>CM061133.1:288938216-289524310 GCA_030789695.1 Scilla litardierei | reverse complement strand
CACCCTAGAGTTGGGGGTGAATAGGGTGTATGGCACAAACCAAAAATTAAGAGATATGCAATCACAAATATGTTTAATGGAGTGGCTCTCCACTTAAACCCCGACCCCAAACCCTTTGATGATTTCACTCCTTTTATAACCAAAAGGAAAATTTTTGATCACACTTACGGGTAGTGATCGAACCGTACAAAATACTATTCAAGAATATGACGCTCAACGATAGCTTCTGGGTGAAACTATTCTCACAATATAATCTCACAAAAATAAATTCAAACTAATTTAAAACTATAGTAAAAACTAGAAAAATATCACCGTGATGTTGTTTGTGAGATCGTGATCACGTAGGCACAAACGGTTCGTCAATCGGAGCTCTGGATCAAAAGTTATGGCGCTTTGAAGTTCATGGGTTGAAATCGCAATTTTGAAATCTGCAGCGACTGTTCTGCAAAACTACCGAATCTAGATCTGTTCTTGCTGGCTGACCAGAAGATAAATATCACTGTTGCGTAGAGCGTGAAGTTGTGGTCGTCCGGACGCAAACGGTTCGTCGATCTGAGCTCTGTGGAGAAAGTTATGCACTTTTAAGCATCGTCCGTTGAACTCCTTCCTGCGAACTTTGATGATCTCTTTGAAGATTGGAGGAGAGGAATTCAACCAAGGAGGATGAAAGATGATCTCTGAATATTTTTGGCTCAATGGGATTCAATAGGATGCTTCTCCAAGAGAGGGGTCTTCTCCTTTTATAGAGATATAAGTTTCTCTTCAATTAGAACACTTCATCTTCAAATCTTCCATCAATTTTTCAATCAAATTTTCAATCAAATCTTCATTAATTGGATAGATCTCTTTATTTTAGGAACTCCCCCTTGAATTTAATATGCACATGAATCCTAGTAGAATTCAAACTTTATGTTGCACATTAAATTTAGTAGCCAACTAGAGTTGTTTGTGCACACGAACTCTTAGAATCCCACTTGCATTATGACTTTAGAAGTCACCCAAACATGCAATCCTTCATGAACTCTTCCTCCGCATGATTTGATTTTCTAGATAAGTTTAACCAAGTCTTTGCTCAAATTATCTTCTCCTTAAAGCTTTATGACGTGTGCATGAGGTATTTTAATAGAAGAATCCTAATTGCAATCAAACCCCTCTTTAAGATGAAACTCCTCTTTAAATCCAAACTTTGACGAGTCAAACTTCTAATCGTCATGTTATAGTGAACTTGGATAATCCATGATTAATTTGAAACTCATATCTTCATGAATTATTTTATCCTTCCTTCTTCGACTTTCTAGAAGATGTTTGATCAAGGTAAAATTACCAAATTGCCCCTTCATCTTCTACTTGATTTTTGGCCATGATTTTGAATCTATAATTCATGGAAAATTATCATGAAGTCCTTTGTATATAGACAATGATCTTTGAGCATATTTGAATGATGTAGAAATTACGTAAACGCCCTTTGGTCAATGTAGACTTGTTTGATTTGAAAGTCACTCAATAAACATATTAGTAGCATGTGATTTGTTTTTCATCATCAAAATTAAATGTGTGACCTAGTTAGTGGGCTAACTAGGCCAACAGTAATCATGATCTAAATTCTTTCTATTGAGTCCATGAAGTTCAGACCAATTTTGAGATGAAGGTTACGCTGACCATGACGACGACACATTAAATTTTCAATCATTTTCTAAATAAAAAGCTTTGAAATCGTTTTTTTTAAAAAACTAAAGTAATTTTCCAAACCCCATTTTTTCCACACTTTTTTCGAAGCAACCAAATAATGAAATACTAGAAATAACTCGTGCACATAGTGCACGGTGACCCAAGAAAATACCAACACACAAGATGCACTGAATGCACGAAACTGACAAAAGAGCAAGAAGAGTAGGTGTATGTGTATCGTCGGGAGGAGAAGGGACCCGTGTGCAACCAAAAAAGATAGAAAAGTGTAGGGTATGTGTGTGTGTATCGTCGGCGGTAAAAGGAGTTAAAATGGGGAAATTCTTGGGGGGGAGTGCATAAATCCAATCCAAACTAAAAAAACTCTGGGGCAGTGCAAAGTGTATAAATCGGCAAAGTGCATAAATCCCACTTCAAACCACATGGGAGTAAAAGAGAGAAAAACAGACGTTAAAGTACAAAAACACAAGGGCCAAAATGAAAGAGAACGATGGTAAATACGTAAATATGTGAAAGATGTAGGAGCATTGAGCTTTATGAAAAAGCAATGGCAAACTTGCAATTAATGTGAATGATGACGACTTTTGTTTTGGGTCTCTACACACACCCTCCAAATTGCAATGCGGGGGGATGAATGCAAACCCTGCCAACTGTGTTTGTCCTAGTCAGCAAAATCATCTCGCAGTTGTATAATAGACTAGAAATAACATGTACACATAGTGCACTGTGATTTTATAATATATCTATATTATAAAAGAGGGCAGATTTTGAATCTTTATCCCATATGGCAATGTCACATCGCCACATGGGACAACCTCCTTAAACCTAAAAACCAAAAAACCCAAAACCCCACCCAACCCCCCAAAACACCCAAAGTCACACCCAACCCCAAAACACCCAAAGTCACACCCACAATCAATAAAACTAGGGTTTTTCTCATATTAGTCCCTTAAATTATGCGTAATTTGATATTAGTCCCCTTAATTCTTCGTATTTTGAGTTTAATCCCTCAAATCTTAAGCCGTTAACCTAAATAGTCCCATCATCTTATATTCTGTTAAATAGTTAGTTTAATTAACGATTAATTAACAATTAGTGTTAATTAACTACAAATTAAGCCCTAATGAAGGGAGGCGGAGGAGAGGGGGCGGAGGAGGGGGAGGGGGAGGGGGGAGGCGGACCTCCTCCCCGCCGCCGCCCTCACTCTCCCCTTCCCCCTTCATCCCCCTCCTCTCCCTCATCCCCCCTTCCCCCCTTCATCCACGCCGTCGCTTCCCCCTCCTCCTCCCCCTTCATCCCCACCCCCCTCCTCCTCCACCCCCATCCATCCCCCACCACCTCATCCCCCCTCATTCATGCCGCAGATCCCCCCTCCTCCCAGCCGATCCCCTCTCCTCCCCGCCAATCTCACCCGCCTCCTCGCCCTTCATCCCCATCCTCTCCACCGTCGCTCTCCCCCTCCTCCCTCCTCCTCCCCGCCACCGGGAGAGCTCTTCCCAGCCGCCTCATCCGCCTCATCCCCCTCCTCCCCGCTGCCGAACCCTCCTCCTCCCCATAACCCTCCTCCCCGTCGAGCTCCCCCTCCTCCCCACTGCGATCCCCCCTCCCCCATCATCACATCTCCTCACCGCCGCCGCCCCTCCTCCTCCTCCTCCTCCCCTTCATCGCCGTCGCTGCCGTCGCGAACAAGCGGACACGTCAGCACTAACAGCCGCACTAACATCCACGTCAACAATAACGGAATTTTTAACAGAAAATTAGAGTGGGGGACTATTTTGGTTATAGTTAATGATTTGAGGGATTAAACTCAAAATTCGAAGATTTAAGGGACTAATATGAAATTATGCAAGATTTAAGGGACTAATATGAGAAAAACCCATAAAACTAAAACCCCCAAGACAATACACACACTCCAACACACCCTTCTCATTTTCACCTGTTTTTGCACTCATCGAAACACCCATGTGGGTCCCGCGTCCTGATAGTGTGAGTTGGTTTTTTGGGGGGTCCGTACACTTTGTGCACAGGTTGTTTCCATACTCTATAATATATGAAGAATTATAAGAAAACGGCCAATGAAAGCATTCTGGCTCATTCGGGAACTGAAGATCCTCGTATACAAACAGCCATTTAGGATCACTCCATATTACCTACCCTCAAAATTTAAACGGAAATGTAAAAAAACAACGGTTGTGCCATCCATAAATAATTCAAAGATCCAGCAAACACACACAACTGCCGAGAGCAAATTAAGTGAGCAATAACTCCCTACAGCCTGTAGCCCAGCAGCTGCCAACTTATCAGATCTACGACAGTGAGGGGGAAAACCAAACCCACATCAACAAGCATTCAGTCAGCTGCAAGCATTTGAATTTGAATGCTCTCTTTTGGGCCTTCTCCTCGTCGCTGTAGCATTGTAATAAATTAATTTTCAACTACTGAGATAAAACACACATAATGAGGAATCGTGTTTTTTTATAAAATGAGTCAAAAGGGCAGTGACGATTAGGGAAATTTCTGCTAATGTATGTACCTGTCCTCTAATCTAAAAAAATGTATTGATGAGCACAGCACTGTTGTTGTATGACAGGTCAACACCAAAGCTTAAAGACCCTGGCCTAATGAATGCTGCCTTTAATTTGGTTGGTTTCATCTATTTTATAAACAATCTGGATCCACCTGATGGAGCTACTATAATAATCAGATTCAAATTACACAACCACTTATTTACAATCTTGTCATTGAAAATTTACTTGTCTTTTACTCTCGTCGTCTCTCCCCCTTCCCGTCGATCCCGCCGGTGGGTTTTTAGGGTTTGGAATAGGCGGTGGGGAAGAGGGGCGACGGAGGGGCTGGGTTGTAGGAGGATGGTGCGGCAGAGTGGGCGGGGGAAGCGGAGTGGGCTGGGGAAGAAGAAGATGGTCGTCGAAGGGGGTTGGCGAAGAAGAAGATGGTTGGCGGAGGGGTAGCGAAGGAGGGTGAGGGGCTGAGTAGTCGGCGTCGGAGGCGTCGGATGGGGCTGGGGGAGATGAAGATGGTCGACATAGGGGGCGGCGGAGTGGATGGGCTGAGTAGTCGGAGGAGTTGGTGGGGCTGGAGAGGTCAGAGGAGGGGGCGGCTGAGGGGAAGGGGCGGCTGAAGAAGGTCGGCGGCGGTGGGAGTCAGGGTGTTAAAGCGGCCCGGGGCCCGCCAGGCCCGGCGGCCCGGCCCGGCCCGGGCCCGGGTTCCTAAACCCGGGCCGGGCTGCGGCCCGGGCCCGGCCCCCGGGCCGGGCTGGGCTGGGGTACCCAGCCCATGGGCCGGGCCGGGCCGGCCCGGCCCGGGGGGTTTTTTTAATTTGCCTCAAAGAGGCTTTAAAAACGGGGTGAGGGAGCCGGCCCGGCCCGGTCCGGCCCGGATTTTTGATGGGCCCGGCCGGGCCCGGGCCGGGCCGGCCCGGCTGGGCCAATTTGACACCTTTAGGTGGGAGCGGGGCTGGGGAGTCCCCTGGTTGTTGTCGTTTTACTCACCGCAAATAAGGGGACATTTTGGGAATTAAATTTGTTCTACACGGTGAGAAAATTTGAATGACAAACTTGTAAATAAGTAGAATTCTGGTTGTGCGCGGAAGTAAAACACTAGATGCCCAAAGCAACCCCCTAATGAGATTTGATACCATTTGCACTATCATTGATGGCTAGAAGACATTTAAGAATAATAACTCTGTTTGCAAATTGTGTGTCCAAGATTGAACATTGCTCTCATTTTACTCCCAAAATCCAAAGAGGAAGACAACAAAGACTATGAACAAGCAAAAAAATTTTTACAAACGATCAAACAGTTTGTGAAGTTTATGTAATGACATAAATAATTTTTCCTCTCCGTTTCAAACTCAAACATGGCTTCCAACTTTGTTCTGCCTCCCAACGATCCACAACAGTGTCCTCCTCGCAAACGATGGCGCCTTGTCTCCAAGCTGAGACCCCATGCTCACAGTGCTATCATTGCAGCTCCCAACCTCAACGTCCAAATCCATCTCCGAACCCTCGAACTCCGACGCTACTGCGCTGGACTTCGCCGTTGGAGCTGGCCGCTCATGAAGCAACGGCGGCAATCGAAACGAGAAAGCCCGACGCGAGCCGTCCCCGCTCGGGGGCTCATCCTTCTTCGACCTCAGCCAAATTTTCGACACCGAGAAGCTCTCCCTCTTGTCACCAACGCTACTGATCCTGGCGCTCCCCCCATCCAAGCTCTTCGTCGGATCGAATCCTTTGAACCCTTCTCTCCTCGAATAGCAGTCGCATTCGGACATGGCGTAGTTCCCCGGCTTCTTGAATCTGCCCGGCTTCTTCTTCGACGGCTTGATTGCCACCTGGAGGAGAGACGCCTCGTTCATCACGTACTCATAAGACCCCATGGAGAAACACCGTCTCTGATCCAAATTGCTACCGCCAGTGCTGCTGCTCCCCTCGCCCCCACCAGCAGCAGCGACAGAATCCACGTTTCTGAACTTTCCAAGCTTCACTCGGACCACTTTAGTCTCAGAAGCATCGTCCATTGGAGCTGAACCCACATCCTCTTTCAGCGAATTCTCGGCCATCGGCGGCCCGAAATCATCCTCGTGGAGGAAACCCATGTGGGGATGCGGATCATAATCCCCTCTCCGCGAAGAACCGATCCCGATCCCCCTCGAGCTCTCGCTTCCCGATTCGAGAACAAGGACCACGGGGCTGCAATTGTGGGCGGGCGAGAAATCAGGGAGGAGGCTGCTTCTACAAAGAGGGCAGGTGGAGTGGGACAGCAGCCAGGTGTCGATGCACTCGACGTGGAAGGCGTGGCTGCACTTGGGCAGGAGCCTGAGCTTGTCGTCGGGCTCGAACTCGCAGAGGCAAACGGCGCAGTCGAAGGGGTCTTTGAGGCCCATGATGGCCTTGTAGAGGAAAACAGGGAGGGTGTCGATGAAGGATTGATCAACGCCAGAGTCGTGGAGGTGGAAGAGCTGCTGGAGCTGGCCCTGAAGGGCCGTGACATTGTCGGAGTCCTCCGGCTCTCTGCTCGTGGGTCTCAGGAGGTATCTGACCAAGAGATGGAGGAGGCCAGAGATGAAGAAGATGACTGCTAGGATTACTATTATGAGGAGAATACTTGGGCTGATCCTGTTCTCTATCGTTGTTTCTAGCGGCGGCGGCGGCGGTGGTGGTGGGAGTTGGGTTGGGGAGAGCACGGTCTGATTTGTCGAGAGTTTTTTTGTCATGAATCCAGTCCATGCCTTGTTTCGACTCTAATCAAAGGCATAAAGAAAATTAGAAAAAGGAAGAGAGAGAGAGGGAGAGACCGGGGGGGATCACCAGAGCTTGCTTAAACAAGGAAATGATTCAAAGCCCAGGAGAGAGAAGAGAACACTGAGCTGAGAGAGAGAAGGGGAAGAAATGGCAAATTCAATTTGAGAGAGGAAGGGGAGATGGATCCTTAATGGGGGGAGAAATAAATGGAAGGCCAGCAAAGGGAGATATTATTGATTAAAATGAATTGATTGCCATGAGAGAGAGACAGCGGGGGGATGGTAATAAGTTAAGACCTAAGCATTGCATAGACATCAGAGCCCGGTAATTGCAATTAGAGAGAGAGAGGTAAGTATACTTTTTTTTAAGTTTTACCTTTTTAACCCAACAAATTACCAGCAACTTCGGTGGTCTTTCCATGTGCATATTAGGATTGTGTTGCTTTTTGTAGCTCTAGGTAGGACTGTGATTGGAGGGGGATAGAAGAAGAAGAAGGATCGCGTCAGACCATGAGAAACAGAGGTTTTTTTTTTTTTTTTTTGGATTAACCGAAACAGAGGTTTTCATGTACAAGGCTAGGCTCAAATCTCATGGTATCAAATTTTGTGCCCCCAAAACAGGAATCAATTAGACCAAATCAATTAGTCAGCGCTGGCCTTTTGTTGGTGTCGGGTCGGGTCGATCCGATCTGAACATGAGTGTCTCCGAATCTGATCCAATCCGGATCCAGAACATAAAACACGGATCTAATCGGGATGAAATCCGGATCATCCGAAACCGACCCGCAACCTGAGTCTAATTTTATTCGGGTTGATATGATTTATACGGGTTCGACCAGGACCCGGTTACAGTCCTAACTCAACCTGATACTCCAACTCGGACACGGGTCGCAGGTCCAACCTCGTTTGCCTCATCTAAGCCTAGTTTGTTTCTACGGCTGCGTGGGGGGGGGGGGGGGGGGGGGGGGGGGGGGGGGGGGGGGGGGGATGTGCCATAGACGTGGAATGTGGAGCTGGCATAGACGTGATGAGTGGAGAATTAAGGGTCTGTTTCTTTGTGTGATTGTGGGTTGGGATTTACTGTTGTGAATAGTAAATCCATGTTGGATTCTTGAGGAGAGAGAAGTAGAGTTTTGTGTTTCTTTTGGAGGAAGGTGTGTTGGAAAGTTGGTTTGGGATTTGTTTGTGGGTCCCACACCAAAGTTTTGTGTTTCTTTAGGTTTAAGTGAGTTTGTGATTGTTGGGAGTTGGTTATGGTGGTATGAGGTGAGAAACCCCCCTATTCCCATATCAAGTAGAAAAATCATTTAATTAACCAAACTAATAACTATTAGTTAACTAACTAATAACTATTAAATAAATATCTATTCAATACGCAAAATTAAATCCCGCCGTCAAGAATACATATTAAAATACCGAATTTAATAAAAAAAATTAATTAATTGAATTATTGGGCTATTAAATATAAACGAAGGCAAGCCAGGCAACGTAAGCAACAGAACAAGTTAGACCATTGCATTTCCAACATTCATAAATTATTAAAATAATAACTGAAAGGCATAGAACGCGTGCAACCGACATCACATTCCCATTTAACATAACACAGTAATCCAGCATTTACAAAATACTTATAGTATCCATAATACAATCGCATTGTGCATAACAAACAAATAGTAATAAAGTGTTACATTGTACCCAGACTACCATCAAACACTCTTGTGTATAATCAACAATAATAAAACTAACTTCAAACCAAGGAGCGTAAACAAAACAAACTTCAAGGTGTCCATTTTCGCCGTGGTCCGCTCAAATCGCCCCACGAGTGTGGCCAACCGCCCCTATATCTCTAAAAACCGCAGATCAGAGAACGATGTGGAAGAGTCAGCATTGGTGGGGCCTCTTTTAATCTCATCCAGCAACTGCAGTATCACATAGGAGGACCAGTCCGAGTGGGGTGGATCCTTCCATTCGTAGAAGTTGCATCTATTCACGCGGGATGGACAGCTCCAAAAGCGCCTGTCGGGATTTTTTCGGGTCCATGATGTCCGCCTGGCAACCCTCAGCCCACAGTAGCAAAACTTGCAGTCATCATCATCAGAAGCCAATTCACCACCTGCAGCAAATCTGGGTCTGGATTGAATAGAAGAGCTGGACCCGGTGCTCATTTGAACCTAGCATGAAATAAAAAATATTCGAATGAATACTGATTTAAAGAGATATAATAATAAGATGAAAAATGGGTGAAGAAGCGTACATACGAGCAGTTACAACACCCGCGAAAGATGACATCTTCTGGCTTAAATCAGAAGTAAAAGATAAAAGGAAATACTGTAACATAGACAACACAAAAACCCAAACGAAACAAAGATAAAGCAAGAATATAGAAGAGACAATTAAAATTTTACTAAATTAAAGCCCTCAGGTAAATATGGTTTTTAGCCATAAGTTATGTATTAGGTGGTTGCTCATTATGAACGAACCTTCTCGCCAAATACCAATTTTTTCTTCATAACCGATGGACAATTTGATCAGTATATATATGTTCATCATCATCGGGCTAAAACATATGTGCATTGCTTATTGGTTCAGTTTTTGGGGCATGTCTCAATGTTGCTGCTGGGGTTTTTGTGATACATAAGCCCTCAGGAAGAAAGTTATTTATCAATAAATCATGGTGGTCATAAGCAGTTGCTCCATCATATATCTCCCCCTCATTGGTAATTGAACCATCAAGCCTATAACCACCTATTTTTGCATAACCAATGGACAAAGGGATCAAATAATTATCTTCATCATTGGGCTAAAGGGAACCAACTATAAGGAGCCATAAACATAACAGCTGCACAAATACTTCAAAAAACACACAAGCAACATCAATGAGATATACCCCAAGAAAAATGAAACAATGAGAAATGCACATATGTAGCAAAAAAACCAAAGTAGCAACATTGAGCAATGGCCCAAAAAAATTAAACAAGGTGACATGCACATACGTTTCTTCAAACCCCAGCAGCAACAATGAGCAATGCCCCAAAATTTGTGAAACAAGGTGACATGCACATACGTTTCTTCAAACCCCAGCAGCAACAATGAGCAATGCCCCAAAATTAGTGAAATAAGGAGAAATGCACATATGTAGCAAAAACCACAACAGCAACATTGAGCAATGGCCCAAAAAAACTGAAACAAGGTGACATGCACATATGTATCTTCAAACCTCAGCAGCAACATTGAGCAATGGCCCAAAAAAACTGAAACAAGGTGACATGCACATATGTTTCTTCAAAAAACCCCAGCAGCAGCAGTTAGACATGCCCCTAAACCTGAAACAAGGAGACATCCCAATATGTTTAAAAAAAACCCCAGCAGCAACAATGAGCAATGCCCCAAAAAAACTGAAACACTGTGAAATGCACATATGTATCAAAAACCCCAGCAGCAACAATGAGCAATGGCCCAAAAAACTGAAACAAGGTGACATGCACATATGTTTGTTCAATCCCTAGCAGCAACATTTAGCAATGCCCCAAAATTAGTGAAACAAGGAGAAATGCACATATGTATCAAAAACCCCCAGCAGCAACATTGACCAACGGCCCAAAAAATGAAACAAGGTGACATGCACATATGTTTCTTCAAACCCTAACAGCAACAATGAGCAATGCCCCAAAAAAACTGAAACAAGGAGAAATGCACATATGGATCAAAAAACCCCAGCAGCAACATTGACCAATGGCCCAAAAAATGAAACAAGGTGACATGCACATAATTACAATATTACAAAATTACAGCCCTGAGGTAAACATGTTTTAAAGCATTAAGTATGTATTAGGCGGTTGCTCATTATGAATGAACATTCTCGCCACATACCACTTTTTCTTCATAACCGAGGGACAAATTGATCAATATATGTTCTTCATCATAGGGCTGAAACATATGGGCATGGATCCTTGGTTCAGTTTTTGGGGCATGGCTCATTGTTGTTGTTTGTGTTTATGTGATACATAAGCCCTCAGGAAGAAAGTTAATTTATCAATAAATCATGGTGGTCATAAGCAGTTGCTCCATCACATATCTCCCCCTCATAGGTAATGGAACCATCAAGCTTATAACCAACTATTTTTGCATAACTAAGGGACAAAGGGATCAAATAACTATCTTCATCATTGGGCTATAGGGAACCAGATACAAGGAGCCATAAACAAAACCTGAAACAAGGAGCCATGCCCAAATGTGAAGGCACCATAAAAACAAAAATCAACATGGAGCCATGCCCCTAAAAACTGAACCAAGTAGCCAAGCCCATATGTTTGAAAAAAAAACCCAAGCAGAAACAATGAGCCATGCCCCATACCTGAAACAATGATCCATGCCCATATGTGTCAGAAAATCACACTCTGAAACAAGGAGCCATGCCCCAAAAACTGCACCAAGAGGCCATGCCCATATGTATCACATAAACACAAAAAACAACATGGAGACAAGCACCAAAAAAATGAACCAAGCAGCCATGCAAATATATGTCAGCAAATCACACACTGAAAGAGCCATGCCCCAAAACCTGCTCCAAGAAGCCATGCCCATATGTATCACTTAAACACAAAAATCATCATGGAGACATGCACCAAAAATCTGAACTAACCAGCCATGCAAATATGTGTCAGCAAATCACACACTGAAACAAGGAGCCATGCCCCAAAACTTGCTCCAAGAAGCCATGCCCAAATGTAGCACATAAACACATAAATACCCATATGTATCACAAAAGTAACCACCTCACCTCACTAACATCCCCATCCCAACATAATACACATACCCAACCATCTCATACACCTTCACCAACCCCCCAGAATCCCTTCCCCACAATACCCCCATACAATATCATATTACCACACCATTCAACACATCCACAAGCCAACCGACACTCATCACCACCCAACCAAAATGCCCTAGGTCCCACCTATCCTCATATCTTTCCTTTGCCATATCCTTTTTCATAACCTGCTTCACGCAAGTCTCTTTCCATCTCAGCAACTAAATCCTCAAGGATCAGCTTCCGACCCGATTGTGGCACGGCCAAAAATTGTCGCCCCGCCAGCTCATTCATGCTTAGGTCTTTAAACATCTCCAACAAGAGGTCGGGAGGATACTATGTAAACTCGTACACACGCTGTGCAAGATTTTCGGTCCAGTGGGAGTGTGCGCTCCGTATAGCATCCGCGACCTCTTTAACATTAGCGGCTATATCCCACATTACATCCGGATCTTCCCTCAAGGAGCGTCGCCGCTGTTTCTTCTTCTCCAGCGATGGTGGGGTAGCATTTCTTGTCCCCCCTTATGGACACTCTCCTGTCGACGCTTGTGTGGGTATATCCTCAGGGACATTATGGGGTGGAGTAGGAATATGTGTCGGATCAGGCGTTACGGGCTCACCTTCCCCTCCAGAAAATGGGCCTGCAAAGCTATCGAACAAGGAACATGACATATCCCCCATGCAGCGTCATCCCCAATGATGACAACCAAATCGTCAAACCATGGTATTGGTTGGTTGACATAAGCACGCTTCCGATGGTTTGCCTGAACGATTAGCAGAGCATATATGAACATACCATTCATATCTATATTTAATGTACTAACACATATCCTATATATAAGATAGAAGTAATTACCGCCACCCACGTGTCATAAGTTTCCGGATCCAGCTCAATTACCTTCTTCTCCGCATCCCATCACGCCCCGCTCATTTCCATGCACTCGTAAACATCCTTGAGACGTGTATTCAATGCTTTCATATGATTTTTCATATTTCCACGTGTGAACGACGTCCCATGAGTGTTATTGAGTTCGGATGCTGTGGCATTGAAGGCGGCCCTTTAAATGTCTTATCGACCTTAAGGCCCTACCATGCAAGTTCAGCTAGGAATGGAATAAGGGTGGCATCGTGCTCGGGCTTCCATAGTTTGTTGTGTTGTGAAGAAGAGGAAGGTTGCTTCTGCTTTTTACTGGAACTTGATACAGACCCCTCGGTATGCTCGCTACGCCAGCTTGACTTCCTCGAGGAGTCACGGCCAGGAGTTCTTTCATTGCCACTTGGTGGCGTTGGCATAGCGAAGGCACCATGGGGCGAGGGGCTTCTGAAAGTGGGTGGTTCTCCCCCTTGGAGCATATGCATATACCCATGACCACTATGTGATGGCATTTGCATTGGCATTTGCATTGCCATTGACATGGGCATTTGCATTGGCATTTGCATTGCCATTGACATGGGCATTTGCATTGGCAAGTTGAAATTGCCATATTGTTTATTTGTCATTCCATGCCCACCAGCTTGGAATCCATGCATTTGGTAGGGGTTAGGAGGCATCCTCATGGGAATTGGTCGGTTGAGAAGGGGATCCACACTCCTTTCTGCTTCTCCACGTTATGTCCCATATACATTTTCATAAAATTGATGCATTGGATCACTCCCATCCGGGTATGGATCACCCACATGCCCTGATTTTGAAGATCCTTCCATCCCTACAACATCAATATTATGATAATGAAAATGCATAATTTTACAATAAATATCATTGAAATGATACCGAATGGTGTATAAAAATACAGAATTGTAAATCATTGAAAGGATAAGCCAAAGCATGAAAATATTATCATACTGAACACAACAAACATAATGCAATAATCAAGGTACAATGCTAAATTGTTCAGACTTAGTAAGCAAATATTACGACCCCCTCATAGGCCATGCTCTACTGTATTCCCATTATTATTTATGTTACAGTAGTCCACCCACATATCCCAAGCTATCTGCTCCCTGCGCATTTTCCAGCGATCCCGTTGTTCGGTTTGTTCATAAACGGTCACCTGTTGGGATAGATCAATAACATCGTCATCCTGCTCATCGATACCCTTTACATCCTCCTCAAACCCATCACCTTCTTCAGTTAGGTGGTGGTCATGAGGATCTGCAATTTGGATGTAATTATGCAAAACAGTGCACGATAGTACGGTAGCGACCTGGCTTTTGAATGGGTAGTGAGGTTTGGATGTCAATATTTTAAACTTGTTCTTTAGGATACCAAATTTGGACTCAATCTTTGATCTTAATGTAGAATGGCGTAGGTTGAATAGCTCTCGTCGATTTTGAGGAACCCGATCAGTATGGTCCTTCAAATGGTATCTAACTCCCCTGTATGGAGATATGAATCCTGGCATTGTAGTATATCCAGCATTGCAAAGGTAATATTTACCTACATTCGAACAAATAAACCAAGTTTATGATCCAACGCTTTCTGAGATACGTAATTATAATTTATATGTAAATTTTTGCATATTACCTTCATACACTCAAAGCCCCAGTGGGGGGTAAAGACAATGCATCTTTCAGGACCATAAAATCATTTGCGGATCCTTCCCACCCGGCCAGTACGTATGTGAATATTTTATTTGGGGTAACAGCTGCAAGCACATTTTGCGTAACCCCCTTTCGCCCTCTAAAGCCGGGTACGAGCCTTGCTGGTAGCATGGCTTCTATGTGCGTCCCATCAATGAGCCCGATACAGTCCTACAATGTATTAAATGAGACCAATTTGCAATCCCCATTACAATCATTATTATACTGACACATATACATATAATCATACATACCTTAAAATATGGGAACCAATTTGGATTATTGACTATCTCTGGTGGCGTCTCATTAGGAGCTTGCTTCACGAACATATCCCGAAGTCCACACAGTCTCGCCATCACTTTGTTAAAATAACGGCTAACTGTCCCCCCGCCCCTTATGAAATCCACTTGCATGACTCTATTCTTTGAATTGTGCCCTACCATATGCAGGAACAGGGCCACCTGCTCCTCGATGGATACATGAATAGTGCCCTTGAGAAGATCACGTTGGTGCATTAATGATGCAAGATTCATGAAAGCATGTCTACGCATTCGTAGGTAGTGCAAACAGCTACTTTCAGACCCCCACAGAATTCTCCGCATGTGGGATTTTCTATGCAGATCCCGCATAGCTGATGGCTCTCTGGGTATAGGGTCGGGCCTGGCGGAATTGTCAAGTTGTAAGGCTAATACGACAAACGTTATTGCAGCCGCGGCAGCGGTACATAACTCACAACCCGAATGGTCTCCTTATGTATCCATGTCAGCCTTAATTGAATAACACATATATTTAATGTTAATTATATACATAACATACTACGTATGAATAACACATTTCAGCTAAAATTGTGCATATCCAAATCATTAGCCCTCAGATATAATGTGTAATCATTGTCACACACGTGGTTGCTTTGCCGTTGCTCCTGCATTTTCACCCCATACATACCCCATCTATAAATCAATTTAAATACAAACATCGTATTAAAAGCCGAATCAAGCGTTTGAAGTAATTACACATTTTTTATACTTAAAATAAAATTTAAATTGCTTTCGTCATAAAAATATGCTACAAAGAGCCAAAAAGAACACCACTTCAGGCCATACTGCCCCCAAAAATCTGCAACAATGCCCCAAGAAAGATCACCAAAAATACACAAAATGCAATAATGAGCCATGCCCCAAAAAAACTGAAACAAGTATCCATGACCATACCATCCCAAAACAGCAACAATGAGCTAGGAGCCATGCCCCAAAAGTTGATAAAATGAGCCACACATAACAACATCATAATCCCAAATTGCAAAAAGGAGACATGCCCCAAAAATCTGCCACAATGCCCCAAGAAAGATCACCAAAAATACACAAAATGCAACAAGGAGCCATGCCCCAAAAAAACTGAAACAAGTATCCATGACCATACCATCCCAAAACAGCAACAAGGAGCTAGGAGCCATGCCCCAAATTTGATAAAATAAGCCACACATAACAACATCATAATCCCAAACTGCAATAAGGAGACATGCCCCAAAAATCTGCCACAATTCCCCAAGAAAGATCACCAAAAATACACAAAAGGGGAAATGACACAAAAATACACCAACATTTGGGGCCTCTTTTATATTAATACCCTGAACTTTTAAGTCATACACAACAGTACCTTTTTTGGGTTTTTGTTTAATTTATACCAGTTTTGCCCTTTACCATATTCAGAAAAATAATACCCTAACGTTTGGGGTATCTTTCAAAAAAATACCCATGTGATTTGGGTTTTAGTGGGATTTGGGTATTTTTTTTGAAAGATACACCAAACGTTAGGGTATTTTTTTGTGAATATGGTAAAGGGCAAAACAGGTATAAATTAAACAAAAACCCAAAAAAGGTACTGTTGTGTATGACTTAAAAGTTCAGGGTATTAATATGAAAGAGGCCCCAAACGTTGGGGTATTTTTGTGTGATTTCCCCTACACAAAATGCAACAAGGAGCCATGCCCCAAAAAAACTGAAACAAGTATTCATGACCATACCATCCCAAAACAGCAACAAGGAGCTAGGAGCCATGCCCCAAAATTTGATAAAATGAGCCACACATAACAACATCATAATCCCAAATTGCAACAAGGAGACATGCCCCAAAAATCTGCTACAATGCCCCAAGAAATATCACCAACAAAACACAAACCCCAACAAGGAGCCATGCCCCAAAAAACTGAAACAAGGAGACATGCCCATACGTAAAAATAAAATGTAATTTCTATTATTTTGAAAATTTATGTTTAAATATTTTTGATTTACTACAAATAAAATCATAAACTATCAGCTGACATGGGGTTCCAACATTGTAAAAATCAAAATGGGGTTTAAAGGGAACAATCGTAGCAAGCCATCCAACGTGTACGTATGTCATAAAAATTCCATTCAATCGTTCCTCATTTTTTATCATCATTGGGCATTTTTTAGATTGCACAATTCTTTTCATTCATCATAAAAATACGATAGCCTATGCAATCAGATAATTGCAACAGCTCAAGCATAAGAAATAGCCGCATGCACACAAGCACAGCAAACCCTAGACGATCAGCTGACATATGAACCCATGGCATCATCACAACAAAGCAAAATTTGATAGAGAGCCTAAGAGATAATACATCTTCGATAATATCACAGAAATTGTTGGGTTTAGCTCACCAATCCTGACGACCGACGTTAGGGTTTTGCTCTGAGCTTCTTCGGTGAACCTCCAAGCTAGGCACACACTCTTCAAATCCGTCCAAGAAATCAAAGCCCGCAATCGAATCCCACTGAAAACCCCGCCGGAGCTAGGTTTTTTCCCAAACCAACTGAAACCCGCGCAAACGAAGGAGAGCGGCGTGGTGATCGGAACAAGTGGGCCCCAAATCATAGAGTAGAGGGTGTAATCCCTGTGAAATCCGCGGATTTCAGAGGGAGGAAAGGGGGAGACACGTACGAGAGAGGAGTCACCGGAGGGGACGGGAGAAAGCGGAGGAAAGTTTCGCTCAAAGAAACAGACGGGGGAAAGCAAATGAGGAATCCACGAAAAAGGCATATGAAGTGACATGCTACAGTAGCATTTTTACACTTTCCCAACTCATTTCCAAGCAAAGAAGCAGGCCCTAATTGTTCACATCTTGGAAATTTATATGCCTTGGAGTTTGGAGGTCATGATTTAGTTTTTAGTCGTTTGGTTCCTCTTGTAAATCTTGTAGTTTGAAGAGTTTTTGTATGTGTGCGCGCTTGTCATTGATTGTCAATCGAAATTTTATACACTTGGACCTAACTGCTTAACACACATACCCTTTTACACACATGTCATACTGTTTAAAATTGTAATTTTTTTACTTTACATACACCCATTTTCTTAAGTTATCCATCTCTTCTTTCTGCCCTCCATCGGCCTCCGTCTCTTCTAGAAACCATCAAACTTTGGTAAGGTTTTAGAGATCAAAATGGGAATCGAGAGAAACAAGGAAACATGTGGATTGAGAGAAATAGAGATCAACTTTGAAATTGAAAACGATGGAATTGAGAAATAATGAAGGTGATTTGAGATTGGAGGTTGTTTTTTATGATGATAAAGTGTTTGATTCGTATTCCTCGTCTTCTTGTTCTTCTTTAAGCATGGATGAACTAGAATGAGGGCGGCAGGGGCAGGGGCCAAGGGAGATGGCGGCGACTGCAACTGTGGTGGAGAAGAAGAGAAATAAGATGGAAGAAGAGTTTAAAAAAAGAAAAAAATTGGTAGCAAACTTCGAATTTTTTACTGGCAAAGTTGTAAATAAATGATTTGTGTGTGAAGCAATTAGATCTATGTGTTTATCAATTCCCAATTGTCAATTGGTGCCTTTCTTTTTTTGGGTACTGGGAAAGGGAGAAAACAATTTTGTATTTGATCAAAGAAAAATAGAATTGTTGTGAATAGGCCCATTGGGCCTATTGGGTATCCACCCATCATTGAATGCTATATATATGAGGGCAGGGGGCTCCTAACCCTCTACACCTTTTACCCTACGCTTTTCCCTTCATAACACGTTATCAGCACGATTTGCTCGAAGGAAAAAGACGACGGCTCTCAAGGAGGAGTTCATCCCCAACGTCAGTTTTAAGAAGATCTTGTTCTCCTCGACAAGGAGCGTAAAGGGCATCCTTCATCGACCGTCGTCTAGATTCCATAGCCGAATCTAGAAGATAAATCCTCAATTTTTTTATATCTAGACTTGCTTTTCCTGTAGGTCTGCACGTTTTAGATCACGTAGTTCATGAACACGGTAAAAATCGAATTTTTTAGATCTGTATGTCTTAAAAACATTTTAAAAATTGGGTTTTTAATGATCCATGGCCGCGCCCTGAAGGCGCGGTGGCCGTGCCTTCGTGCACGGGTAGGCCATGCCCAAAAGGGCATGGCCGGCCGTGCCTGCGGGCGCAGCCTATTGTGCCCCTAGGGCGCGGCGGCCGCTCCCTACAGGCGCCGCCGGCCCAGTCCACAGGGCGCAGCCAGCCGCCGCGGCGGCCGCCGTGGCCCCCCCTCCCTAGGGTTTTTCGAAACCATAGCCCTTAACGGGCTATTTTGGGGGGAGGCCCATTAACTCTTTCTTGGTTGTTTTTTTGGCCTTAAAGCCCGAAAATTAGCCTATTTTTCACAAAAATTTCTTTTTAAATTATTTGGGCCTCTAAAGCCCACTAATTAAAGAAATATTTAATTGTGATAGAGTTGGGTGGAAAAATAAATAAAGATACAAAATGGATCATAATTACATGTTTTAAATTCTATTGTTAGAAATTTGAGCACACACTTCACTTGTTAGATTATTTTTAAATCTACTCCTGTGATGTCATATATCTGCGTGGTTGTAAATGTATATAATATCTGTGTGGATGTGCTATTAGACTATGTTTTTAGGGATCAGCTAGATTTCCGACACTTTTCCCTTTTCTGCAATTTTTTTCTTTTTGAGAGAACTTGTATGTGAGGTTATAAATGTAAAAGTCAAAGCTGAAGGACCACCCATGGAGATGAAGGCACAAGCATAATGAGAAATGGGCTTTTCTTAAACTTCCCAAGTTGTCTTTATTTTATGCACTTTTTTTATTTATGGGATGTATCTTCTGACTTTTTCTTTTTAGTGCTCGGCTGGCTGATCCACATAGTTCTAAATTAATTGTTTGCTTATATTAAATGTGTGGATGTTTAACTTAAATAGTCAAATAATTCATGTTATTTTTATGTTGCTAGATTGCACAGATAGCCAGACTTGCTAATGTTGATTTCTCGGTCCTGAAGGCCGATGGTTCGAACTACTTGAGTTGGCAGCTGGACCTGAAGTTCCCCCTGCGCTCTCATGGTTCAATCTAACACCCACAGCAAAGGTAATAATCAGTACTGCCACAGCTGAAAAGGATGCTTCTAAAGAAGCCCATACTGGAGAAGAAGTTTTCGATATACTTAAGGCGAAAGCCATTATTTATATCAGGAAATACTTAGACTCGACCCTGAAGGACGGGTATCTTACTGTAGAGGATCTCTATGAGCTCTGGACCGCACTTGAGGAGAGGTACGACATCAAAGGGATGTCATGCTCGCTCTTGCACAGTGCGAGTGGACTCACCTCCGTATACAGGATTACAAATCCGTAGTGGAGTATAACTCAGCATTATTCCGAATCACCTCACACCTGAAGTTGTGTGGTGAGAATGTGCCTGAGAGGATGTTTCTAGAGAAGACGTTTACGTCTTTTCATGAGAAGGACATGATCCTCATGCAACAGTACCGTGAACGAAAGTTCACAAAGTACTCCGATCTTCTCGCATGCCTACTAATGGTTGAACAGAACAGAGAGTATTGATTGCCACTCACAATCTACGCCCTCCTGGCTCTGCTGCACTTCCACCTCCTGCAGAGGCACATTTTCAGTCTTCTCAGAAGAAGAAGATGGATAAGAAGGTAAAGTTCCAGAAATGGAAAGAACTGAAGCAGCAGAAAAAGGCTACTCCTCAGGCTCATCCACAGAACCAGAAGTTCGTGGCAAAGAAGCAACAGTGGACGCCTAATAAAGGTGGTCCTCCCAAGAAAGATTGAGAGGATAAATGCTCTAGATGTGAAATGACTGGTCATTGGTCCAGAAACTACCGCACATCCAGACAACTACTGGGCCTCTACCAGTCAAGTATCAAGCCTCATGCTGAGACAAACTTGATAGATGGGGCAGCGTTACCAGCTACTGCATGGAATCCAGAAGATTTCATGAATGACAACACTTTGTAGTCATGGACCATCTGTATCTTACTTTCTAGCACTGTATCTTATTTTATGTCTTTCGATTCCATTTTAGCTACTTTATTTTTCAGCTTTTAAATATTAATGAAAGTATTCTCTTTTCGAAGTATTTATTGAATGTTTTCCATTTTTAGATATGGAATCTATATATTTAGTGGACAGTGCGTCAACGCACTCTATTCTTCAGTGTATAGACTACTTTACGAGCATTAGTAGTTACGATGGTCCATTGAGAACAATCTCAGGACCAGCTGACATAATAGAAGGATCATGGGAAGCAATCATTTTGCTCCACAATAACACACGGATTAAACTTAGAGATGTGCTATACTCACCTAAATCGATCTGAAATCATCTAGGTTTTAAAGATATCCGTTTAAACGGGTATCACTTAGAGACGGTCGAGGATAATAAAAAAGAATACTTTCACGTAACGACTCTTACAAATGGTATAAAAACCATTGTGGAATGTATCGAGGGACTCCCCACCTGTCTCTACCAGACAAGTATTCACTCTCCAGAAGTATACATGACGGAGCACCTGCAGTGCCTTCAAATACCAGAATTCCAACTCTGGCATAGTAGACTGGGACACCCTGGATCTGTTATGATGTACCGCATCATAAATAGCTCAAAGGGTATAAATTTGAAGATCCTAAAGATTCTTCAAAAAGGTAATTTCCTATGTCCACCCTGTTACAACGGCAAACTAATAACGAGAACCTCTCCACTTAAAGTGGACTTGGAGTCTCCTAGCTTTTTGGAGAGAATCCATGGGGAGATTTGTGGGCCTATACACCCATTAAGTGGTCCCTTCATGTACTTTATGGTCCTTATAGACGCATCTACTAAATGGTCACATGTGTGTCTACTGTCCACCCGTAACTTGGCATTTTATAAGCTTTTAGCTCAGATAATCAAGTTGCGGGCAAACTTCCCCGATCAATTGATAAAGAAACTTCGTCTGGATAATGCGGGGGAGTTTACATCACAAGTTTTTCTAGACTATTGCCAAGCATCGGGCATTGAAGTTGAACATCATGTAGCACATGTTCACACCCAAAATGGGTTAGCAGAATCTCTAATAAAGAGACTGCAATGGATTGCTCGTCCATTACTACTTCAATCCCAGTTGCCGGAGAATGCATGGGGTCATGCTATATTGCATGCTGCATCTTTAATAAAATACAGACTTTCTGGAGGTCAGTCATCTTCTCCTATGCAATTAGCACTTGGAGTACCACCAATTGTCTCACATTTGAGAATATTTGGTTATGCAGTATACATCCCCATATCACCACCACAAAGGACAAAGATGGGTCCACAACGTTGTCTAGGCATTTATGTTGGGTTTAACACACCCTCCATAATAAGATTCCTAGAACCCCTTACGGGAGACGTTTTCAAGGCACGTCTAAAAGACTGTGAATTTGATAAAACATCATTTCCAAGACTAAGCTTACAAACCAAGATTCTTGAAGCTTCAGAGAGTATCTCTTGGGATACACCGAAATTAAGTCACTTTGATCCGCCTATGAGCCAGTGTGAGGAGGATGTCCTGAAGATTCTCCATATCCAAAACACTGTCCATCTCTTGCCGGTCAAATTTACTTACAACCAGAAGATTGTCAGATCACACTCCCTGCTGTTAACACTCCAGCTAGGATTCACATATCGCAAAATGGATGCAATCCGCTTGCAGCAGAGATGGTTGGACCTCTTTAAAAGAGAGGACGACCACCGGGATCCAAGGATCAAGTCCCTCGAAAGAGTAGGACCCTTGGCAATGGTCAAACAATACCACCACAAGATGCTACTATAAGCCCTGCTCCCCCATCTTTCCCAAACTCTCAAAGAGAAGAAAAATCGGGAGAAATAAAGTTTTGATACATTAAGTACAAACTGGGGAGTATTGGGATAGAAAGATCACCATTATAGATGACACATTTACGTGTAATATTGCAATCAACGTCGTGTACTACGACGATGATATTGAACCACACTCTCTGATAGAATGTCAAAGCAAAGATACTTGGCCAAAGTGGAAAGCGGCAATAGAAGTGGAGTTGGATTCACTCACAAAACGCAAGGTCTTCGGATCAATTGTCCAGACACCAAAAGGTGTAAAACTTGTGGGTTATAAATGGGTATTTGTTAGAAAAAGAAATGAACATAATGAGATCGCTACAAAGCAAGGCTTGTAGCGCAAGGTTTTACCCAACGTCCAGGGGTGGATTTTGATGCCACATACTCCTCGGTCATGGACGCGATCACCTTCCGATTCCTTATTGGCTTAACAGCTTAAAAAGGTTTGGATATGCAGCTTATGGACGTCGTGATTGCGTACCTATATGGCAATTTAGACCGAGACATCTTTATGCGATTGCCTGACTGTTATTCTTTGCCTGCAGCACTAAAAGAGAGACAACGTGACTTCTACTCAATGAAACTGCAAAGATCATTATATGGTCTGAAATAATCTAGAAGGATGTGGTATAACAGACTGAGTGAATTCCTTGCAAAGCAAGGATTTGCAAATGACCCATTCTGTCCTTGCATCTTTCTTATAGCAAAGGCAACAGGATTTGTCATTATAGCTGTCTATGTGGACGACTTGAAACTCATCGGATCTCCTGGAGAGATCACTGAGATTTCTAGAAGCTTGACAGAAACTTCGAGATGAAAGACCTCGGAAAGTCAAAATTCTGTTTAGGTCTTCGAATAGAGCATCTTAACGATGGGATCATGTTACATCAGTCAACTTATACATCGAACTTACTGAAAAATTTTCAAATGGATAAGTGCCACCCCTTCAGTACCCATATGGTCGTGAGATCATTGGATGTACATAAAGACCCCTTTCGGCTGCTGGAAGAGGGGGGTACTAGGTCTTGAAGTGCCTTATTTAAGTGCTATTGGTGCACTTCTTTACCGGGTTAACTGCACTCGCCCTGACATAGCATTTGCAGTCAACTTACTAACCGGATATAGTACTGCACCTACACAGCAGCACTAGGCCGGAGTTAAGCATCTTCTGCGCTACCTCCAAGGGTCCATAGACTCATGTCTATTCTACAGGAAATGGGCAACAACAGGTTTAGTTGGTTATGCTGATGCAGGTTACAGATCTGATCCTCATACAGAGAAGTCTCAGACCGGATACATATTCACTTATGGCGGCTCTGCCATATCTTAGAGATCTGTGAAGCAGACCATGACGACCGTCTCATCCACACATTCAGAACTTCTAGCAATCAATGAAGCAAGTAAAGAGAACTTCTAGCTACGTTCTGTGATCCATCACATTCTCACCTCTACCGGCCTGAAGCCCGGCGTTCTTAAGCCTACTACAATCTATGAAGACAATGCAGCATGTATAGCCCAGCTACAGGACGTCTACATCAAAGGCGACAAAACGAAGCATATCTCTCACAAGTTCGTTTGGACGCATGACTTTCAAAAGCAAAAGCATATTGAGGTACAGAAGATCCAATCTTGTAATAACTTGGCTGATTTGCTTACCAAATCCCTGCCTACTAGTATCTTTGAGAAACTTGTAAGTGGGATTGGGATGAGAAGAGTGAGAAAATGTAAACTGGGTCAGGATGAGAGAACTATGAATGTATAGATACATATGAGACTGATGTATAGATTCATAGGAAATCTGCAAGCCTGAAGCTTGGTCAGATGAGGGGGAGTCAACAGTAGTGTTGTACTCTTTTCCCTTGGCTATTGGTTTTTTTCACAGGGTTTTCCATAGTCAAGGTTTTGACGAGAAAACCTCGCTGACTCGGGATCCTGAAGTATCCACCCCTATACACATCCCAAAAACAGGAAAAGTTATGGAGAAACTGTTCTTTATTTAACAAGGTAGTTATCCTAACTTGGATCTTGAAGAATCCACCTCGTATTCCATGATTGGTTGGATAAGGGGAAGTGTTGTGAATAGGCCCATTGGGCCCATTGGGTATCTGTTGGGGATGTAGGCCCTCAGATCTTTTGTATCTGATGCAAATGATATTTTAAGCTTAGATAGGGGACTATTTTGCATGTGATGCAAAAGGTGTTAAATATGTCTTAAATTATTTAAGACCATATTTAATATAATAAATGCATTTAAAAGGTTACCTGAATGACGGGATCATCTCGCTCTAAACGCAGGTTCAAAGTGCGTCAAAAACGGAGTCCAAATGCACAAATTAGAGCCAAAACAAGTCAGCCCAAACTATTGGGCTGATCCCAGCGAAAATGGATGCCCACCAAGCCCGAATTTTCTGGTTAGGGTTTTTGAAACCTGGGATTTTTTTACGGCTGGATTTTCCATCTTTGAATGGTTTTTGGCTAACTTTGAGACAATGTCTGAGGGGTCAAACGACGTCGGATTGACTCGCCGTTTTTTCCTACGCATTCACCGTTCAACCCGCTACGATTTGATAGGTTGTATCAAGATTGAAGCTCAACTGTGAGGGAGTTAAAATTCATGGAAGTTCGGCCTTTATGAAAGGTAAACTAACTTGAATTATTAAACTCTAAAAACATAGTCCCACATCGGAAGTGGAGTAAAGGGGAGGGGTCAGCCGCCTATATAAATAGGGGTCTCCTCCTTCCTCTAAACTTGTCCCAAGCTCTAGATCTGAGTGGCTCCCAAAAATGTTGGAGCACGCTCGGATCTAAGCTTAAAATTAATATTCTCTTCCCCCTAAAATTCTGCCTTACTCCTGAAAGGTAAACTAACTTGAATTATTAAACTCTAAAAACATAGTCCCACATCGGAAGTGGAGTAAAGGGGAGGGGTCAGCCGCCTATATAAATAGGGGTCTCCTCCTTCCTCTAAACTCGTCCCAAGCTCTAGATCTGAGTGGCTCCCAAAAATGTTGGAGCACGCTCGGATCTAATCTTAAAATTAATATTCTCTTCTCCCTAAAATTCTGCCTTACTCCTGAAAGGCTCTAGCAAAGCCACGAGGGGTTCGGATCTGATCCGAAATCTTGGCGAAGGGTCGCGCTTGGGTGAAACTTTCTTCGACGCGTGGTTGGCTCGGCGACAAGAGGATTGCTCGCCTCTGGACGCGGAGCGGTTCGGTACGGGACGTGGAGCGGCTCTGAAGACAGTGCGGTACACCTTGCAGGTACCAAGGCAAGGTTCCGGGTATGTAATTTAGAATCCTTATTTTAATTATGTCGCAGTTGCTTAGATCCTTCTTGGAGTGGTCAGATCAACCTCAAGTTGGCATAGAACCTGACTAAGGGTCTTGATTTTCCTTAGGGCTTCGTTAAAAATTTTAACGATTTTCTTCTGATGTGTTTTCTTTTGGCTCTATTGCTCGTCCGACTTAGGACGGGCATAAAGATTTGTGCCATGAGGGTCCATCAAAATCCAACATTGGTATCAGAGCTTAGTTTGCATGATGATCTAGGACTGCGACATTTTTAAAATGATGAATGCTTTTAAATGCATGTTAAAATTTTTTAACTTTATGCGATATTGTGAAATATGAAACTGTTTTTCATTTCAGATGTTTTTTAAAAAAAATTTATGCGATAAAATTTTTTTTAGAAACATGGAAATTTTCATTATGATTTTAAAAGATAGTTTATGAAATAAAATTATATGATAATTTTTATGAAACTGTTTTAAGTTTTAAAATCATCTTTTGATTTAAGTGTTAAATCTTAGTTGCACATTAATTATTTATAGGATAAATTTTTAATGTGTTGCTGCATGTTTAATGAAAATGTGATGATTGTTAAACAGTTATAAATCCTTTATGCGATATTTAGGTTAATAATTACATGTTAATTTTATAGTTGATAAAGTTAGATTATGTTTTAATGGTCATGCTTCATTATGTGATAATTGTTGAAACCTTTTAGGTTAGCCATTAAAAGCTATTTAAAATTTATAAGATAAATTTTAATGACATGCTATATTTTAATACTCATTACAACCTTTAAAAACCTAATTCCTGATTAGGGTAGTCCTTTAACGATGATTATTATTTTAATCGTTATTATAATATTCTCATTAAAAGACTACTAGTGTTGTTGTTAATTTATTAAAATCCTAATAACGATTAGGATAGCACGTGAACCTTATAGTTGATAAGGATTTAATAAAAGTTACTAACAAATCCTAATTAATTTTGATTTTTAGGATTCACTAGCTGATAGGATTAACTAGTTTTAATAAAAGCCTTTTAGTCTATGGCACGCATATATAAATGACAAGCTTCATTCAATGGACCATGATCCGGTCAATGTGCTTGGCTAAGTTTGTTGGATCACCCTAGCTAGTTTAAGGGATAATGGATCCTGGCTTAGTCAATTCCCTGGCAGTGTTCCGCTGGACCGCAATGATGCGAATCATGGTTATATGACACCCTGGATTATATCTAAGTCAAATACGTTAATAATCTTCTTCAAGATTAGTCGTAGCCCTCTTTGTTTTAGAGGTTGGAAACTATAGGTTCTTTGATATAGTTGTTGAGTCAACTCAAGCTATGTCATAGACACTTTATGGAAACCAACTTATCAATACATGAGATGTAGTCTAGACTTGACCCAAACCGTCGTGTCGTGCATACACCGAGCGCCGACGTAAGTTAGGCTAGACACGAAAACAAGGGTCCGACTAGACTAGTCTTTATGATTTATTGAGTCGACTCAAGGCCATAAGTGACTAGGGGTAAAAAAATCGATAAGTGAATCACATTCAATGTGATTGATGAAGAGTTGTCTACCGATCACAGGATTAAGCAACTTGTTGAGTCAACACAAGGTTGTGAGACTCAGGGTGGTCGAGTCCCTTTCCCATTATATTTAATTTGATTAAATCGTTCATTATTATGGCTTAAAATGATCGCTAAAAATAGTGGGAGGATATCGTTAGATAAAATCCATTCTATCTATATTTAAAAACTTGAACATATGTTAAATTAGGGTAAGTCTATGTTTACCAATGTAATCAAAAACATAACATTCTAAGAGAATATATTAACTGGTCAAAAAGGCCGTTTAATGGAATATCAAGTTAAATTCTAATTGATAAAATAAATTATATTCTCGTTGACATTAAAATGACCTTCTTAATGACACACTTAAGGAATATGATTTCAATTAAGTTCTGAGTCCAACAAAATAAATGCATGCTACATGTCACTCGTCTCTATATGGGGCAACTGGAACATATTGATATTCAAAAGCAAGTTTCTCCATACAATTTGTTGAGTCAACTCAAGGATGTATGAAAAACGGTTTCGATCTGCAAGGTTCGAAATTTCGATCAAACTGTTTGATTCGAAGATGAGTGCATGAGCGGTGTAAGACCATGTATCCAAATTAGATCTTGAGTCAAGCAACTTGTTGAGTCAACTCAAGGTTGTGAAGCTCAAGTGTTTGGACACGTTAGGTGTTTGTACAGCTAGTAATTTTGTTGTGACATTTAATATCTAAATGAGATTTAGAAAAAGGAAGAAGGCACTCTGGAAAGTCAATTGAGAAAGATGGTTTTATTTATCATTAGTAAAGGCATAAGTATGAGGAACTGAAAATGTGACATATTTGATGTCACGATTTCATAATAATTGTTATACAAAAAACGTATAACACATTTTTTTACGAATGACGTCACCTTGCTTCTGAAGCAATGTTTTGTGTTAGTAATTTGTAATAACTATAATATATTAAATGTTAATATATGAATACGCAAGATAGTAATAAACTTATATGGTGAAATAGACTAGGCCGTATCAAAGAGACTAAGCTTCACAAGTCACATAAAGAGGGGTCTGACCTCTCATATTATGAAGTCTACGGACACTTGTGAATTCTCAATGGTATGATGGCCGAAACTCCTTCTGTGGGACAGTGGGAGAGCGAGTTGTTGAACTCACAGTCTTGTACATACTGATGTACCCGGACCCAAGTCTAAGTTAGCCAGGATAAGTCGTTCTTATTATTATTACGACACGTGGTCTTGATAAAACACAAGCCTGATAAAATAGAGAACAAAATGACAGAAGTATTTGAAATGATTCGATTAGATCGAAAAGTCAAATATTTAGCTGTATAAATCTTGCATAAATAAAAGAAAATGTGATTTTCTCTCAGGTCAATCATCTTAACATATTGGATGTGTTAGAGAGCATGAATCACACTTTGTTAGACATAGTGCGACTTATGGCAAAGTGACTGAGTTACAATCCTCCCTCTAAGTTAAGTCCCAGATAGAAATGCTTAGATTTTGATAAGGTTCTATGAGGACCTTATCAATAAGATATTCATTAAATCAATTGTTAGGAAGTTAAAATATTACTTGAGTCTCGTAAGACGAAGAGTCGAGTTGGACATCATAATCAATGATGGCCTAGTCAACTTCCAGGATGAAATTCGGAGTAGTGACTCCGATTAATAACTTGATGCAATTAGAAATGGTCCGTGCATGTAAATAAAGTATGGACTTTAGTTTACATGCCCAAAAGAAATTGTTTCTTAATGTCTGCAAGTAAGTCTTCAGGTTAGAAGATTGGTGCAGAAAGGATAATAGTGATATACAATTACGTTAGTTGAGAACGTTTTCATCCTAATTCCTATAAACAGATTATGATGAAATTGTCTCGACAGCAGATGCGTACAGATCTACTCGGACCGAACTTGATGTAAATGCTCATGATAACCATGAAAATTGGTGCATTCATTCAAAGTTCGTTTTCTAAATATGATTTAGTAGAACAAACTTTTATGAATTGACCAGAGAGTTTTCAAGGTCAGTGGGAGTGAATAAAATACATGCGAGGCATCAAGAGGCTGGAACATATTTTTGACAAAGTGGTCAAAAGAGTTTTGACACTTTTGAATATGAACCATCTAAAATGACCAGTAACTATATTTAAATTATTGTCGTAATGTACGATGAGCTGGATGAGATCCAGGAAAATTAAATGGATTTAGTAGGACCAAAGGAAGCATTTGGATGAGATTCAAATGGTTGGTCTAGCATGAACATAGAAAACCCCCTTAAGTCTATACAATAGACGGTTTAGCAGATCTACTCACGAAGGCTCTACTGCATGAAGTCAAGAAAGACTTAAGTGTAAAATATGGTATGAGATATCGGGATCAATGGGCCTAGGTGCAAGTGGGAGATGTAGCAAGATAGGTATGCCCTCGAGGTAATTATCTCTGTGTAATTGTACAAACATCTTGTTCGATATAACAGTAAGCTGTTTGGTATAAATTTATCTAAGTTGATCATAATGTAGTTATCATTAGATTTTTACTTAAGTAAAGTCCTGAGACTTAATACAATGTCAAACATGTATCAAGTTGAGTATCTCGATTATGGAGAAGTGCTTGACCGTTAGTAGCATAAGTCTAAAAGGGTTCGTATTCGTAGATATTTCGAGAAAAGGATATCAAAACATCAGATAGACCATTGTGTCTTAGTCTTCACCGTATAGTGGTGGCGATGATCTCATGATCGTTTGACTTGGCGAAGTCGAAGACGAGACACATGTGCTCATTGGAGAATGAGTTCACTGAACGACCCATCAAGAGTTGTCATATGGTTATGATTGACCACTCTGTCAATGATAACTCTTAGTGATGATAGGCAAGTTGGTCTTTTGACTTGAGGTCATTGTACGAACCTGTCCGTGAATGGTGTCACTTAGATCACTGATCTAGCTTTGAGGCAAAGCATGTCGAAAGGTCTTTGGTTGGGTGACATTCGAAGCGTACGAGGAGAGTAATGACCAAGAGAGGATTCGTCTCTCCCGGTCAATGGGAGCTAGTGTCGGAGAGTTAGTTCGGTCTTTAGTGAAATCTCTGGCCAGAGTATGTTGGAAGATGTCCAACATTATTTGACTAAAGATCGATGGAGACTAATCGGATTCGATCTATTGGGGTTGACAGTTTGCCTGTACCCTAGGCTTGATCTAGACGACATAGTTTAGACGAAGAGACTAAAACTGCAGAATTCATCACGGACACAGTCAGGATGGTCCCGACAATACTCATGTCAATGAGTTAACCACATAAGTATGATATGAAACAGGGACGACAACTGCTGCTCATGGTCACTGTCGTCTGGGGCTTCGAGCCTCCACATGTAGTAGGGCCAGGCTGTAGGGTCTCACATAGAGTGCGACATTCGTCTAGTAATAGGTAGAAACTGAAGGGAAATTCGAGGTCCCTTAGGGCACAAAAACTCTAGTCCCGTCCTAAGTCGGACGGAACATAGACACAAAAATCATTTGCAGCGGAAGAAAAACTAGTTAATCTAAATTAACATGCAGTTAAAACAATTTTAACTTAGCCCTAAGGTCCAAGCCATATGCCAAGATCTATGCCGACTTGGGATGGATCTGACCATCCCAAGAAGGATCTAGCCTACTGCGATTAAACTAAACTAATGCTAATAAAATACTTTAACCACATACCCGGAATCTCAGCCCTGGAGCAGGCGAGATGTTCCGCGCCGTCTTCCGAGCTGCTCCCATCCCACGCCGAGCCGCTCCTTGAACAGCTCCCCGAACCGCTCCTCGATCCGCTCCACATCCCGAGGCGATCAATCCCCGTGCCGCCGAGCCAACCACGCGCCGAAGAAAGTTTCACGCGAGTGAAACCTCCGCCTAGATTTTGGATCCAGAATCCGAACTCCTTCGTGGCTTTGCTAGAGCCCTCAGGAGTAAGGAAGAAATTTAGGGAGATGAGAAATATTAATTTAAGCCTAGATCCAAGCGTGCTCCAACATTTACAAGAGCCGCTCAGATCTAGAGCTTGGGACGAGTTTTGAGAAAGGGGGGAGACCCCTATTTATATAGGCGGCGGACTCTCCCCTTTTCTCAAAATCCGATGTGGGACTAAACAATGAGTTAATTAAAATCAAGTTAGTTTGCACTTCACAAAGTGCAAACTTCCGTGAATTTTAACTCACTCACCGTTGAGCTTCAATATTGATACAACCTATCAATACGACGAGCGTTCAACGGTGAACGCATAGGAAAGAACCATTCGTCAATCGGAGTTCGTTTGACCCTCCAATTGAGTGTTCAAATATCAGCCCTAACACACCCAAAACACAAAACTGCAGCCGTCAAGAAATTCTGCCTAGGGTTCGCAACCCTAGGCGTGTGGGGCCCACCAGTGGGCCCCACTAACTTGACTTGCGCGCGCAGCCCTGCCTGAGCGCGTGCAGCGCACGCGCCCCGAGGCGCGTGCGCTGCACGCGCCTGTCTGGGTGCGTGCGCTGCACGCGCCTCAGCGCTGGGCGCGTGCGGCGCACGCGCCCAGCTGGCGCGTGCGCCCGCGTCAGCGGGTGGGCCCGCTGACGCGGGCGTCAGCCTGCGTCAGCAGGCTGACGTACGCGTCAGCGGGCCCCCCTTTTTCTTGGGCATGGGTTTATTTAATCAGCCCCTTTGGGCTGATGGGCTTTGGGGTTTACATTGTTTTGGCCATAACTTTTATGTTTGGCGTCTGATTTAGACGCCGTTCGAACCTGTGTCTAGATCAGAACATTTCTGTCTTACCCGTGAACTTTTCCTTGCGTTTATATTATTAAATATTGTTTTAAACAATTTAAAACACATTTAATCTCTTTTGCATCAAATGCAAAATAGTCCCTATCTAAGCTTAAATTATCATATTGCATCAAATGCAATTATTCCATCCCTTGCATCAAAAATGCAATTATTCTCCCTAACTAATTTCTACCTATTACTAGACGAAGTGTTGCACTCTGTGTGAGACCCTACAGCCTGACCCTTACAACAGGTTGGGCTCGAAGCCCTATACGGCAGTGACCACTAGCAGTGGTTGCCGTCCCTGCTTCAGGAATCATCATTATGTGGTTGACTCATTGACATGAGTATTGTCGGGACCACCTGACTGTTTCCGTGATGAGTTCCGCAGTTATAGTCTCTTCGTCTAAACTGTGTCGTGTAGATCAAGTCTGGGGTACGGTCAAACTGTCAACCCCAATAACTTGACTCCGGTTAGTTTTGATCAATCTTTAGTCAATAAATGTTGGAGTTCTTCCAACATACTCTGCGTAGAGTTTTTACTAAAGACCGAACTAACTCTACGACACTAACTCCCATTGACCGGGAGAGACGAATCCTCTCTTGTTCATTACTCGCCTCGTACGTTTCAAGTGACACCCAATCAAAAGACCTTTCGACAGGCATTGCCTCGAAGCTAGGTCAGTTGATATAAGTGGCACCATTCACGCACAGGTTTGTCAAAATGACCTCAAGTCAAAAGACCAACTATCATATCATCACTCAGAGTTATCACTGACAGATTGGTCACTATAACCATATGATAACTCTAGTGGATCGTTCAGTGAACTCATTCTAATGAGCACATGTGTCTCGTCTTCGACTTCGCCAAGTCAAGCGATCATGAGATCATCTCCACCGCTAAACGGTGAAGACTAAGACACAATGGTCTATCCGATGTTTCGATATCCTTGTCTCGGAACATCTACGACCACAAACCATTTTAGACTTATGCTACAGACGGTCAAACATTTCTCCATGGTCGAGATACTCATCTTGATACCCGTTTGACCTTGCATAAAGTCTCAGGACTTTACCTAAGTCGATATCTAATGTTAACTACATTACAATATAACTTAGATAAATTATTACCAAACAGCTTACTGTTATTTCGAACAAGATGTTTGTGCTATTCACACAGGAATAAATGGCCTCGAGGGCATCATATTCCTACATCTCCCACTTGCACTCAGGCCCATTTATCTCGGTATCTTATACCGTTTTTACACATAAGTTTTCCCGACTTCATGTGGTAGAGACTTCGTGAGTGGATCTGTTAAAACCGTCTACACTATAGACTTAAGGGGGTTTCTATGTTTATGTCAGACCAACGATTTGAATCTCATTCAAATAACCCATTTGGTCTGTCGGAATCCATAATATTTTATTACCCTGGATCTTATCCAGTTTATCGTACCTTACGATAATTTTAATTTTATTACTGGTCATTTCAAATGGGTCATATCCATTTCTGATAAATAATCAAACTCTTTGATTACTTAATCAAAATATATGTTCCATCCTTTTGACGCCTCACATGTAATTTTTATACGCTCCCACTGACCTTGAAAATTCTCTGGCCAATTCATATAAGTTGGTTCGTCTAAATCATATTTAGAAAATCGAACTTATAAGTGAATGCTCAAATTTTCATGGTCAACATGAGCGTTTTACATCGAGCTTGGTCCGAGTAGATCTGTACACATCTGCTGGCGAGACGGTTTCAACTAATCTGTTTTAAAGGAATTAGGATGAAAACCGTTCTCGTCCAACATGATTGTACTTCACTATTCTTCTTTCTGCACCAATCTTTCAACTTAAAGATTTACTTGCAGAAAGTGAGGAAACATTTTCCTTGGGCACGTAAACTAAATTCTCAAATTTATTTACGCACACGGACCTGCATCAAGTTTTAAATCGGAGTTACTACTCCGAATTTCATCCTAGAAGTTGACTAAGTCATCATCAGTTATGATGTCTAACTCGACAATCCGTCTCACGAGATTCGAGTAATAATACAACTTCCTTACGATTGATTTATTGAATATATTATTGATAATGTCCTTATAGAACATTATCAAAACCTAGGCATTACTATCTGGGACTTAACCCAGAGGGAGGAGTTAACTCAGAGTCACTTATTTATGGATCGCACCAAGTCTAACTAAGTGTGATTCATACCTTTTAACACTCTGATGTGTTAACAGACTTAACCTGAGAGAAAATCACATTTTATTTTAATTACACAAGATTTTATTTAGCTAAGTATTTGACCATTCGATCTAATCGAATCAATTTAAATACTTTAGTCATTTCGTTCTTTATTTTATCAGACTTGTGTTTCATCAAGAACACGTGTCTTAATAAAATATACGAATAACTTATTTTAGTTAATCTAGACTCGGGTACATCAGTATGTACTAGACTGAGTTCGACAACTCATTCTCCCACTGTCTCACAGATGGGTTTCGGCCATTGTATCTAAGAGGCTAAGACTCACAAGTGTCCGTAGACTTCATAATACGAGAGGTCAGACCCCTCTTTATGTGACTTGTGAAGCTTAATCTCTTGATACGGCCTAGTCTAATTTTACCATATAAGTTTGCTACTATCTTGTGTATTTATATATTAACATTTAATATATATATATTTATTTACAAATTACTTAACACAAAACATTTCTTTAGAAGCAATGTGACGACATTCGTCAAAATGTGTTAAACGTCTTTTGTATAACAATTTATTCCGAAATGTGACATCAAAATATGTCACGTTTTCATTTCCTCCTACTTATGCCTCTACTAATGATAAATTAAACTAACTTTCTCAATTGACTTTCTGAAGTGCCTTCTTCCTTTTCTAAATCACATTTAGATATCAACATAAATAAATATATATGCAAGCAACTTATGTATCCAAACGCTTGAGCTTTGCAATCTTGAGTGTAGCTCAAGAAGTTGCTTGTCTCAAGACCCGGTTGGGATACATAGTCTTGCATTGCTCATGCACTCGTATTCGACTCAAAACGGTTTGATCGAATTCTCGAACTTTGCGGATCAAAATTGTTTGTCCATACAACCTTGAGGGTAGCTCGACAAGTTGTAGGGAGAAACATACTTTGAATGTCCTATATGTTCAAGCTGCCTCATATAGAGACGAGTGACATGTAGCTTTAATTTATTTGTTGGACCCAGAACTTAATGAAATCATATTTCTTAAGTCTGTTCTTTAGAAGGTCATTTAATGTCAACGAGAATATAGTTTTAATTCTATCAATTAGAATTTAACTCGATATTCAATTAATCAACTTATTGACCAGTTAACTAATTCCAATATTATCAATTGATTCTTTCGGTAAACATAGTCTTGCCCTAGTTTTAGCATATGTTCAATATTAAATATAGGTAGATTGGCTTTTATCTATCTATATCCTCCCACTATTTTTACGATTGTTTTAAAGCTTAATAACGAACGATTTAATCGAATTAAAATTAATGGGTAAGAGTTCCAATCACCTTGAGTCTAAACAACCTTGAGTGTAGCTCAACAAGTTGATTGACTCTGCGATCGGAAGATGACTCTTCATCAATCATATTGGATATGACTCTCTTAATCGATTTTTTCCCCTAGCCATTCGTGATCATGAGTGTGCTCATCCAAATCACAATGTCTAGTCTAGTCGGACACTTGTTTTCATGTCTAGCCTGACTTGCCCCTCAGCTCAGTGTATGCACGACACGTCGGTTTGGGTCAGGTCTTAGACTACATCTTATGTATTTAAGAAGTTGGTTACTACAAGGTTGCCATGTCACAGCTTGAGTGTATCTCAACAACTGTAACACGGGCCCTATAGTTGCTAACCTCTAAAACAAGGAGAGCTACGGCTAATCTTGAAAAAGATCATTAACGTATTTGACTTAGATATAGTCCAGGGTGTCATACAATCATGATTCGCGACATTGCGGTCCAGCGGAACTTAGCCAGGGAATTGACTAAGCCAGGATCACTATCCCTTAAAGGGTGATCCAGAACTCTTAGCCAAGCACATTGACTGGATCATGGTCCATTGAATGAAGCTTGTCATTTTTGTATGTATGCCATAGACTAAACAACTTTTATTAACAACTAATTAATCCTATCAACTAGTTGAATCCTTAAATTCAAAATTTTAGGATTTGTTTAATAACTTTTATTAAGTCCTTATCAACTATAAGGTTCACGTGCTATCCTAATCGTTATTAGGATTTTAATAAATTTTATTAACAACGCTAGAAGCGAAGTCCTTTAATGAAAATTAAGTATAACAATTAGAATTGAAAATTCATTTAAAGGACTACCCTAATCAGGAATTAGGTCTTATATTGTTGTTAATGATTTATTGAAACATATCATGTCATTAAAATTCAAGTAATAAATTTTAATCATTTTAATGGCTAACCTAAAAGGTTGTCTTGTGTTATCAAATAAGGGACAAGATTAACACGTCATTAAAATAAAACTACACTAATTTTATCACCATAAAATGAAAGTGTATATCTATTTAACAATTAAATAAACTAAGTTTATCGCATAAACAATTTTTAGACTTTTAAAAACAGTTTTAAAAAATATCTTATAAATTTAAAACATTACTTTTAAAATTTTTTCATGTTCAAAAATTTATCATTTACAATTTTTAAACATCTAAAACATTTTAAACTTATCGCATAAATTTAAAGCCTTAAAATCAATTTTAAAATTTATCACATAAATTTAAAAACACCATTTTAAAATTTCCATGTTTAAAAAATTTATCATATAAAAATTTTTAGGCATCCAAAATAAATTTAAACTTTTAAAGATTTAAAATTAGTTTTAAAATTATCACATAAATTTTAAAACGTCATTTAAAAAATTTCCATGTTCAAAAATATCAAAAAGAATTTTTGAACATCTAAAACATTTTTAAAATTTTATCTCATAACTTTAAAAACATTTGAAAAGCATTTAAAAGCATTAACAAGTTTAATGAAATCGCAGTACCTAGATCGACTACGCAAACCTAGGCTCTGATACCACTGAAGGGAAATTCGCGGTCCCTTAGGGCACAAAAACTCTAGTCCCGTCCTAAGTCGGACGGAACATAGACACAAAAATCATTTGCAGCGGAAGAAAAACTAGTTAATCTAAATTAACATGTAGTTAAAACAATTTTAACTTAGCCCTAAGGTCCAAGACCCTATGCCAAGATCTATGCCGACTTGGGATGAATCTAACCATCCCAAGAAGGATCTAGCCTACTGCGATTAAACTAAACTAATGCTAATAAAATACTTTAACCACATACCCGGAATCTCAGCCCTGGAGCAGGCGAGATGTTCCGCGCCGTCTTCCGAGCTGCTCCCATCCCACGCCGAGCCGCTCCTTGAACAGCTCCCCGAACCGCTCCTCGATCCGCTCCACATCCCGAGGCGATCAATCCCCGTGCCGCCGAGCCAACCACGTGCCGAAGAAAGTTTCACGCGAGTGAAACCTCCGCCTAGATTTCGGATCCGGAATCCGAACTCCTTCGTGGCTTTGCTAGGCCCTCAGGAGTAAGGAAGAAATTTAGGGAGATGAGAAATATTAATTTAAGCCTAGATCCGAGCGTGCTCCAACATTTACGAGAGCCGCTCAGATCTAGAGCTTGGGACGAGTTTTGAGAAAGGGGGGAGACCCCTATTTATATAGGCGGCGGACTCTCCCCTTTTCTCAAAATCCGATGTGGGACTAAACAATGAGTTAATTAAAATCAAGTTAGTTTGCACTTCACAAAGTGCAAACTTCCGTGAATTTTAACTCACTCACCGTTGAGATTCAAGATTGATACAACCTATAAATACGACGAGTGTTCAACGGTGAACGCATAGGAAAAAACCGTTCGTCAATCGGAGTTCGTTTGACCCTCCAATTGAGTGTTCAAACATCAGCCCTAACACACCCAAAACACAAAACTGCAGCCGTCAAGAAATTCTGCCTAGGGTTCGCAACCCTAGGCGTGTGGGGCCCACCAGTGGGCCCCACTGACTTGACTTGCGCGTGCAGCCCTGCCTGGGCATGTGCAGCGTATGCGCCCCGAGGCGCGTGCGCTGCACGCACCTCAGCTCCTCAGCGCTGGGCGCGTGCGCCCGCGCCTGGCGGGCGCCCGCATCAGCGGGTGGGCCCGTTGACGCGGGCGTCAGCCTGCGTCAGCAGGCTGACGTACGCGTTAGCGGGCCCCCCTTTTTCTTGGGCCTGGGTTTATTTAATCAGCCCCTTTGGGCTGATGGGCTTTGGGGTTTACATTGTTTTGGCCATAACTTTTATGTTTGGCGTCCGATTTAGACGCCGTTCGAACCTGTGTCTAGATCAGAACATTTCTGTCTTACCCGTGAACTTTTTCTTGCGTTTATATTATTAAATATTGTTTTAAACAATTTAAAACACATTTAATCTCTTTTGCATCAAATGCAAAATAGTCCCTATCTAAGCTTAAATTATCATATTGCATCAAATGCAATTATTCCATCCCTTGCATCAAAAATGCAATTATTCTCCCTAACTAATTTCTACCTATTACTAGATGAAGCGTTGCACTCTGTATGAGACCCTACAGCCTGACCCTTACAACAGGTTGGGCTCGAAGCCCTATACGGCAGTGACCACTAGCAGTGGTTGCCGTCCCTGCTTCAGGAATCATCATTATGTGGTTGACTCATTGACATGAGTATTGTCGGGACCACCTGACTGTTTCCGTGATGAGTTCCGTAGTTATAGTCTCTTCGTCTAAACTGTGTCGTGTAGATCAAGTCTGGGGTACGGTCAAACTGTCAACCCCAATAACTTGACTCCGGTTAGTTTCGATCAATCTTTAGTCAATAAATGTTGGACTTCTTCCAACATACTCTGCGCAGAGGTTTTACTAAAGACCGAACTAACTCTACGACACTAACTCCCATTGACCGGGAGAGACGAATTCTCTCTTGGTCATTACTCGCCTCGTACGTTTCAAGTGACACCCAATCAAAAGACCTTTCGACAGGCATTGCCTCGAAGCTAGGTCAGTTGATATAAGTGGCACCGTTCACGCACAGGTTTGTCAAAATGACCTCAAGTCAAAAGACCAACTATCCTATCATCACTCAGAGTTATCACTGACAGATTGGTCAATATAACCATATGATAACTCTAGTGGATCGTTCAGTGAACTCATTCTAATGAGCACCTGTGTCTCGTCTTCGACTTCGCCAAGTCAAGCGATCATGAGATCATCGCCACCGCTAAACGGTGAAGACTAAGACACAATGGTCTATCCGATGTTTCGATATCCTTGTCTCGGAACATCTACGACCACGAACCATTTTAGACTTATGATACAGACGGTCAAACGTTTCTCCATGTTCGAGATACTCATCTCGATACCCGTTTGACCTTGCATAAAGTCTCAGGACTTTACCTAAGTCGATATCTAATGTTAACTACATTACAATATAACTTAGATAAATTATTACCAAACAGCTTACTGTTATTTCGAACAAGATGTTTATGCTATTCACACAGGAATAAATGGCCTCGAGGGCATCATATTCCTACAGAAACATTAGGGAGAATATGCATTTGATGCAAAGAATAGAACACTGCAAAGAGTTTGTAGTTATCTTCTGCATTCAGGATAAATGATCCTGAGTGCAAGTGGGAGATGTTGAGGGATGTATGCCCTCAGATCATTTGTTTCTGATGCAAATGATATTTTAAGAAGTCCTCAAATGCCATATCCAATAGTGCAAGTCTCTCGGTGGAGGAGAGAGGTGGAGGATGGGTGCTGCTAGAACCTTTGCCAGGATGGCGAGATCTCCTTTGAAACTGACAAATGGATGGTTGACGTAGTGTGTGTGGTGGAGGCTTGACGGGCCTGACTGTGTGGCAGAAGATGGGTCAAGAATAACTGGGATTGCAGGGTAAGGCTATGGGATCTGTGCAGGATCAGGGTGAGGCTGGGCCTGAGGCTTTGCCTGGGCCTGTGCAATCTATGTAGGCTGGGGATGTGCAATGGCATGAAGATCTGGATCTGGATAGAATCTCCAATACGCAACTCTAGCTGCAGGGATCCTAAAACGATCGGGGGGGAAGGATTGTGTATGGTGTGGAAGTGGCCCCGTAGAGCCAATAATATCGCTCGTCCCCTATATCCTTAATCATATTCATGTTCTTGAGGATGGAGAGATCAAGTGAGGTGGGGACAACGACATGGATCCAATCATCAGGGGGCTGAAATGATACGGGAGGGAGGCATGCAATAACAATGATTAGCCCTCCACAACAGATCGCAGCACGTGGGCTACTAACAGCGTGGAAGAACCTATACCCCAGAAATGAACCGGCATGAATGGTATTACGAGGGGAGGTGCTGACGCCATCATGAACTTTACAGGGTTGGGCCATCGCCCAAAAAAAGAAGAGCTCATCGAGGGAGACTTGTCCAGTTTCAAATCGACAGAAAATGGTGTTGACGATGATGCAAAGGGCTATACGTAGGCATGGATGTATGATTAAGGATGCTTTAGCCCTAGTGATGGGAAACTCAGGCTGGCCAGTGATCTTCTACCAGAAAGCATCTTGGTCAAAGGCTTGGGAGACTCCGCTATTATGTCTAAATATTGGAGGAGTGATGGCAATGGGACATTTAAAGATGGTGTTTAGGTAGTCATATGACATGCCATACTCCTTGTTCATCAAGTGAAATGAAAAACCATCCGTCTGGTGCTTGAGTGAACTCAGAAACTCTAGAGTGAGTCTCCAATAGGTGTGTGCCTCACATTCAAGGAAATCACTCCATCCTATATTATGCAACAAAGCCTGGACACCCTCAGTAAGTCCCAGATAATTTAGAGTGGGGATGCTCGCAAATTTAGTGGGGATGATGGGTCTCCCGTAGAGGTTCACGAATGTGCTTTGCTGATGTTTATTAGCAAAGGTGATCCCCATGGTGTCTATCTGAAGGGGTGGAATGGAAGGTTGATCAGGTGGGGCAGTGGATGCATATGCAATGTCCGTGGATGTGCGTGCACGTGTTTTCCTCTCTTGTGAAGGTCTAGAGACCTTATGCTATCCTTGCAAGGGGGCATCATGAGCGTGGAGAGTGTGTATGCAATGTAAGATGTGTATGTGAGGGTGAATGAGTGTAATACACGACCCTATGTAATTTTCACAAATTTCAGCGAGCAATTGAATAAATTTGAGCAAAAATCCAATGCAAGTAGCGAGGAAGGAGTATACCCAAGTGTTCGTGGTTCTGCGCTGTGCTAGAAATGCCCCAAAGCTCCTGTTAATCTTCCCCCAAGCTGCTTTCGCGCTGCGTCGTAATAGTGTTCAACAAAACCCAAGATATGTCATTTTAGGGTTTTATCTCCGGTCGTTTCGAGGGGGATGATGATGGATGAGGAGGGTCGAAGGAGAGTGGAAGGTGTATAGTTGTGAAATTAATGGAGGGTGGAGATTTGAGGGTGGTTGAGTGGTCGGAGGGGAAGGAGAAGAAGAAGAGAAATCAAAACGTTCAAAGAAAAGTAAGGAGACTCGACCGTTTGAGGGTTATGAGTTATATAGGCTGGCGACGCGGTTGCATCACTTGACCGCACGATCGCGTTGTTTTAGAAGGCTCAAAACCAAGGGTTTATCGGTGACGCAGGTGAGGTAACACGGTCGCGTGGATTGCAAATCGGCCATGTCGACATTTGAAATGAGTGGTTAAAATTGGGCTCCATGCGGTTGCATCATCTGGATGACGTGACCGTTTCGACATAAGATTAAATGGGGGCTCAAATCCTAGAAATTTGGGCTTGTGATGCGGTCGTGTCACTTGAATGAAACGACCGCGTTGTTTTTGGGTAGGAAATTCGCCTTGGGGATAAGTGACGAAACGGTCGTTTCGTATTAGCGAAACGACCGCATGGGGGAAGTTTTGAGGTGGGATTTGACTTTAAAAAGTGGATGGATGCAGTCGCGTGACTTAGGCAATGCGATCGTGTGGTCAGGAGAAAAATGGCCAAAAATTCCCAGAGAATAAGCCCGATAGCACGGCCGCTTGGTCGAGGTAACGCTGTCGCGTGAGTCTGATCTTCAAGCTTTTAATTTCCTTCACAATTAGCCTCCCTTGGCACGGTCGAGTGTGACATGTCACACGACCGCGTCTGCCAGGATCCTCTACCTTGGTTCCTTACTTCTTTTGCCTTCCTCCACGTGGTCGCGTGGGGTATCCCACGCGGTCGCGTGCTTCTCCCTGAAATGAAAAACATTTGATTTAAGTTGGGGTTCTTGGGGTTTATTTATTAAATCAAAAATTAAATTATCCTAACTAAGAATCAAAAATAAAAATGGAAACTATGAAAAGTTAAGAACTTGGGTTGCCACCAAGAAGTGCTTGTTTTAAGTCGTTAGCTCAACTCCCTTTATAATCTTCACAGTGGCTCTGGGGTGGAGAGTGTGAGGTCGACTCTCGTTCCACGCTCCACCTTGTTGTTGTTTGACGTAACAATGTCTTTCTTCTCTATCTTCAGCTCTCCGGGGTCAATGGGATGTGATCATGGGCCTCCTTCCTTGACCCCCCTTCCTTGGCATTCCATCCATCCAGTTTCCTCCCTAGAGCGATTGTCTCAGGCTCTACTCATGCTTAGGGCTTGCATGTAAGAGCTTCTCGGTGGAGCTCAAAAATAAGTCTTCTGGCTCCGTATCTTCAATCACCTCTTCCAAAAGGTCGACTTGATCGTAGTCATCCTCCATGAACTCCTTCATGCTCTTTTTGAGGTCGAATTCAGCTCTCTCCTTTCTAACGTTGAGGGACAGATTCCCTCCCTTTACGTCTATGAGTATCCCTGCAGTGGCTAAAAACGAATGCCACAATATTATTGGAATACGGGTGTCCTCCGACATATCCATTATCATGAAGTCGTATGGGATCACCATGTCTCCCACCTTCATCCATACGTCCTCCAAAATTCCAAGGGGGTACTTAGTTGACCTATCAGCGAGCTGCAGCGTCATCCTTATGGGCTTTGGCTCTCACATCCCCAATCTCTCGCTTATGCCCAGTAGCATTAAGCTCACGCTTGTAACCAAGTTGCATAGCGCCCTCTTGATTTTCATGTCTCCTACGGTGCAAGGGATGGCAAAGCTTCCAGGATTCTCAAGCTTCTCGATGCTCTTCCTTTGGAGGATTGCACTACACTCCACGGATAATACGACCTTTTCCCTTCTCTCTCTTGTCGTGATCAACTCCTTTAAGTATTTGGCATACGACGGGATCTCTGATTTGGCGTCCAAGAATGGAATTGAAATGTTCAGTTGCTTCAATATGTCGAAGAGCTTCCTGTATTTCTCCTCTAATTTTGCATTCGTCAATCTCGAAGGGAATGGAACTCTATGGATGTAAACTCTTGGAAGTTCCGTCGGGGTGTCTCCATCAGATTTTTCAGGCTCTTTCTCCATCGGTGGTTCCACAGTCGGTGATTCTATAGCATCATTTTCATCGAGTTCGATCTTGATGCGAGGATCAATTCCCACAATGGGCTCTCTCTCCTCAGCATATGGCATTACTGGGTCCTCTGTCTGTTTACCATTCCTCGTGGTAATGGCGTTGACATGCCCCCGTAGATTTTGCTCCGTTTGGCCCGGCATCTGCCTTTGTGGTCCATTCAGCTGCCCCACTTGTTCGGCCAGCTGTGCAATCTGAGTCTCTACTGACTTTTGGCCCGTCATTAGCTGCTGGATAGATGTTTGGAAGTATTCGTTTTTCTGCCCCTGCATTATAATAACACTTTCCATTAGTTTTTCAAGATTGGACTTAACACGGGGAGGGGTGGTGGTTTATTAGACTGTTGAAAATTTTGAGGAGGTCCATAGGGTTACTGCTAATGCAGGAATGGCATTTGTGGCTGCACTCCTCCACTCTGGTACGAGAAATTTGGGTGGTTCTTCCACACATGATTGAAGGTATTAGAGTAAGGAGTGTTGCCTTGTCGTTGATTGTTTCTATAACGGCCTGTTTCTATAAGTATGTATTTGTCTTGCGATCTTCCATGATCCGTACTGTATTATAAACGTATCTGTATTTCGCACGTATTTTTAATTAGCTACATTTTAACCAAATAAGTTATATGATTATTTAATCATTTTAAATTCAAATTCAAATTTACTTCCATATGAATATAGGAGACTTTTACACTATTTTAAATAACAATAAAATCATATTCTTAATTGCAATTATTTCCTTGTTCTTTCCATTTTTTCTCTAAGCTTTAAACCCTTCTAATTTTAACAAAAAAATCATTGCATTTTTACACCAAAAACCCTAAGCCATATATTCAGCCGTCATCTCTCCTAGCTTCACCAAAACCACTAAGCAAACATCTCTCATCCGCACAAAAACCCTCTTCCAAAAACCCTAGCAACCCCACACCCTCAACTCACAGCCGCACGAAACCCATCACCGCTCCGACCTACTCCAGCTATCTCTCCATCGCGCCCTCAGCCACCCAGCACCACAAAACACCGCCACCCCCGACTGCAACCTCCCGCGCCCTACCCCGTACTCCTCCAATCCTCCTCTTTGCTCGCAAAAGCCCAGCGCCTCACCGCCCCTCTGACCTCTAACGTCCTCTTTCCCTCTTCCGACTGCCGCAACCACCAACCCCACCGACCCCCCACATCAACTCCGACTCTCCCCTCCGCCCGTACGTTGACCCGTAGCAGGGCACCACGGCGCTCATCACCTGCAAACCCCGACCATCTTCTCCTCTCTCTGACACGACGTCTGACCACCCTCCAAGCCCGCAAAACTCAGCCCCATTCCGACTCACCCCTCCTCCGACTGCAGCCACCCTCCTCCGACAAACCCCGTCTGACTCATCCTCCACTTCCCCTCCACCTGCAACAGCCCGACACGCCGCCGTCCAGCCCCAGTCACTGGCGATCTCGCCTACAGCGACAACCTGCACGCCGTCCAACCTGCCACGCTGCTGTGTGCCTCAGCCGCCGCCGTAGCCGCCGCCTCCGACCTGCAAGAACACACAAGCAACTCAACACGTAAGCTTTAACAGCATATTAATATTTATAATAATATTAGAATAATCTAATGCATGTTAGCATGTTAGTTTTATAATTAATGCACAGCATGTTAGTTATAATAATGTTAGTTGTTAAATCAGTAAGTTAGTTAGTCACCTTATATGTCACAGCATGTAGTTTGAAATATAACATAGTTAGTTATAATAATATTAGTATATAACATTAGTTAAGATATTAGTTAACATAATTAATTCTGTTAATATGAATAGTTTTAATATATTAACACATACGTAGATTAACAGTATGTAATTTATATTATAACAAAGTTAGTTAAAATTCTGGTAGTATAATATTAGTTTAAGTTATTAGGTAACATAATATTAATTCTGTTAATTCTGTTAGTTGATAAATAGGTTATAATAACATAATTAATTCTGTTAATATGAATAGTCTAAATATATTAACACATATGTAGAATAACAGTATGTAATTTATATTATAACACGGTTAGTTAAAATTCTGTTAGTATAATGTTAGCTTAAGTTATTAGTTAGCATAATATTAATTCTATTAATTCTGTTAGTTGATAAATAGGTTTATATATATATATATATATATATATATATATATATATATATATATATATATATATATAGTTCATTAATAATCTGTACATAAGTTTATAATAATATTAGTTTAGAAATTAACATGATGATTAGTTCTATTAATCAGTGGGTTAGTTTATTAGTTATAATGATATTAGTTTTAAGTTTTGTTAATATCTGTATGTAGTTTATTAGATGGAATATTAGCTTTATAAAATTAGTGTTGTTAAAATCATTACGTAGGTTATATATAACAGTTAGTATAATAACGAGATGATTAGTATAATATGTTTGTTATGATATTAATTAGTATATAGTATTAAATTTATTAATAACAATAAGTTAGTTGATATAATATATGTTTTAGGTTATTATTTGTTTTTACTATCAAAATATTGCTGCCATTTTTAATGATGTGCGTAAAATACTCTCATTGCTTGTTATACCATTATTGGTGGAATGAACGCCCCTAATGAAATGTGATACTAGGCCCTTGGGGCATATACAAAACAGTGGGCCCTCGGGGCATTTACAGAATATTGGGCCCTTGTGGCATACATTGAACGATTTGGACACACAATGACACTATGGGTGGGGTACTCCATTGTAGTAGAGTGCGAAATGCTGGATTTCACCCCACCGATAAATTTGACCGTCGCCCGGATGGGGTCGGTAAGTACAGAGCCACGGTTAGCTCCCGTTGGTTTGGGTGTAATTGTAGTTTCTTCTGCTCCGGAAATTGGGCTTGTCACTAGATTAAGTAATTGATTGTCACTCTCTTTACTTTCTGTTATTTCTATCATAAATTGTGTAAACTGTTGGCTACACTTTGCCATGTTCACTATACATTGCCATACTCTTTACTCTTTACTCTGTACACCACACCTTACCATGCTCACTACACTTTACTCTGTACTCTACACTTTGCCTTGCCCACTACATGTTGTCATACTCCTTACTAAGTTCACTACACTTTATTATGTTTTCTCATGTTGCCCCTACATTTAATATTCCAAGCATAATGTGTTTCTAATTTTCACAAAGTTTGCAAACTACATATATATTATATTATCTTGCCGAGGGTCCATTTTTACAATGTTTTAAATATTGCCGAGCGACCCTCGCTGACGTATATTTCCTTGTTTATTATCTTGTGAAATATACGTCAAGTTCTGAGACAGATCTTGCAGAGGAGTATACTTCGAGGCTGAGCTAGTTTACCAGGAGTATCTAGACGCTGAGATCCACTACTGAGAAACGACGTGCCTTTCGTAGCGCCGCTATAATTTCATATTTGTGTTGTACTTTATTCAGGTGTACTTTCTTTTTGTGTAACTGTTTGTAATGGCCATGCTAGGCCTTATTTGTGTACATGTAATCTAGGCATTGGAGTTGTAATAATGATTATTTGTGCTGTTTTGAATATGTATGCAAGAACCTGCGAGGTTTCACACAGACGATTATTGTGTTTAAGTCAATGAGGAAAGAAAAACAAAAGTATCTCCTCCTTGCTTGTACATGTAGACCCGCTCGCGTCCTCGCTCCCAAGTATAATGGGAAGCATGGCATGATAGGTTTTAATGGTGGCCCATGCAAGTCCTCTTCTCTTGCATTCTACGAATACTACAGAACAATATTGATGTCCTTATTAGCTAGACTGTCTAGATAAATCTTGTACACAAATGTTTACTCTGTTTCTTTTTCAGAATGGCAGGGAGACCCAACACCCGCAACAGGAACGGAACAAATGGAAATGGTGTCCCTGACATCAACAAACTCGTGAGTGTCATGAGAGGGACATTGGACATTCATTGACAACTCATTCAGCAAGGACAATAGCCTGCACAACTTGCACCGCCTCCTCCTCGAGTTGAACCTGGGGCCAAGCAGTTTCGGGAGCTGAACCCGAAGATTTTCTCTGGAAAAGAAGGCCCACTGGAAGCTGAAGAATGAGCTCGAAGCACCGAGGATGACTTGAGCCTTTCTTGCATTGACCAGGCAGGCTGGGTGGAAGTGTTGAAGAAACAACTGACTGGTAATGCACGGAACTGGTGGGATACTGAGCAAGTACGTCTGGTTAAGCCTATTAACTGGACCATTTTTCGAGAGCACTTTGATGCTCAGTACTCCCCAGATCAGCAACGAGGGAGCTCCAGCAACGTTTCGTCAACATCGAACAGGGCACTCGGACTGTTGACGAATACGAAGCAGATTTTTCTATGCTTAGTCGATTCGCTCCACATCTGGTGGAAGATCCCGAAGATCGTGCGTACCAGTTTATCCAAGGTCTGGATCTCAACATCCAAGCTTCGATGTCTTCGACGAATCTGACCACTAATCAGGAAGTGTTGGATGCAGCTAGGAAGCACGAGCTCATCATGAAGCATAAGATGGCACTTCAAACTGGAGGAAGCAAGCGCCCTATGGAACCAACCAAGAATGAGCTCCGGCCAGCTCAAACCACCAACTTCAAGAGGGCTACAACTCCTGTTGACTCCAGATCTACTATGGTGTGTCACCACTGTAATCGAACGGTGCATGTCAAGCAGGACTGTCGTGTGTTTTTGAACCAGTGTTTAGTGTGTGTGGCACCTGACCACATCGTAAGGAACTGCCCTCGTCGCACTAACAACCCAGCGACTCAAGTTATGGTAGCATCAGGATCAACCCACCAGGGACCACCTCTGGCTCCTCAGCGTCAAGTTTCCCAACAGGCCAAACCTGAACACAGTCGGCACCAAACTTACTTCACGATTGCTGAGGAAGTTAGGGACGACGAGCCAGTGATGAATGATGACGTCTGAACCATGTCCTATCATCACATTTAATGGTTATACCATAAATGCGTCTATCTTTGCTTTGTCACATCCTAGGTGTTGTTTTGATTATAGTTGTTTCAATCTTAAGATCTTTTTCGATTTTGAAGTTTTCATTCCCATGTAGGTCTCTTAGGACTGAATCTGCCGTACTTCAATCTGCTTCTGCTCCTGTAACTCGTGCATCCAGAAGAACTTGGGAGATATGTGCTTCGTCCAGTCGTACTTGATGTAACCAGCTTGTAGTTGAAATATACAAGCTGCATTATCTTCAAATATGGTTTGCTCAAGGTCGTCCGTCTTCAGGCCGGTCGTCACTAGAATGTGATGAATGACTGAACGTAGCCAGACACATTCTCTACTAGCTTCATGGATTGCCAGGAGCTCTGAGAGGTTGGATGAGACTGCTGTGGTGGTCTGCTTCAAAGATTTCTAGGAGATGGTCGTACCACCAAAAATGAACACCAGTTTGTGATTTCTCGGTATGTGGATCAGACCTGTAACCTGTATCTGCATAACCAATCAAAGTAGAAAATCCACATTTTGGGATGTGTAATCCCAGGTTAACTGAACCTTGGAGGTAGCGCAGAAGCTGCTTTACTCCGTTTCAGTGGCGTTGCGGGCGCTGAAACTGTATCTGGATAGTAGGAAGGCTGCGAACGCTATGTCGGGACCCGTGCAGTTTGCCAGATATAGTAGTGCTCCAATGGCACTAAGTATAACGACTGGTGTTTTATGTATTTGGATTATCTATATTATATATATGTTTTGGTGGATTTTCTCCTTACGTGTGGTTTCCGTCTCCGTAGCTTTCGTTTTCGTTCGTTTCGTTGTGATTTTCTAGCTTCTTCCTTAGAATCGTTGATCTTGGAGTAAGTCACGCATGACGAACTTCAAATCGCTCATATTTTAGAGTTAGAGTGATATTAGAAGCTATAGAAATCTTCCCGAAGCTTCGCGCTTCATTTCGGCACTTTTCGTGCACCTTAGTTGGTTCAAGAAGGGGGACCAACCAACTAGATTCCAATCTAGTCGGTCAGGAACTCTTCTCAAACCGGCTAGTTCATTAAATCAATAATTCAGAAGTTACTATTTACTCTTAGTCGGTCTAAGAACAACCACCGACCGACTAGATGTGAAAGTAGTCGGTCAGAACTTGCTCTCAGACCGACTAGTTCCTTCGATTAATTTTACCTAAGTTACTGTTTATCGTTAGTCGGTCTAAGAACAACCACCGACCGACTAGGTTGCAAACTAGTCGATCAGCCATTGTTCTTTAACCGACTAATTCATTGACCATTTTGTCGACCTGAGTTACTGTTTGATTTTAGTCGGTCACAGTTGGTCGACCGACCGACTAGTTCTCGAACTAGTCGGTCAACCACTCTTCTTTGACCGACTAATTGACCCAGTAAACCTAGGGTTTGCCCAGCCGCCGCAACTTTTCCTATTTATACCCCAATCATTTTTCTTTCTTTCTTTCTCTTCTCTTGGCCATTTCCTTTCCCCCTTGACCTCTGATCTTCCCCAACCTTCCTCTAGCCATTCCTCCTTCCTCAAGAGCCCCTCTCCCTCTCCATTTGCACCGGCCATCTCCTCTAGGCCGCCGGCCAACCCTCAAAACCCCCCAAAATCCCATCTCTCCATATTTTCTCCCCATTTCCAGATCTGAACCGTAGTTCTCCGGATTGTTCTTCCGTTGCCGTGCTTGCTCGGCATCGTTCTTCCGCTCCAATACGGTAGTGAATCGATCCTTTAATATTCTCATAACCTGCTTTGTGATTTTTGTTAAACCCTAATAAAACTAGGTTGGATGTTGTTCTAATATTGATTTGCCATGGCATCGATCCCATTCCGTAGAATAGAGTTGTGAGACGTTTTACCGTCGATCGTCATCCTCGGTGCTAGGCAAGTGAAACTTGCCACTTAGGGTTTTAGGCCATGCTTGAGGCCATTTGCTTGTTGTAGGCGTAAAAAAGACTAGGCAATGAAATGATAGTTGCCTAGACACCCCTTGATCTAGCTTGACAACGAAGCTAGATCCGTCATTTTTATCATGTTGCATTCATACTGTATGTCATGTTTAAATTCGATTATCGGTACGCAAAATTAACTGTTTATTGCCATGACATTGCATGTAACAAATGTTCCCATGATTGCGTAGCACACGCTACACCTAGTGAATTGATTGAGGCTAGGCACCTGCTTCTAGCGGGCACAACCCTACACCAAAAGTACTTATGGATTGTGAACCAGAAAACGAGCTCTTGTGCGGGGCAACCCTGGCTCATTTACTGAGCATCGTGTACAGGGACCCTGGCTCGTTTACATGTGGAAGGGATAAGGGTTAAGCGGCCATTCAACTGGGAGTCTGCCCGATCAGCAACTTCAGTTATAAGGCGTAAACTCTGGGTTCTGGGGTAGTGTTAAGCGGCCACTCAGTGTGAATGTCCAACAGTTCAGCTGTAAGGCGTAAACATCTACAAATAACTTGAAACGTGACTAGTGAGAAGATTGAGATTGTTAGTAGCTTGGCTACTCTTGACATGCCAGGATAATTGTTCTCTTGCACTTATTGTTACAACATGCCTTACTTGTGCTCTCATACCATAATTGCCATGTCATGCATACTATAACTGCTAGGTTGCTAGTTTACCTTCCTTTCAGTTTCCTTGCCCAAGTCTTTTAGACTTGCTGACATGTGCCCCTTTACTCTTTTGGGTGACACATGTTAGATCCGGAGCCTGAGGCTGCTGCTGAGGACGTGGTGTTCGCTGACGCTGAGTCAGAGCCCGCGTTCATCGAGGAGTTTGAGGACATGAGCGATCAGTCGTAGAGACTGTTTGTGTTGTTGTTTAGACTGCTTTAGTTGTCGGTGCGTAGCACCTATGCTTTGTGTCGTGTTGCCTTTTGTTGGCCATGTTTTGGGCCTAGACTCTTTCTTTTACACCGGTGGCTTTTCTGGATGTTGAACTTATTTTTAATGTTTGGACATTGCTGAGATTTGGGATTTTATTTCTGTATCTCCTTGTGTTATTATCTTGTTCTGCTCGTGGTTACAGGGACCTGCATATGTTTTATTGAAGCTTATCAAGCGTGTGGCTTCACAGCTCCACGTCTGTGCGGACCTTCTCACGTCTCGCCTCCATTGCTTTGGGAAGCGGGGCGTGACAGGTTTTGTTGGTGGCCCATGCAGGTCCTCTTCTGTAACTGCGATTATCGGAATAACGATAATAATATTAGAATATCCAATAAACTAAGTTCGACATCCGGGTCATAAGCTATGAGTCTAATTTGTTTCGTTTTCTGCGTCATTAGATGGCAGGAAGGCGATTTACCCGTGGTGGTGATAGCGCGCCCCCTCATGACGAGGAGCCTGAGCGGGAGCCCACCAATGGGGAGATGATGTGGATGATGCTTCAGATGATGCAGGTGCAGCAGGACGTGCTCCTGCAAGTCCAGAATGCTCCAGTTGCTCGAGCTGCTCGGGCAATCCAGGATGCCCCACGCTCCGAGCCGGGAGCGAAGCAATTTCGGGAGCTGGGTCCCGATTATTTTGATGGGTCTGAGGGTCCTCTAGCTGCCGATGAGTGGATTCAGAACATAGAGGATAATTTGAAGATGGCGAAGATCAGCCCGGCTGGATGGGTTGATCTGGCGAAGAGGCAACTCAAGGATAATGCTCGGAACTGGTGGGATGCGGAAGAGAAGATGCTGGTGGAGCCGATAGCTTGGGCTACCTTTAAGTCCAGGTTTGATGAAGAGTTCTTCCCGAAGGCTGCCAGGAAGGAGATGCTGCATCGTTTTATTGAGCTGAAGCAAGGGAGCTTGACGGTGGACCAGTACCACCAAGAGTTCACTAGGCTGAGTCGGTTCGCACCGAAGATGGTGCAGGATGCTGATGAGAGGGCTCAGAGGTTCCTGCAGGGACTTGCTTTGGAGCTTCAGAGTTTTGTGTCTTCCTCTGATCTGGACTCTTATCAGAAGGTTCTGGTAGCTGCGAGGAGGCATGAGCTGAACCTGAGCCAGAGGAGGGGACATGTTGCTGGAGCTGGGAAGAGGCCTATGGAGCAGGCCAGAGCGGAGGTTAGGCCTGGTTTCAAGCCTAATCATCCGGTGCAGTTCAAGAGGCCAGGAGGGCCTAGTATGAAGACTTGCCATTTCTGCGGCAAGACTGGCCACATCAAGGATCAGTGTATAAGATTTCTGGGCCAGTGTTTGGTTTGTGGTGATGCTTCTCATGCCGCGAAGGACTGTCGGCATGTGAATCAGCTACAGAGGGCACCTGTTGCAGCACAGCCATTGCAGCAGAGAGCGCATGTTCCTGCTGGACGTGGAGCAGCTCTTGTCTCTCAGAGGCAGGCCTTTCAGCAGGCTTTTCCGCCGAGGAGGCAGGCTTTTCTGATGACCGCTATGGAGAGCGAGGCTGTGGATGAGGTTATAATAGGTAATCCTCAATCTAGCTGTCCTTCTTAGTTAGTTTTGTTTGTTAGATTATGTTGTTTGCTTGTACATTATTGTTTGCTATACTAGGGCTTGATTGTTAGGCTGTTGTAGGTGTGGTTTTGTTGTGCACATTTCCTGCACGAGTCCTCTTTGACTCAGGTGCATCGATGTGCATTATTTCTCGAAGCTTCGTGGAGAAGCATTCCTTGTCGACGCCCCCTCTTTCCAAGAGTTGGAATATCGTTACAGGAAATGGCGTGGTCTCGGTGCATCGTGGTTGCAATTTTTGCCCATTGGTGGTCTGTGGACATGAGCTTTACGCTGATTTCATTGTCCACGATATCATCAACTATGATGCGGTCCTTGGGATGGATTGGCTTGCGAGCTTCTATGCTACGATCGACTGTCGGAGGAAGAAGGTGGTGTTCGAGATCTCCGGACATCCAGTATTCGAGTTCAGCCGGAGTAGCAGTTCGCTTGGTCCTGTCAGATTTCGGGCCAGGCCGGTGGAGTTTGTGGCTATGCAGATGGAGCTGGAGAGGCCAGCGGTTGTGCGGGACTTCGATGACGTCTTCCCTGAGGAGATGTCTGGATTGCCACCCGATCGATCTCTCGAATTTTCGATTGATCTTATTCCGGGAGCGCAGCCAATTTCGAAGGCGCCCTATCGTATGGCACCCGCAGAGTTGGAGGAATAGCGAAAGCAGCTGGATGAGCTTTTGCAGAAGGGTTATATCAATCCTAGTGTGTCTCCGTGGGGAGCACCGGTGCTGCTGGTAAAGAAGAAGGATGGTTCGCGTCGCATGTGCGTGGACTACCGGGAGCTGAATGCGGTGACCATCAAGAATAAATACCCGTTGCCTCGCATCGATGATATTTTTGATCAGCTTGGCGGTTCGAGGGTGTTTTCGAAGTTGGATCTGAGGAGTGGTTATCATCAGCTGAAGGTGAAGAAGGAAGATGTTCCAAAGACAACATTCAGGACGAAGTATGGACACTACGAGTTTGTGGTTATGCCCTTCGGTGTAACCAATGCACCCGCAGTTTTCATGAATCTGATGAATCTGATTTCTATGACTTTTTAGATAAGTTTGTCGTTATCTGTATTGACGACATTCTGATCTATTCAAAGTCGGAGGAGGAGCATGCCTCGCACTTGAGGACGGTGTTGGAGATTTTGAGGAAGTATCGGTTGTATGCTAAGTTTTCGAAGTGCGAGTTTTGGCTGGACAGAGTTGCTTTTCTCGGGCATGTGGTGGCTGGAGATGGTATTTCAGTGGATCCCGAGAAGATTAAGGCCATCAGAGAGTGGCATGTTCCGCAGTCAGCATCTGAGATCCGGAGTTTCCTTGGGCTTGCTGGTTACTATCGGCACTTCATTTAAGGACTTTTCCCGTATTGCTGAGCCGATGACCAGATTGACGCGGAAGGATGTATCTTTTGTTTGGTCGGATGATTGTGAGAATGCCTTCGGTGTTCTGAGGGAGAGATTGACGACTGCCCATATTCTTGTTGTGCCTGATCGCAGCGGAGGATTTGAGATCTTTTGCGATGCTTCTGGCAAGGGTCTCGGTTGTGTGTTGCATCAGCACGGGCATATTGTGGCGTATGCTTCGCGTCAGCTCAAGACTCATGAGAAGAATTACCTGACGCACGACTTGGAGTTGGCTGCTGTCGTGTTTGCGCTCAAGATTTGGAGGCACTTCCTGCTGAGTGAGAAAGTGAAGATCTTCACCGATCACAAAAGCTTGAAGTATATTTTTACCCAGAAGGAGCTCAACATGCGACAGCGTCGATGGTTGGAGCTCATGGCGGATTATGAGATTGATTTGCAGTATCACCCTGGCAAGGTGAATGTGGTCCCGGATGCGCTGAGTAGGCTTCCAGCGGTGATGATTTTGACCTCGCAGTGGAGATTGCAACAGGATTTTTGCGAGTCTGGTGTGGAGATTGTTCTTCCTGGAGAGGCCTCTTCGTTGATGAGTATGCAGATTCAGTCGTCGATTGTGGATAGGATCAAGGCTGGCCAGGCTGGAGATCCGAAGCTGGTGAAGATTCAGGAGCAGGTAGAAGCCGGTCTGCGGACTGACTTTTTGACTCATGAGGATGGCTCGCTGAGATATGGAGCCAGTTTGTGTGTGCCAGCTGGGGATATCAGGGAGGAGTTGTTGGTGGAGGCACGTAGTTCGCCGTATTCTGTGCATCCTGGTGGCACCAAGATGTACAAGGATCTTCGTCTGAATTTTTGATGGCATGTGATGAAGAGGAGTGTGGCTCGGAGTGTGGCCAAGTGCTTGGTTTGCCAGCAGGTAAAGGCGGAGCATCAGCGTACGGCAGGGTTGCTACAACCGCTTACGATTCCGGAGTGGAAGTGGCAACACATCACTATGGATTTCGTGACTGGACTACCTCGGAGTCCGAAGCAGAATGACGCGATTTGGGTGATCGTAGACCGATTGACCAAATCCGCGCACTTTATTCCATTCCGAGTAGGACAGTCCACTTAGGCGCTAGCGAGGAGATACATGGAGGTAAATTCTTTTACTCTCCGTTTCTATTTCCTTTTCCTAGTTTAGATAGTGATGTAACGTAAATCGTGCAGGAGATCGTACGACTTCACGGAGTCCCTGTGAGTATCATGTCGGACAGAGACACGAGGTTCACATCTCAGTTCTGGCAGAGTTTGCAGAAGAGTTTGGGTACGCGTCTGAGTTTCAGCACGGCGTACCATCCGCAGACGGATGGCCAGTCCGAGAGGACGATTCAGATCTTGGAGGACATGCTGAGGGTGTGCATGTTGGATTTCAAGGGTTCGTGGGAGGACCATCTACATCTGGTGGAGTTCTCTTACAACAACAGCTTCCAGGCGAGTATTGGCATGGCGCCTTTCGTCGCGCTTTATGGGAGGAAATGTCGATCGCCCTTGAGTTGGGATGACGTTGGTGATCGGGAGCTGTTGGGACCTGAGATGATTGTGGAGGCCATGGATGTTGTCAGGAACATTCGAGAGAGGTTGAGGATTGCTCAGGACCGTTTTAAGCATTGGGCGGATGCTAAACGCCGTCCTTTGGAGTTTCAGCCAGGCGACCATGTGTTCTTGAAGATTTCCCCGAATCGTGGAGTGATTCACTTTGGGAAGCAAGGGAAGTTGAGCCCACGATACATTGGACCGTTTGACATTCTGGAGAGAGTTGGCGAGGTAGCCTACCGCTTAGCCTTGCTGCCATCTTTGGAGGGAGTTCACAATGTTTTCCATGTGTCGCAGCTTCGTCGTTACATCAGTGATCCATCTCATGCTGTGGATTTCTCGGAGATCACCGTTCACCCTGATATGACGTATGACCAGCAACCAGTGCAGATTCTGGACAGGCGTCAGAAGTCACTCCAAAACAAAGTTGTCAATCTTGTGAGGGTGATGTGGCAACACGGCTCACCTGGAGAGTCTACTTGGGAGAGAGAGGATGAAATGAGAGAGCACTACCTACTTTTGTTCCCGGACACGTGAGTGTTGGGAAATTCCGAGGACGGAATTTTTCTTAAGTTGGGGAGGATGTAACGACTAGTTTTTCATGTATTTGGATTATCTATATTATATATATGTTTTGGTGGATTTTCTCCTTACGTGTGGTTTCCGTCTCCGTAGATTTCGTTTTCGTTCGTTTCGTTGTGATTTTCTAGCTTCTTCCTTAGAATCATTGATCTTGGAGTAAGTCACTCATGACGAACTTAAAATCGCTCATATTTTAGAGTTAGAGTGATCTTAGATGCTATAGAAATCTTCCCGAAGCTTCGCGCTTCATTTCGGCACTTTTCGTGCACCTTAGTTGGTTCAAGAAGGGGGACCAACCGACTAGATTCCAATCTAATCGGTCAGGAACTCTTCTCAAACCGACTAGTTCATTAAATCAATAATTCAGAAGTTACTGTTTACTCTTAGTCGGTCTAAGAACAACAACCGACCGACTAGATGTGAAAGTAGTCGGTCAGAACTTGCTCTCAGACCGACTAGTTCCTTCGATTAATTTTAACTAAGTTGTTGTTTATCGTTAGTCGGTCTAAGAACAACCACTGACCGACTAGGTTGCAAACTAGTCAGTCAGCCATTGTTCTTTAACCGACTAATTCATTGACAATTTTATCGACCTGAGTTACTATTTGATTTTAGTCGGTCACAGTTGGTCGACCGACCGACTAGTTCTCGAACTAGTCGGTCAACCACTCTTCTTTGACCGACTAATTGATCCAGTAAACCTAGGGTTTGTCCAGCCGCCACAACTTTTCCTATTTATACCCCAATCGTTTTTCTTTCTTTCTCTTCTCTTGGCCATTTCCTTTCCCCCTTGACCTCTGATCTTCCCCAACCTTCCTCTAGCCATTCCTCCTTCCTCAAGAGCCCCTCTCCCTCTCCATTTGCACCGGCCATCTCCTCTAGGCCGCCGGCCAACCCCCAAAAACCCCCAAAATCCCTTTTCTCCATATTTTCTCCCCATTTCCAGATCTGAACCGTAGTTCTCCGGATCGTTCTTCCGTTGCCGTGCTTGCACGGCATCGTTCTTCCGCTCCAATACGATAGTGAATCGATCCTTTAATATTCTCATAACCCGCTTTGTGATTTTTGTTAAACCCTAATAAAACTAGGTTGGATGTTGTTCTAATATTAATTTGCCATGGCAGCGATCCCATTCCGTAGAATAGAGTTGTGAGACGTTTTACCGTCGATCGTCATCCTCGGTGCTAGGCAAGTGAAACTTGCCACTTAGGGTTTTAGGCCATGCTTGAGGCCATTTGCTTGTTGTAGGCGTAAAAAAGACTAGGCAATGAAATGATAGTTGCCTAGACACCCCTTGATCTAGCTTGACAACGAAGCTAGATCCGTCATTTTTATCATGTTGCATTCATACTGTATGTCATGTTTAAATTCGATTATCGGTACGCAAAATTAACTGTTTATTGCCATGACATTGCATGTAACAAATGTTCCCATGATTGCGTAGCACACGCTACACCTAGTGAATTGATTGAGGCTAGGCACCTGCTTCTAGCGGGCACAACCCTACACCAAAAGTACTTATGGATTGTGAACCAGAAAACGAGCTCTTGTGCGGGGCAACCCTGGCTCATTTACTGAGCATCGTGTACAGGGACCCTGGCTCGTTTACATGCGGAAGGGATAAGGGTTAAGCGGCCATTCAACTGGGAGTCTGCCCGATCAGCAACTTCAGTTATAAGGCGTAAACTCTGGGTTCTGGGGTAGTGTTAAGCGGCCACTCAGTGTGAATGTCCAACAGTTCAGCTGTAAGGCGTAAACATCTACAAATAACTTGAAACGTGACTAGTGAGAAGATTGAGATTGTTAGTATCTTGGCTACTCTTGACATGCCAGGATAATTGTTCTCTTGCACTTATTGTTACAACATGCCTTACTTGTGCTCTCATACCATAATTGCCATGTCATGCATACTATAACTGCTAGGTTGCTAGTTTACCTTCCTTTCAGTTTCCTTGCCCAAGTCTTTTAGACTTGCTGACATGTGCCCCTTTACTCTTTTGGATGACACATGTTAGATCCGGAGCCTGAGGTTGCTGCTGAGGACGTGGTGTTCGCTGACGCTGAGTCAGAGCCCGCGTTCATCGAGGAGTTTGAGGACACTGGCGATCAGTCGTAGAGACTGTTTGTGTTGTTGTTTAGATTGCTTTAGTTGTCGGTGCGTAGCACCTATGCTTTGTGCCGTGTTGCCTTTTGTTGGCCATGTTTTGGGACTAGACTCTTTCTTTTAGCCTGGTGGCTTTTCTGGATGTTGAACTTATTTTTAATGTTTGGACATTGCTGAGATTTGGGATTTTATTTCTGTATCTCCTTGTGTTATTATCTTGTTCTGCTCGTGGTTACAGGGACCTGCATATGTTTTATTGACGCTTATCAGGCGTGTGGCTTCATAGCTCCACGTCTGTGCGGACTTTCTCACGTCTCGCCTCCATTGCTTTGGGAAGCGGGGCGTGACACTAAGGTAAGGTACTTCAGGACCTAATGTTTCCTCCCCCTCTTCCAGAGGCAAAAAATGGGTCTTTATGTATATCCAAAGATATAACGACCATTGGTGTACTTAGAGGTTGGTGCTTATCCATATGGAATTTTTTTAAGTAATTTCCTTGTGTGTGGTTTGGTGTAACAGGATTCCTCCGCTGAGGTTTTATATCTGTAAGCCAAGACTGTATTTAGTCTTGCCTACGTCTTTCATTTCAAACGTTAGGTTGAGGCTTGCAGATATATCATCAATCGCTGCAGGAGATCCGATGAGGTTTTAGTCATGTAATTAGACGATTATTAATACGAATCTTGTTCCCGTGGTTTAATGAAAATACATAGGTAGACTTCATTATTGGTGAAACCTTGTTGAACAAGAAAATCACTCAATCTGTTATTCCACATTTTTTCTGATTGCTTAAGACCATATAATGATCTTTACAGCTTAACAGAATAGACGTCCCGATGTCTATATTTTATTTCTGTTGGTATTTTGAAACCAACTAGAAGTTTCATATAGATATCTTTATCTATATTGCCATGCAGTCACAACGTCCATGAGCTGCATTTCTTGGCCTTCCATTGATGTTAAGCTTATTATCAATCGGAATGTGATCGTAAGCATAACCGGGGAATATGTATATTCATAATCCATCCCTGGTCATTGGGAAATCCCTAATCTACAAGCCGTGCTTAGTAGCGTACGAGCTGATTATTCTCATTTATTTTCCTTATGAATACCCACTTGTATCCCACAGGTTTTACACCTCTTTGGTGCTGGACTACTGGTCCAATGACTTTGAATTTCAAGAGTGAGTCCAGCTCTACTCTTATTGCTTCGTTCCACTTTGGCCAATCATCTTTGCGTTTGTATTTAGCTAGAGATAGTGGATCGATATCATCGTCACATTTAGAGGCGTGAATAGCGATATCGAACACGAAGTCATCGTCGACAACAGTGCTTTTTATGTCCAATACCTCCCCAGTACATACGAATTTTAATTATATTTCTCATGTATTGTCCTCTTCGGGGGACTAAAGGAGGGGAGAAGTTACTGGCCCGAGCTCAGCATCTTGTGGTCGGATATTCTTTATTTCTCCAGGTATATTCCTCTTAAGAGGGAATTTATCCTTGGAGCCAGGTGGTCATCCTCTTTTTATTTGAGGTACGGCCGATTCTGCTGACGATGGATTGCAACCATCTTTGGGGATGTCAATCCTAGCTGGCGTATTGACAGCATAGACGTGTGATCTGATAATCTTCTGGTTATCAATAAATTTGTCCGGTAGTAAAAGTATTCTGAATATGAAGGATCTTCAAGATCTCGTCTTCAAAGAGATTAGTATGCGGATCATATTGAGACAAAGACTTAGTGTCCCAAGAAATGGTCTCAGAAGCTTTAGGCTTTAGTTTTATGAGCCTGGTATGGAAAATAATTTTATGAAGATGCATCTATCAGTACCATAAAGTACCGAAATGGAGAACTTGATGGGTGAATTGGACCACAAATGTCTCTTTGTATTTTCTCCAAGAAGCCAGGAGACTCAAACCCCACTTTCAGGTGGGATGGTCTTTGATTAAATTTACCCTTATAACAAGGGGGACAAGGAAAATCACATTTTTGAAGAATCTTCAGGTTCTTCAAATTATGTCTACGGGATTGGGTTATGATGATGTGAATCATTACCGATCCTGGGTGACCTAGTCTATAATGCCAGAGATTGAATTCTGGTGATGTAGAACACTGCTGGTGTTCTATCAGATTAGCTTCTATAGGTTGGGTGTATGTTTGATAAAGGCCCGACAGGAGTCCTTTAAAACTTTCTAGGATGGTTTTAATACCATCCTTATGACGAATAACATACAATTATGCAATACTATTTGAAATCTCCAGTTTCTAAGAAATATCCGTTTAAACGGATGTCCTTGAAAATTAATAGATTTCTGTTTGATATTGGAGAAAATAAAGCATCTTTTATTATAACTTATGTTTGGTGTGGGAGCAATAAAATTGCTTCACCTAATCCTTCGATTATTTTATTTAGTTCCGAAATTGTAGTGACGGGACCATTATAATTAGTGATGATTTTAAAATAGCATCTATCACGAAGGATCGTGTTCGTGAAGGCACAATCCACTAGGCTTTAACACTTCATCTCTAGAAAAGAATGTAAAAACTTTTATGAAAAGTAAAACTACATTTGATTCATAGTTAAGATAAAGAAGGACATAATCGAAGATACATTTAAAACATTAATGATAAAGGCTTAAAAGATGACTAAATTTGATTTAGTCAAGGAGGTCGTCATTCTCGAAATCATTGGTGTTGAACCGAGTTGGAGGCTGTATGTCCACCAGATTTGTTTCTGCGGAATGCTTCAGGCTTGCCATATACAAATCTTGGAGGTGGCATGGAGTACGACAGACCCTGGACCAATGTCCAACCATGCCACATCTGTGGCATTTGTCTTCCCAGTTTTTCTTGGGAGCAGATGTATGGTCAGAGGTATTCCTCTTCCATGTGTTCTTTTTCTTCTCCTTAGAATTGTTCTTCTGGGGAGGAGCTCTGGTCTGCTTCTTCACAGCTTTTCCCTTGTTGAATCTTCCACTGTGCTTGTTCTTCATCTTCTGGGAAGAAACTGTGTGAGCTTCAAGAAGAGGAGCAGAGCCAGCAGGGCGTAGGTTATAAGTGGCCAGTATGAGGTCTCTGTTCTGCTCTGCCATAAGAAGGTAGGAGAGTAAATCAGAGTACCTCGTGAACTTGCGTTCACGATACTGTTTCATGAGAATAGCATCCTTCTCATGGAAGGATGTATATGTTTTCTTAAGCATTCGGGTTTTCGAGACTTGTTCACCACACAACTGAGGCGTGAGGTGATGTTATAGAGAGTTGAGTTATACTCAGCTACAGACTTGAAGTCCTGAAGTCGGAGATTTTCCCACTCATAACGTGCACGAGGGAGGATAACATCTTTCTGATGTTTGTATCTATCCTCAAGTGATGTCCACAGTTCATGAGGGTCTTCCAATGTTAGATATTCGGCCTTCAGGGTCCGATCAATATGTCTCCTGATATAGATAATGGCTTTCGCCTTCTCTACATCGGAGACTCTAACAGTAGAAGTCCCTTCATCAGTTGTCACAGCCATAGCTGGAGCCTGAATTATGTGACTTATGCCCTGTGAGCGCAGATGGAACTTCAGGTCCAGATGCCAGCTCAAGTAATTTTTCCAGCCGCATCGAGAACATCAAATCGACGCTCGCAATCTTTGCGATTTATCTAAGCATGGATTAAGCATGAATTAAATATTTTTCAAAAATTAAGACATGCATAGTAGTAAAACTAAGACTGATGTGGGGATCGGCCGGTCACCACCTAAAATAATAAAAGTCCAAAGTCCCTTATACATTTCGAATAACGAGAAAATTAAAATTACAAATTGGAAACCCTTAGGGGTCCCAACATTAGCAATTTTCCTCCATCTTCAGGCGAAGTTTCTCCGGGCTTTGGCTTTTACATTTAGTTCCTCACTACATTTTCACTCAAAAATAAAATAAAATGCGAGGAAAAATAAATGGTGGTGACTAATAACGGTCGATCCAAAAAACCACAACATAGTCTTACCAACATTCCAGGCAGTTTATAAAAGTATGCAACATGTATAAATAATATATTAAATTCAACATAGCATGTAATTTATTGGAGAAATATAAAATATTTAATAATTACTTGGGCCACGTGGAGACATATCATGCACCGTTAGGTTAGATAACTAACGGCAGAGCGATCTCAGTACCTTTCATAGTTATTAAAAAATCTAATTAATCCAAATTATGTAGATATTGATGTTATGGATATTAAATGAACCAAAAACAAATAATATCCCAAAAAGAATATTAATGCAACACGTCAATTATCTAGATTTTTCAGAATTTCCAGTAATTTTCTGGTATTTTCTGAATTTTTTCTCGATTTTATTGAAGTTTTCTGAGTTTAAATAATATTTAAAACAGAAAAATAACATAACCAATTATTTTAATAAAAGCCCTTAGGCTTGCTGCGGGCTTCAGGCCCAACAAATAAAAAATGTATATTTTTATAATAAATGGGTTAATGGGCTAAAAGCCCATATGTTTAGTGTTGCAAAAATAATATTTTAACCCTAACCATTTGGTTTAGGATTAGATCCAGGTCCCCAAATTAAATGAAATTGAAAACAATTTCATCATCTCCCCCAATCCCCAAAGTTAAATTTCGTCGTCACCCCCAATTTGATATCAAATCGTCATCTCCGCGACAGGGGGTGGAGCGACAAGAAACCCCTACCCCGAAATGGGCCCATTATCAAGATTGGGGCAGCGCAGCAGAGAAGCCATGGCACGGGGAAGAGCCCCCTCCGATAGTGGGGGGCGTTGCAGGGAAGAGCCCCCGACAGAGGGGGGAGGCATCGGAATGGGCCCACCGACGGGGGGCGGTGCCGTCGAATGACCGGCACTCATGGGCTGAAAGGAAGCACCCCTCGATGGGGGGTGGCTGGCGCTCTTGCGCCGAATAGAAGCCCCCTAGGCAGGGGGAGAAACGATAAGCACCCGGTTCGGGAGGGGGCTAGAGCCCCCCCCCCCCCCCCCCCGACTGGGGGGCGGCGCTCCGATGACAAAAAGATCGGAGGAAGGCGAATCGAGCGGATCAGAGGCCCTTGGGGGCAGCGCTCCGTCGACGAAAAAATCGCCCCTCCCCGACAGGGGGAGGCACTCGGCGCTCGGCGCTCCGATGCGACAACAAAAAAATCGTCACAGGAGGCCACCCCGACAAGGAGGGCGGAGCTACCGGATATCCGGGGGGTGGCGCATTCGGAGGCCTCCCGACTGGGGGGCGTTGGCGCCTGAGTGGTGCCGCGGGGATGGGGGCCACCCGACTAGGGCGACGGCGTCGGGACAGGTCCCCGACTGGGGGGCGACGACACAGGGATTTCGAGAATCATAACTAGAATCATCGCTGCTAAACCAACAGAGCTGTATAATACCAACAGGAATTTTTCAAGGCAACAGACTCTGTCTGGCTATAGATATCCTCGCAAATGTATAATTTAGATCAATTAGGGAGGGGGCGGCGAAGTTACATAGAGTCTGTTGCCCTTTTGTAATCGAAGAGTTTGCGTTGGTATAAAACAGGGGACCCCCAAAGATATGAAGCAGTTTTTCTTACACTTTATGTTAATGTTAGATAGAGCTGTATAATACCAACAGCAGTACTATATCATAGGCTCAAATTTACTTGTTTGGAGAGATTATGAGGCATGAACCTCGACCTTATCGAATGCGTATGTCATTAACTTAATTACTTCCAAAAGTTTATGTTGCTGCCATTGTATCATATCTTTATTTATACTGGATTAGAAATTTACCTCAAGATCAAAGATCTTGGGAAGAACAAATAAAGGCCGTAGATAAAAATCCACGCTCCTGCAATGTCGTGAAAGAAATCAATCGCTCGTCGTCGCAAGGGCTTTGCCGTAACTACAAGATTCCTACGCAAGAGGGAAATTATGTGGGCAGTATGAAAATTTTGTGGCTCAAAATTTTTTATAGAGCTTGATCGTGCTGATAACGTGTTGGAGATAATCAACCATAGCTATAGCTCATGGTCTCATTTTATTATATCAACATCCTAATAAGGGGAGACCAATGGTCTCTAGTATACCAAAGGTCCACCCCACTACCATGTAGTGGGGTGTTTATTGTGGATAAATGAGGGGGGAGACCATAATTCTCCCCCACTCATAACATAAGCCATATATTCAGCAGTCATCTCTCTTAGCTTCACCAAAAACCCTAAGCAAACATCTCTCAGCTGCACAAAAACCTGTCCCAAAAATCGTAGCAACCACATACCCTCAACTCACAGCCGCACGAACCCCACCACCTCTCCGACCTACTCCGGCCATCTCTCCACAGTGGCCTCAGCCACCCAGCACCGCAAAACACCCCAACCCCCGACTGCAACCTCCTGCTCCCTACCCCGTACTCCTCCCGTCCTCCTCCCGTCCTCCTCCTTGCTCGCAAAAGCCCAGTGCCTCACCGCCCCTCCGACCTCCGACTTCCTCTTTCACCCTTCCGACTACCACAACCACCAACCCCACCGACCCCCACATCAACTCCGACTCTCCCCTCCGCCCGTACGTCGACCCGTAGTAGCGCACCTGTCACGCCCCGCTTCCCAATTATGGAAGGCGAGACGTGAAAAGGTCCGCTCAGACTTGGAGCTGTGAAACTGCAGTCTGATAAGCGTCTGTGTATGATACCAATAGCAGATTCTTGCAATGCGACGAAACAACAACAATAATAAATGAAAAGCAGACATAAGAATATCTACCAAACAACATCCAACAATTATTCCAAACATGCAGAAAAGTCACAAAAAGTACATAGTCTGAACGAAAGGCCAAAGGCATGGCCGAAACATAAAACAATGAGATAGGTGCTACGCACCGAAACCTAACAGCAATACTGAAAGTAAACAACAACTAAGGGAAAGTCACCAGCTGAGACTAAGGGTAGGACTCCGGTGTCCTCGAACTGAGCATCAGCAACTAGTCGTCCTCGGCACTAACTCAGGCTCAAAACCTAACATGTGACACCCAAAGAGAAAAGGGCACATGTCAGCAAAAATCTCCAAAGAGTGAAAAGGAGATTTTGTGCAAGGAAACGTAAAGTATAAAGAATGCAACTTAGCAGTTTAAAAAGAGATGGCATGGCATACTAATTCAAGGAATGCAGCAGTTAAAATGAGATGACATGGCATATTATTTCAATGTATGCAGCAATTAAGATGTACATGATGATAACAAGGCATGCACGTCGTAGCAAAATCTACGAAACACTATTTTACGAATTCACGAACACTAGCTTATCATATTGTGCACAGGGTTTACCCCTTACAGCTGAAGTGGCTGTACGGGCTCACTTCTATGCTGAGTGGTCGCTTAACCCTACCCCACCCACGAGTGTATGGACCTGCGCCCATCTTATGGATCACGAGCCAGGAAATGTTATGGACTGGCGCCCATCTTCTGGATCCTGAGCCAGGAAGTGTTATGGACTAGCGCCCATCTTCTGGATCACGAGCCAGGAAGTGTTTTGGCATAGGGTTGTGCCTGCAAAGCAGGTGCCTAGCCTCAATAGTTAACAATTTATTGTAGCATGTGCTACACAATCATGATGACATGGTAAGATGCATGAGCATGACAATAAGCAATTAAAAGTGCGTACATATAATTTGAAAGTAAACATGACATGCGGCTAAAATGACAGTATAGTAAAGGTGTCGGATCTAGCATTGTTGTCAAGCTAGATCTAGTAAGGGCGTCTAGGCGACTATCATTTCATCGCCTATTCTCTTTTACGCTATTACACAAATTGGCCTAAAACATGGCCTAAACAAACACTGGCAAGATCCACTTGCCTGAAGACAATCATGCTGCGATCCATTCAACAAGTCCAAGTCTACCTATGTGCTCAGTCCAGAATCAATCTACAGTCCCAATTTTTAGATCTTGATAAGTAGTTATCGAAGCAACTAAAATTACAATTTTTAGTCTTGATAAACATGCAAGCATGGGGGTTCCTACGGTTCAGAGATTACCATTAGCACGACGCAAGAGCTACACTGACGTCGGGTAGCGACGTCAGGGGTTAGACTCCGGTGGCGAGCGAGGGTACGGCAAGATAGCGGCGATGAACGACGATCAACCGGGTTGCGGTACGATCACCGAACATCGATACGAAGGGGATAGACATCGGTACAGCATTCTACGGTGTCGGGACGACGTGGACAGCGGTACGAGAAGGCTCGAGAGGCACGAGAGGCAGCAGACAGCGGACTCGCGGATCCGGGTTGCGCAGATCTGAGTTGCGCTGCTAGAGGTTGCGACCTAAAGTTGCGCGTGCAAGGGGAGATGCTCCGAGGGTTACAGCAGCCAGGGGGTGGTCTGCACGGCCAGGGGGTGGCCTGAGGGGCGGCCGGCGGCAGGGGGGCAGCCGGTGGCGGGCTGGAGCTGTTGGTCGTGAGGTAGAGGTTGGGGAGGACAGTTTCAGCAGGTTTTTGTGGGGGGTTTTAGGGCTTTGCGTGGAGTTTAAAGGGAGGAGGAAGAAGGTTGTGTCGAGGGGGAGGTGGCCGGAGGAGTGGAAGATCGTCGGAGGAGGCTAGGAGTGGGCAAGGGTGGCCGACGTGGGGTTTTGCGGTGGCTGGGCGTGAGTTGTGAGATGAGGGAAATGACCTAGATGCGTTTGGGTTTAAAATGAATGTAAATGCTATATAGAATTCAAAAGGGGTGAACTTAAGGATTTTGGGAAGAGAGAGAGAGAGGGGGGGGGGTATAAATTAGTCTAAAATAGAATGGAGAATAGCCCAAATTGGTGATACATAAGAAATTTGTTTTGATATTTGGTTTAAAAGTGGGGTACACTTGGATGATTGGAGAGAGAAGATGTGAGAGGGAGGGGGTACAGTTAGGGTGATATAGGATGGTGGGTAGCCAATGAAATATTTCATGATACGTGTAACGCCCCACTTCCCAAAATACGAAGGGAGCGAGGACGTTACTGAGGTCCGCACGAACTGGAGCGGTGAAGCTCGAGTTCAATAAGCGTCTGTGGTAAAAACACAGGGTAGGTCCTTTGCATGCATTTCAGAACAATAAAAATTATTCATACATTAAAGCCACTTCCAGAATAATAAACGTCCATACACGAAATAAAATATCAAGCCTCAGCTGGGCCAAAGAACAACAAAAGATAATGTACACCAACAACAGCAGAAAGTAAACTAAGGTAAAGCAGCAACGGGATAGTCCTCTAGTCCTCCGCAGGGAGAGACTCGGCGTCTACGGCGAACTCATGACTCTCCAAGTAAGGCGTCTCGTAAGGATCCTCCTGGTACTCAGGCTCAGGATCTGACATACATCCAAAAACATGAATATATGTCAGCAAGGGTCTGCAAGAAGATGTTAGAACCCAAGGCAAGATATACAAATTTACATTGGATTTAAGAGGCATTAATAAATTAAACGTGTTAACGACAACAGGTTTAAACATGCTGATTATGAAATAAAGTAAAATACATCCTATCATGCAGTTCTAAGCAGTTTAACAAGTAAAGTAAAACTTTTCTGTGATTCATTAGCATGTCAATAACTGAGATAACAATTTCAATTTGCAAGTTTCATGTTAGTATTTCACGTCTATCATAGGGTTCACGCCTTTAGGTCGTGATGAGTGAATCGTCCTTCTCACGGGGGCTTACCGTGATTGGCGCTAACCCACCGCATGGGTGGTGCCCTTGAAGAGAGTACCCTTTCATACGCCTAGTGGCCGCTCAACCCTAACCACACCCAAATTTGTGCTGGAACACGAGCCAGCCTAGTCAACTCACATGACATCACGAAAAGCATGATTTCACCTTCGAGGCGCATGATTTCACGATGTCACACATTTGTTAGTCATTTCAAGACATGCAGCAATTAAATAATGTCACCGTTTATTTTTTATACAACAATTTTTCATGATTACAAGGGTGTCGAGCAATATTCATAATAATTTAACAAAAGTGCTGAAGATGAGAATTTAACGAACATGTTACAGAAAGTAATTTTTCTTTGTTTTTGTTCTAAACTAAGGTATATCAAGTTATATGCCGTTGGATCCCATTTTCAGTCAAGAATGTCATGGTAGTGATTTCATGTGTCATTTTTGTTAGTGGTTGTGCCCTAGGCCAAATATTTGGACCTTTATGTTATGTCATTTTCATTTATAAAATGTTTCTCTTATTATTGTTATTATTATATTGCTTGCATGTTTCTTTATAATAATGGTTGAATAGTTGTTTTATGCTATTCTAAGAATCCCTAGTCATTCATCATTAAAGGTTTAATGAAGAATTAAGATTAGTATGAGTTTGGTAGATAATTATGAAATAATTATATGTATGGTGATACAAATCAAACTTATAGGTACTTGTTGGAGAACATGTACTGGATAGACTCGCTATGAGATCATTACATGGATTAGTGTCATAAATGATCTCATAATAGTTATGTCATTGAATCCTTAGACCTGAGCTCATCACAGTTTCCTACATAAGGAACATCATATTTTGACATAATCAAATGTTATCTTTAATCAGATAATCATAAAGGTTATGATCGAATAAGATGTGAATTATGAAGAGGAAAGTGAATGAACAAGATGGAATTTGTCCCTCTCCTATGAGAGATATCTAATGGGCCCCTCGATAAGTAGGACTGAAAAATGCATGGCCGTGCTCAAATGAATGTCATTTGATTTTATCAATCTAATTAGAAAGCGAGAAATTAAATGTTTGAACAATATAAGTATGACACTACCCATGACTTATGTTCAAATAAGATATCGTGTGACAAAAGGATTATGACATATTCTATTGGTTAGGTTAATATCGAACTAACGATATTCATATTAATTGGGTAGTCAAAATGTCTTGCTAGAGACCAATTATGACTTGTGGGCTTCTAATGAGATTAGGCCCACTGCCAATTTAATATGAGCCTATTGGGTCGCACACAAAGAACGAATTGGATAGGATAAGGTTTAAACGTGATTTCGAATATGATTTGAAATTCGTAATAAGGTGAAATATCTTAACCGTCAGATATCGTATCTCGTTAAGATATTATCCCTAAGATATCGTCGCTTAACTGAAATACGTTAACGTGTTAACGTGGGATTCTTATCCCTAAGATAGTGTCGCGTAACTGAATGTTGTTAAGGGGTTAACGTAGGATTCTATATAAGATATAGAATCACGATTTTCAGTTTTTGCGTTTTTCAATCTATCTCCTCCGTTTTTGAGAAAAACAAAGAGCGAGATAAACCCTAGTTGCGGCAAAGGAGCTAGCACCCTCGCAAGTCCTGTTCGTGACGTTCACGTGTGGATACCGATTGAGGGTGGTCGTTCGTAGAACAACAGCTATAGTCCGACAGATTCAGATCGTTGCAGCACCTATAGTTCGACAGATTCAGATCGTCAGAAAGGTTAGTAATCTATTCGAATTAATTAGAATCGCATGGATCTTGGTAGGTTTCTATTTTTCGCTGCGTAAAAATTAGTTGTACTATGATAGAAACCCTAACAATTTCACGTGTAGATTTTGAGTTATACAACTTTATATGCAAAAGACTAAATGAGTAGCCAACTTCAAAAATTCACTATAAATTGTACACTTGCCTGATTTCAGCGATTTTGGTTTCGTTGGGTTCGTCTTGATGGGTACTACGTATTGGTACGTCTGGTTCTCTGTTTCGGTTAAACATATCATTGAATTAGATTCTTCGTGAGATATGCACAATATCAAACTAATCCCAGAATTAAGTTCGTCTAATTTTATTGGGTTCTCTGGCTAGGGTGATGTTTATATTGTATTACACTAACATGATACGCCTTATTTTATTTAATATAATTAACCTAACATTATTTAACCATTTAATAACATGCTGAAATTAAGTAATACTTAACAAATTAACATTTAAATTTACACTAACACTAACTAATACTAACAACATACTAATTAACTTTACTAAGCTAATTACAAGGGTAACATGACATTAATTAGGTCTACCTACTCTACCTACAACAAATATATAATAATACCTATCTAAATCTCTTTCTCTCTTTCTTTAACTACCTATCTCTTCTTTATTATCTCCCTGTCACTCTTTTCTCCCTGTCACTCTCCTTCATTTCTTTTTTTTCATTTGTTTGGCAGCCAAGGAGCTCACGCAAAACAACAATGGGGAGCGGGGCTACTCACGGTGCACGGCGGAAGAGGAGGGCAGGGTCGGCGGTGTTCCCGACGGCGGCTGGCGGCCTCCAGGCGGCGGCTGGATGGAGGCGCGCGGGGCAGCAGCTCCCGGCGGCACAAGGGCTGGAGGCCTGTCGGAGGTTGGTGGCCGCGGCTTCTCAGACGAGGGGAAAGGCACGGGGAGGAGGAAGGATCTGAAAATGGGTTGGAGGAGAGGAAGATCTGAAGAGGGTTTGATTTTTCTGAAATTGTAAGAATCTGAAGTTATGTTTTCAGATCTGAGTTTGTTACAGATTGGTGTTTTCCTCCTATTGATTCTGATTTCGAAATCAGTTTGGGGTTTTGTTTGAAAATTGATTTTGGGAAGAAAATATTGGGAACTGATTTGATGATGATTTGTTTTGATTTGAAGTTTCCTCTGCTTCAAAATTTCAGTTTGTGTATGTTTGATTTTGGGAAGAATTTGATGGGGGATTGATTTGTGTTGATCAGGGAGAAGGGAACTTGGTAGAGGATTTTGCAGTAGATGGAAAGGTGGGTTTGCAGAGAAGTGTTTGCAGGAAAATCTTCTTGCAGGAGAGAAGACGATGGTGATGCTGCCCCTGATGTTGTTGCTGTTAAAAACAGTGGAGTTGGGGAGCAGCTCGATGGAAGGGAGCTGGAAGTGGGGGAGTGGATTGAATTTCATGTTGGATCTCAACTGCCTATTCGGTGGAAATCATAACGTAGGGTTAGGTTAATTAATTAGTTAGGAGTAATTAATTAGGGTAATTTAATTAGTGTTAAAATTAATTACTCATGCCATGGTAAAAATTTAAAATCATTGACGCGCTCGCGTTGACGCACAAACATAGAACTCGCGCACGAAAATATCCGGACGATCAAAACAAGGTACGGGCACACAATAATTAACACGCCTAGAAAAATACCGGCCGTTACAATACGTTTTAGGCCTATAGTTTTAATTAGGTTAATTGAACATCAATTTAATTAGGCTAAGTATATTAGAAGGGGATTAGTGGAAAAAGTAGGTCTAGCTGTGTCCGATAATTATAAGAAAAATACCGGGATGACCGTGTCGACGAGAGGGTCGAGACTAAGATGAACGGTCACGGTCTAGGATAATGGAAATCAGAATTAAAAATAAAGAGGTTAAACGACGAAGTCTAAAGTTAAGACACCACTTCAGACAAAGCTAATTTGTGGGAGAACGAGCCGTGAAATGACGTTCACTAAAAATCCCACAAATAAGTACTCTTTCAGAGGGTCACAACGACATATCACATCGCACGTTTGGGATACAAGAAAAGGCGACTAAAAATACACATACGAAAGAAAGTACGCGCACGAAAGACGTACGATCGAAAAGCGACCGTGACATCCTACCCACCTTAGAATAAAGTCTGTCCTCAGACTTTCTAACTAGAAATATACTTAGCCACTCTAGTAACTATCCCAATCACATCACACTATAATTCAAACCAGATATAGTTACTATAAGTGCTTATATATGCACCAGATAGTCAAATATTAACACTACAAACATGTATATATATACACATTCTATGCTTATACCTATCATAGACAGTCAAAATCATACACGTACTTCAATCATTCATATAGTCACGTACATCCCTTATATAGCTATCACACACTATCACATAACCAAGTTACACATACTTACATAAAAATAATTGCACACTAGCAAATACAATCGTAATTCTTCACATATAGATAATTACCTATGCACAAAACAACATGGATAACTACTCCCTATATCTCATAGTCTACATCCAACCCAAACATATCAACACATGTAATCACACCATGCAATATTAAATCATGTAAGCTATATCTAATATACATTCATCACTACTATTATACACCAATATATAGTTATTTAAATACATGCAGATACTTCATCTTACATACACATCACATATAATCCTATAACTATATTCAAGACGTGACACGCATACCATAATCGTAAACACCTATAGCTAAGCATATACTTACCCGTGCATGGTGCACGCCCGCACACGCTAATATACCATTCATACATACCACTCATACCACTATATACTTAGCACATTCTACACACCAAGTTTAGCTAACAGATATACATTCAACCTGTAAAACCTTAGTAAATAACTATACTACAAGACCAACACCTATAACTATATAATGGTATAGCCACCCACAATCATATGCGTAACACAACCAGACACAACCAATCCTATCACTATACATACATCATCCATTACTATATTCATAGTATTATACGCAAACCACAGACATATGTAACAATATACTTAGAGTATACCCACTCAAGCTTGAGTGAGACTCAAAACCCATATCAGAATACTCTATAAGCATAACACGATATTTATACCTATACTAACACCACTCCAATATATGTATATCTACCAACGTAACCATATACATACCATAATAATATTACAAACATCAGCACATGTATATAATCAAATACACTATCCCATATATGCATGCATCGTACAGCCACATACCTATAATATATATTCACACAATAGAAATTTACATATAATTAGTATACTAATACATGTACTTATCCATACATAGTTAAGACATACAATAATCGTGTATACCTTATGGTATACACGCACACGCACTAGGGGTGGCAATTTTTGGCCCGTCATGATAGCCCGTCACGGGCCCGTCACGATAAGACCGTGTCTGGGCCAACAATTTTGGCCCGAAACCCTTCTCAGACCGGGCCGGGCCGGCCCAGTTCATTTTCGGGCCGGACCCGGGCCAAGCTTTTCAGCCCATGGGCAGCACGACACGACATGAAAAGCATTTATTCGCCCCACTTCAATTTGACCACACACTAATCTAAAGCTGATTTCAGTAATGTGTATTCATTTATGGTGTTGAGTCCAATGTCATGAATCTTATAATATCAAGGTCTAAATATCATAAATTTTAACAACTTCCTGCCAGTGCCAACTGTCTTGGGATCTTGGGAGTCGATCTCAGTTTCTTAGAAGAGACAAAAGAACCACCAAACATGCTTGCCAAATAAATGAAAAACAATGTAGGACGCATCACCTTATGCAGCCCACTTAATCCTCTTCTTTCGTGCTCCATTTCGATGCATTTTAAGCATATGAGACAAGTTTGTGTTTAAAAATATGATAAAATATTGTCACAATACATAATTCATTCAACCCTATCGGACCGGGCCGGGCGGCCCGAATTTTTATCGGACCGTGCCCGGGCCTCTCCGGAATGGCCCGAAGTCTTATCGGGCCAGGCCGGCCCAGTCCTTCAAGAAAACCGGGCCGGGTCGGCACGGCCCGATAAGACCGGGCCGGCCCGAATTGCCACCCCTAAACTCACAACATCCCGTAAAGGCAAGCAATACCAAACAAAATTATAACCCTATTACCGTACGTATATCACACATATTCATATAGTAAGCACATATCTACTCAAGGCTAAGCACATACATATCTACGTACGAGCACACGCTCACACGTACTAACATATAGATCATATAATAGGCCTACACACTTAACTATAAGCACACCTATTATCATTACACTTAACATGCACATGACTTACTAGTATATTATTTCAAGCATTTACAAGTATCTTCAAACCACATAGTCCACTAGTAGATATTCCAACACTAAATCTAATACACACAGACATCCCTAAAGTGGTATAGCTATCCACACATATATAAATTCCATCATTCACACAACTTCATACATATATCACGAATAACACTGAGTATACATACATAACACAAGAGACAACCATTAATATCCTAAGGGTAGCACACTCATACAGGTCCGCACACTCTACCTATATACATGCACCAAGACGACATCACAAAAACCAATGGGCCCACTACTAAACTAGAGTTGACACAGGCAACGACAAGCACTAATGTCTAAACAATAGAAAGGAAACCGAAACCAAAAGCGTAATGAAACAAGATCGGAAAGAACGAGTTCAGATAAGACGAGGATAAGAAGATAGCTGGTTGGGTGGGACAAAAATATTGCTCTAAATAATTAAATAAACGAAAGAGGGACATGTGTAAAATATGATATCGTATATATCTATTCTTATAAAAATATGTAGAAATATCTGTAAAATTTGAAGACACGAAAAAAGTTTTAGACGAAGAAAATAATGAATAGGGTGAGGTAGTGATTGGTTTGCAAAGGAAAATAGATTTATACAAAGATTTTTGAAGTATGAGCACGATGAACATAGAACCGATATATTAAAAAATTGAAGTTCTATTTAGTTTAGAAAAATATTCTAAAAGTATGTACGGTAAGTGGTTAAAAATAAATTTCGTAGTTTAGAAAAAGGATGATATATTGAATTATCAAAATGGTAACAAGGTTTTAAAACTGGAATACGAAAGATACTGGTTAGAAAATGGTTACGAGATAGTAACTAAAAATTACGACCAAGAAGGTTTCAAAATCCAAGGAATTTTAACTCAACCGAAAAGCAAGAAATTTAAATATATAATAAGGGGTTTTCAAAGAAGTTAAACTGAGCGAAGAATTTAATAAGGGATGTCAAAAATACTTTTAGAAGAATCAGGATTTGCGATGGAGAAGATTCGAAAAAATTAACGATAATCGTCATGAAGCGATCACATGAATCGAGGGCAAGGAATATGATCGCATGATGAATACGCATAGGATATGATTCATGAAAAGCTATGATGGAAATCTTTGGTCGATAACACAGAAGTGTAATGATTAGGAAGATGTTAGAAATCAGGGGTTCTAATTACCGGACGGACTAAAGATTAGGGAAACTTAACACTAAGACTTTCTAATGAACTAGACTGTATTAGAGATCTCAGGAAAGGGTCCTTAGAGGATCAAGATTACGTTCTGCTGGGCCCGAAATTTGATGAACCCAGGCGAACGACTAAAGGAACTCTAGAAATCTAAGATTGTCAGGGCTGGGTGAGAGGCTACTAAGGTATTCTAAGACGAAAACGACTAAATCTTAACAAAGGCGCCTGACTATCAAACCTGGACATCTATCTAAGTCTTCCTACTATCTAAGACAAGGAAAACCTTCATATTAGACTCAGATTTATGACTTGAATGTTTCGAATATTTTAATGGATGTTTTATTATTATCATTGTTTCGATATTTCGCAGATGCAAGGAGGACCTGCATGGGCCACCACTAAAACTTGTCACGCCCCGCTTCCCAAGTATGGAAGGCGAGACGTGAAAAGGTCTGCTCAGACTTGGAGCTGTGAAGCAGCAGTCTGATAAGCGTCTGTGTATGATACCAATAGCAGATTCTTGTAATGCGACGAAACAACAATATAAATGAAAAGCAGACATAAGAATATCCACCAAACAACATCCAACAATTATTCCAAACACATAGTTTGAACGAAAGGCCTAAGGTATGGCCGAAACATAAAACAGAGAGATAGGTGCTACGCACCGAAACCTAACAGCAAATACTGAAAGTAAACAACAACTAAGGGAAAGTCACTAGCTGAGACTAAGGGTAGGACTCCGGTGTCCTCGAACTAAGCGTCAGCAACTAGTCGTCCTCGGCACTAACTCAGGCTCAAAACCTAACATGTGACACCCAAAGAGAAAAGGGCACATGTCAGCAAAAATCTCCAAAGAGTGAAAATGAGATTTTGTGCAAGGAAACGTAAAGCATAAAGAATGCAACTTAGCAGTTTAAAAAGAGATGGCAAGGCATACTAATTCAAGGAATGCAGCAGTTAAAATGAGATGACATGGTATATTATTTCAATGTATGCAGCTGTTAAGATGTACATGATGATAACAAGGCATGCACACCGTAGCAAAAGCTACGAAAAACTATTTCACAAATTCACGAACACTAGCTTATCACATTATGCACAGGGTTTACGCCTTACAGCTGAAGTGGCTATATGGGCTCACTTCTACGCTGAGTGGTCGCTTAACCCACCTCACCCACGTGTGTATGGATTGGCACTCATCTTCTGGATCACGAGCCAGGAAGTGTTATGGACTGGCACCCATCTTCTGAATCACGAGCCATGAAGTGTTATGGACTGGCGCCCATCTTCTGGACCACGAGCCAGGAAGTGTTTTGGTATAGGGTTGTGCCCGCAAAGCAGGTGCCTAGCCTCAATAGTTAACAATTTATTGTAGCGTGTGCTACACAATCATGATGACATGGCAAGATGCATGAGCATGACAATAAGCAATTAAAAGTGCGTACAGATAATTTGAAAGTAAACATGACATGCGGCATGAACTGACAGCATAGTAAAGGTGTCGGATCTAGCATCGTTGTCAAGCTAGATCTAGTAAGGGTGTCTAGGCGACTATCATTTCATCGCCTAATCTCTTTTACACTATTACACAAGTTGGCCTAAAACATGGCCTAAACAAACACTGGCAAGAGCCACTTGCCCGAAGACAATCACGCTGCGATCCGTTCAACAAGTCCAAGTGTACCTATGTGCTCAGTCCAGAATCAACCTACAGTCCCAATATTTAGATCTTGATCAGTGAGTTATCGAAGCAACTAAAATTACAATTTTTAGTCTTATTAACATGCAAGCGTGGGGGTTTCTACAGTTCAGAGATTACCTTAGCACGACACGAGAGCTACACTGACGTCGGGTAGCGACATCAGGGGTTGGACTCTGGTAGCGAGCGAGGGTACGGCGGGATAGCGGCGACGAATGACGATCAACCGGGTAGCGGTACGATCACCGAACAGTGACGCGAAGGGGATGGACAGCGGTACAACATTCTACGGCGTCGGGAAGACGCAAACAGCGGTACGGGAAGGCTCGAGAGGCACGAGAGGCGGCGGACAGTGGACTCGCAGATCCAGGTTGCACAGATCTGAGTTGCGTGGCTAGAGGTTGCGGCCTGAAGTTGCGCGTGCAAGGGGAGATGCTCCGAGGGTTGCAGCGGCCAGGGGGTGGTCTGCACGGCCAGGGGATGGCCTGAGGGGCAGCCGGCAGCAGGGGCGGCCGACGACGGGCTGGAGCTGTTGGCCGTGAGGTAGATGTTGGGGAGGACAGTTTCGACAGGTTTTTGTGGGGGTTTTTAGGGCTTTGCGTGGAGTTTAAAGGGAGGAGGAAGAAGGTTGTGTCGAGGGGGAGGTGGTCGGAGGAGTGGAAGATCGCCGGAGGAGGCGAGGCGTGGGCAAGGGTGGCCGGCGTGGGGTTTTATGGCAGCTGGGCGTGAGTTGCGAGATGAGGGAAATGACCTAACTGCGTTTGGGTTTAAAATGAAGGTAAATGCTATATAGAATTCAAAATTGGTGAACTTAAGGGTTTTGGGAAGAGAGAGAGAGAGAGAGAGAGAGAGAGAGAGAGAGAGAGAGAGAGAGAGAGAGATAAAGGGGGTATAAATTAGTCTAAAATAGAATGGAGAATAGCCCAAATTGGAGATATATAAGAAATTTGTTTTGATATTTGGGTTTAAAAGTGTGGTACACTTAGATGATTGGAGAGAGAAGATGTGAGATGGAGGGGGTAGAGTTAGGGTGATATAGGATGGTGAGTAGCCAATGAAATATTTCATGATACATTTTAGTCCTATAGTTTTAATTAGGTTAATTGAACATCAATTTAATTAGGCTAATTATATTAGAAGGGGATTAGTGGAAAAAGTGGGTCTAGCGGTGTCCGATAATTATAAGAAAATTACCGGGACGACCGTGTCGACGAGAGGGTCGAGACTAAGACGAACGGTCACGGTCTCGGGTAACAGAAATTGGAATTAAAAATAAAGAGGTCAAACGACGATGTCTAAAGTTATGACACCCCTTCAGACAAAGCTAATTTGTGGGAGAACGAGCCGTGAAATGACGTTCACAAAAAAACCCACAAATAAGTACTCTTTCATAGGGTCACAACGACATATCACATTGCACGTTTGGGATACAAGAAGAGGCAACTAAAATACGCATACGAAAGAAAGTACGCGCACGAAAGACGTACGATCGAAAAGCGACCGTGACAGCACTGTCGCGCTCATCACCTGCAAACCCCGACCATCTTCTCCTCTCTTCGACCCGACGTCCGACCACCCTCCAAGACCCGCAAAACCCAGCCCCACTCCGACTCACCCCTCCTCTGACTGCAGCCACCCTCCTCCGACAAACCCCGTCCAACTCCTCCTCCACTTCCCCTCCGCCTGCAGCAGCCCGACATGCCGCCGTCCAGCCCCAGTCGCCGACGATCTCGCCTGCAGTGACAAACCGCATGCCGTCCAGCCCGCCACGCCGCCGTGTGCCTCAGCCCACGCCGTAGCCGTCGCCTCCGACCTGCAAGAACACGCAAGCAACTCAACACGTAAGCTTTAAGAACATATTAATATTTATAATAATATTAGAATAATCTAATGCATGTTAGCATGTTAATTGTATAAATAATGCACACCATGTTAGTTATAATAATGTTAGTTGTTAAATCAGTAAGTTAGTTGGTCACCTTATATGTCACAACATGTAGTTTGAAATATAACACATTTAGTTATAATAATATTAGTATATAACATTAGTTAAGATATTAGTTAACATAATTAATTCTGTTAATATGAATAGTTTTAATATATTAACACATAAGTAGATTAACAGTATGTAATTTATATTATAACAAAGTTAGTTAAAATTCTGTTAGTATAATGTTAGTTTAAGTTATTAGTTAACATAATATTAATTCTGTTAATTCTGTTAATTGATAAATAGGTTAATATATATATTAGTTCATTAATAATCTGTACATAAGTTTATAATAATATTAGTTTAGAAAGTAACATGATAATTAGTTCTATTTAGGTTAGTTTATTAGTTATAATGATATTAGTTTTAAGTTTTGGTAATATCAGTATGTAGTTTATTAGTTGGAATATTAGCTTTATAAAATAAGTGTTGTTAAATCATTACGTATGTTATATATAACAGTTAGTATAATAACGAGATGATTATTATAATATGTTTGTTATGATATTAATTAGTATATAGTATTAACTTTATTAATAACAGTAAGTTAGTTGATATAATATATGTTTTAGGTTATTATTTGTAAACAATAGTTTATTAAAAATAGTGTTAGTAATATTAGTATGCAAGTTATAGATAATAATCAGTTTATAATGATACGTTAGTTTTAAATATAACAGTATGTGTGTGTGTGTGTGTGTGTGTGTGTAGATATGTATGTAATGTATGTATGTATGTATAGATATGTATGTATGTATGTATGTATGTATGTATGTATTTATATAGGCAAATCTTCAATTGAGAACATTTCGCACCGTGCGAAAATGTTTTTAGTGTTGTGAGTTGAGGGAGGCCTTTGGCCTCCCTCCCTTCTCTTCATCTCACCATTTACTCCCCACTAAGTTAGTGGGGAGTCCCTTGGACTCCTAAACTATTAAGGAAATGTATATATATTGAGAGCCATGGCTAATGCCATTGCTACTCTTGATTTTAGAGATTAGTTTACACACTTCTTCCAATCTATTTCTCAACACGTTATCAGCACGTTTGCTCTAACTTCGTTGAGCTTTTTCTCCTGTATCCCCTCAAATCTACGCGCTAAGGAATCTATTTGTTGCGGCTATTCGTTGCGGCGTTTTATAGACATTCGGGAGCGGGATATTATATCTACGGATCTTATATTTTTACGATCGTCCCTAGATTTTTAATCTAGAGGTAATATCTATCAATCCCGTAGATAGTTACAACCAAATTTTTTTTTAAAGCTATGATTTTACAATGCTTATTCTAGAGGCATGTTTAAATCTATAGCAATTGGATTATCATTTTTAAAAAAAAAAATTTTTTTTAAATCCCATGACCCTTAATGCTATAATTCTAATTAAATTCAGAAGATAGCTGGAAGCTCATCTTATATAGCAAATATAGTACATAGAACGATATAAGGCATTAGCATGAAAAATGCGCCCAAAGCCTGTTAGATCCTCTTCCAACATTAGAAATTGTAAGAGAACCCATGTGAGGATGAGATTTATTCACAGATGGTCCTTGTCGACATGTATAATTTACGGGAATAAGAATCACTACCCCAACAAAAGAGCAACCCGAAAAAAAAAATTTAATGCCAAATTTGAAGAGACGGAGGATGATCCGCACCCTCAGAGACTCGAGCCGCCCGGTAGATCCAAAAGATTGACGGACAGAGCCTCTGTCAGATCGGCGCCTGTTTGGATTTTGGGTTATTGTGGACTCTTCATATACCCTAACAAATAAACTTAAATTTTGATTTAGGACTTAATACAATATCTTTTGTTTGTCAAAGCTTAGAAGCATGTCTTACTGGGGAGAATAAATTTGGTCGTGTGTTCCTAACCAACCTGTAGTACAGACATGGGTTCTATGATTGAAAGGATTATTTCCTCTGTACACGGGTCTATAACTCCATTCTAAGCGGTTTATCCTCACTAGAGATAAATATGATTCTCCATATAAAATGAGGTCATTCTAATCATTTATCGTCTTGCATAGTTTGGAGGATTTCTCCTAGGTTATGTTAATATTTCCGTAAATTAAATTTTTTTATTATAACAGTCTATGGGCCAGCAGCCCAAAATTTTAATAAATTTGATAGCCTGATTATTTGGGCCTGGAGCCTATTTGTAACCTTGTTTATAAATTCTATGGGCCTGCAGCCCCATTTACCTAATAATTATTTTTGCCTACCAAAAACGGGCCCGAAGCCCAGTAATTCTTATTGCAATCTTTAAAGTGTTAATTAATATTTTGACACTGGGCCTGCAGCCCAAATGTTAATTTGACTTATTAGGGCCAGAAGCCATGTAAATCCTATTGCAATAATTAATTTGTTAATTTTTGGCAAATGGGCCTGCAGCCCAAATATAAACAAAATATTACATATGATTAATTTTTATGCGCCTGCAGTCCCATTCAAATTATTAATTTATTTTTCCTAGTCATGGGCCTGTCGCCCAGCCTTTCATATTGCTAAATTCATAACACTATTGCATTATTATTAAATTATGGAATATTAGGATTTTTCAAAATATAATCATCTTAAGGATCATGAGACCGCTCTGCCGTTAGTAAACTAACCTAACGGTGTATGACGTCTCCCCGTGGTCCGAGAGATTATTATATTTTATAGTCTATTTTTCCTTATTATATATGCATGTGTTATATACATGCGTGGTTGTTTCTTTTGTGCCTGTAGCATATTATAAACTGCGTGGATGTTTATATAAGCTAAAATGTGATTTTTGGGATCGGCCAGTTTGATACCCTTTAAATTCCTTGCAATTTTATTTTCTTTTTGAGAGAATTTGTAAGTGAGGATTAAATGTATTAATGCCAAAGACCGGTGTACCGACAAATGAAGACGAAGACGAAAATTGGAAAATATAGGGACTCATTCTGGGTTTCCAAATTGTATTTTTCTTTTCTTTATGGATTGTATATTCGGACTTTGGACTTTGTATTTCCTTGGGTATCTGGCCGATCCCCACATTTTACTTATTTTATTTTTTATGCATGAATTTCAATTTTAATTAATTCATGCAAGTTTTAAATTGCATAAATAAATGGCAAAATTGGCAAGCGTCGATTTCGAGGTCCTTGATTCTGCAGGGAAAAATTACCTGAGTTGGCGAGTGGACCTGAAGTTCCACTTGCGTTCGATGGCCCTCCTTGGCTCCATTTTTGCTCCTTCATCGGCCCCAGCAGCGGCTGATGCTTCTACTACATCTAGCAGCAGCACTCCTACCACTGTCTCCGATGTAGATAAGGCGAAAGCCATAATCTACATTAGGAAACATAAATCGGACCTTAAAGGCCGAATACTTAACGGTAGAGGACCCAAAGGAACTGTAGACAGCGCTGGAGGCACGGTATAAACATCAAATTGATGTTATATTACCGCGTGCCAGTTATGAGTGGGAAAATCTCATACTTCAGTACTATAAGTCCGTCGCTGAGTATAATTCTGCACTTCATAATATCACCTCACACCTAAAGTTGTGCTGTGAAGAAGTGACAGAACAACGCATGATGGAAAAGACATTTATCTCGTTTCACGAGAAAGATGCAATTGTCATGCAGCAGTTCGTGAACGCAACTTCACGAAATTTTCAGATCTGATCTCATGCCTACTTAGGGCAGAGCAGAATCGAGATTTACTGCTAGCCACTCATAATTTACGTCCAGCTGCCACTGCACATATCCCTGAAGCCCACCACGTTTCTCCCCAGAAGTGGAAAAACAAGAATAAGGCTAATAATAACAAAGGGAAAGCTGTGATGAAGAATGGACAAGGAGCAGCAACCCAGTCCAACAACAACAATACATGAAAGAGTAACTTCACATGGAAGCAAAAGAACACTGACCAAGTGTCACTTCCTAAGAAGAACTGGGAGGATAAATACCATAGATGCGGCATGACTGGCCATTTGTTCAGAAACTGCCGCACTCCTCGCCACCTCCAGGAACTGTATCAGGCGAGCCAGAAGTCTCTGCCCGAAACAAACTTGGTGGCTGTTCAGCCGCCGAAGATGTTTACTGCAAAAGACTTCGAGAACGTCGACCTGCTCGATTAAGCTTCATCTTTTATCTATGCATTTAAAATTCAATATTGCTTCGTCTTTAATTTGCTTAAGTACGAACTTTTATTTTGAATGTCTTTTTTCATTGACTTAAATAAAATTTCATTTTAATTATAGATGAAGTATGGAATATTATGGACAGTGCCTCGTTGCACTGGTGTAGCATTGATATTGCTCCCACACACAACGAGACTATAAGATGCAAACTTCTCCCCTTAAACATATAGGAAATTTCCAATTTTCAAGTATATTTCGTTTAAACGAACATAACTTGAACACTGTGGATAATAAATATTGAATATCAATATATAAATCGTCAAGAGGATGGCCAGAAGCCCATCTACTTACTATTTCATTGGCCCACGTCGGGCCCCTATAATTACAGATATTCATCCTATAGAAAGCCAACTTGACTGAGCACCAGAAGTGCCTTTCATTGCCATAGTTTTTAACTCTGGCAAAATGGACTTGGTTATCCTGGATCAGCGATGATGGACGCATCATCAAATAAATCCATTAGAGAACCCGAAGATTCTTCAAAAGGTTGAGTTTCCTTGTCACCCTTTGTCATAAAGGAAAACTAATAGAGAGACCTTCCCTCCTGAAAGTGGGATTAGAGTCTCCTGGCTTCATTGAGAGAATACATGGTGACCTTTACGGGCCTATTCACCCCGCAAGTGGCCCATTTTCGGTACTTTATTACTGTACTGATATATGCATCTACTAGATGGTCTTTTGTGTGCCTTTATATTCATTCGCAACCTAGCTTTCTAAAAAGCTTATATTGTGGGTGAATTTCCTACACAAATCATTCAAGACTTCTGCCAGGCAACTGACATTGAAATTAAACATCCTGCAGCATGTTTAAACTCATAATGGGTTAGCAGAGTCTCTGGTAAAGAGACTCCAATGGATTTCACGTCCATTGTAAAATCGTAGTTGCCTATTGATGTTTAGGGACCATCACACTGCATTCCGCATCGCTTATCACGATACGGCCCGCTTGTTGCCATATCTTATTGCTGATGCTGCTTGCTTATGGTTTACCACCAAGTCTTGATAAATGTGAATTTGATGAGCAAAATCTCATTGAAATAGGCACGCAGTCTAAGGAAGCCTGAAGCTTCTGAGACCATATCATGGGACACAAAAGTACTCATCTCGTTATGATCCGCATGCTTTTTCTGTGTGAAGTTGAGATCCAGAAGATCCTTCACATTCAGACTAAAGTAAATCAATTGACGGATAAATTTGCGGACAACCAGAAGATTGTCCGTTCACACGTCCCTGTTGCCAACACGCCAGCTAGGATTGACATTCCCAAAGATGGATGCAATCCACCGGCAGCAGAATTGGCTTTACCTAAATTGAAAAGAGGACGCCTGCCAGGTTCACAATATAAAATTCCTCAAAAGAGGACGATTCCTGGATATATCAAAATGATCCAACCACAGGATGCTGAGCTCAGACCAGCAACCTCTCCCCTCCTAATTTCCCCTGCAGAGGAAACAACAGGAGAAACATCATTATTTTACGTACGTACTGGAGAGGTACTGGATAGATATAGCACAGTCGTCGTCGACGGTTTTGCTTTCGCTATTGCCGTTCACGTCGCTGAATACGACGATGACGTCTACCCACTTTTCTATAGCGTAAACGCATAGATTGGCCAAAGTGGGACGAGGCAATAAGAGTAGAGCTGGACTCACTCTTGAAAAGCAAAATCTTTGGACCAGTAGTCCATACACCTGAATGTGTAAAACCTGTGGAATATAAGTTGGATTTCATAAGAAATTGAAATGAAGGAAATATGATCATTTTCCTACTAAAGCCTAAACTTCTCTGAAAAAACCAATAAATGCATCTCATGGACGTTGTGACTGCATAGATATACGGCAATATAGATATAGAGATCTATATAAAACTTCCATAAGGGTATACTCTACCCCCAGAGGTGAAAGAGAGACGTAGAAACGTCTTCTCCATAAAGGCTACAAAGATCATTAGTTGATCTTAAGCAATATTCTGCCCGTGTATCTTTTTCAAAAGATCGTTGACAGGATTTGTGATATTCGTCGTACATATGATCAACTCAAAGCTAATAGGATCTCCTGCAGAGACCATTGATATATCAGATAGCTTTAAGCATACCTTGGAAATGAAAAACCTAGGTATTACAAGGTATTATCCCGGCTTATATATTCAACACCTTCATGGTGGAACTCGTTAATATCCTTCATACACATGGAGTTTATGAAGAATGATGTCCATTTGCAACCTATTAAAAATATATTCGTATTTATGACACCTTCCAGTCGCTGGAAGAGGGGGAGGACATCCTAGGTCCCGAAGAGCCTAGCCTTAGTGTACTTGTTACATTTCTTTATCTGGCCAACTGCACGTGTCTTTGATAGAACGTCTGCATTAAAGTTGTTAACCAGATACAGTGTTGCCCTGAAGAGCACCACTAGACCAAGGATAAGCTGCTTCTGCGCAACTTCCAAGGGTCAAGAAATATATATTGCATATGCAGATTTAAAGATCATCGCGATGACTAAAACACAAAAGGCCGGCCACCTCCTAAATATCTACACATCATCCTCCAATGTCTACATCTTCTGAGAAGCCCATCATCCAAGAAGCAAGTATTGAATACGCTCAGCCAGGTCCAGCAGTAACTTGCAAACACAGTGAAGACTGATTCAAAGAATACTTCAGTGGGGTCATCTACCAACTTCAAAATGCGTTCCACTCCAGAGCGCCACTGCTTTCCAATAGCCGCTAGATGAGTGAAACTTGTATAGATGAGTGATGATTGTATTTTCTTTCAGAATATGATGGATGTATAGACGAATAGGAGATTATTGTTTGTATAGATACATAGGAGATCTGCAAGCCTGAAGCTTGTACAGATCAGGGGGAGTCCCTCGATAGTTGTACTCTTTTCCCTTGAGCTGCTGGTTTTTCCCACTGGGTTTTCCACAGCTAAGGTTTTAACGAGGCAACCACAGTGGCTCTGGATCCAGAAGTATCCACCCCATTAGCATACTGAATCCTGAAGTATTCATATGCTTAAACCAAAATAATGGAGAGATGAGGGGGAGTGTTGTGAGTTGAGGGAGGCCTTTGGCCTCCCTCCCTTCTCTTCATCTCACCATTTACTCCCCACTAAGTTAGTGGGGAGTCCCTTGGACTCCTAAACTATTAAGGAAATGTATATATATTGAGAGCCATGGCTAATGCCATTGCTACTCTTGATTTTAGAGATTAGTTTACACACTTCTTCCAATCTATTTCTCAACATTTAGTTTTTTGTTGTAATTTTTTTTCAACAATTCTTTTTTTCACCCTCATTATATGTTGTTATACCCCCCCTAAACAAATAATCGTTGAGAAATAATGTCATTTGGCCTTCGATCAAGGCATTTCAACAAATTCGCACATTTTGAGACCGTTAAATTTGTAACGGGTGGATGTGTGCTCTAAACTCCAACGGGGTCAACCATTATTTTTCTTGGGGTATATAATTGTATGGATTAAACATCAAAAAAAATTTGAAAAAAAATTCAAAAAAACAAAAAAATGTTTTGGCTCCGTGCGAAAACCCCATTTTTCGCACCCAAAGATTGCAATATGTATGTATAGATATGTATGTAATGTATGTATGTATGTATAGATATGTATGTATGTATGTATGTATTTATATAGGCAAATCTTCAATTGAGAACATTTCGCACCGTGCGAAAATGTTTTTAGTTTTTTGTTGTAATTTTTTTCAAAAATTCTTTTTTTCACCCTCATTATATGTTGTTATACCCCCCCTCAACAAATAATCGTTGAGAAATAATGTCATTTGGCCTTCGATCAAGGCATTTCAACAAATTCGTACATTTTGAGACCGTTAAATTTGTAACGGGTGGATGTGTGCTCTAAACTCCAACGGGGTCAACCATTATTTTTCTTGGGGTATATAATTGTATGGATTAAACATCAAAAAAAATTTGAAAAAAAAATTCAAAAAACAAAAAAATGTTTTGGCTCCGTGCGAAAACCCCATTTTTTGCACCCAAAGATTGCCATATATATATCTCTCTCTCTCTCTCTCTATCAGTTAGTATTATTTGAACGTTAGTATCATTATATATGTGTATCATATAACCATCATGATATAAGTTAGTTGCTAATATTATAATCATTAACCCAAATCATTTAACTAATTATTTAATCTGATCTCGCAGGTACATCACGCCTCTTGTTCCGATCATCTGGAACCCCAAAATCGCATCGACCATGCAAATATTTATCACCTACAAGTTTTAAGCTACATTGCTCAGATTTTGTGACTGAAATTACTATGTTCACTATACAACTTTTTGTAAGTATATTGCTTAATAGATTTTGAAATAATTTAATGAACCTGGTGATGCGTCGGTTTGCATTTACTATCAAAATATTGCTGCCATTTTTAATGATGTGCGTAAAATACTCTCATTGCTTGTTATACCATTATTGGTGGAATGAACGCCCCTAATGAAATGTGATACTAGGCCCTTGGGGCATATACAGAGCATTGGGCCCTCGGGGCATTTATAGAATATTGGGCCCTTGTGGTATACATTGAACGATTTGGACACACAATGACATTATGGGTGGGGTAGTCCATTGTAGTAGAGTGCGGAATGCTGGATTTCACCCACCGATAAATTTGACCATCGCCCGGATGTGGTTGGTAAGTACAGAGCCACGGGTAGCTCCCGTTAGTTTGGGTAAAATTGTAGTTTCTTCCGCCCTCGGACATTGGGTTTGTCATTAGATTAAGTAATTGATTGGCACTCTCTTTACTTTCTGTTATTTCTATCAGAAATTGTGCAAACTGTTAGCTACACTTTGCCATGTTCACTATACATTGCCATACTCTTTACACTTTACTCTGTACACCATACCTTACCATGCTCACTACACTTTACTCTGCTCACTACACTTTACTCTGTACACTACACTTTCCCAAGCCCACTACACGTTGCCATACTCCTTACTAAGTTCACTACACTTTATTATGTTTTCTCACGTTGCCCCTACATTTAATACTGTAAACATAATGTGTTTCTCATTTTCACAAAGTTTGCAAACTACATATTTATTATATTATCTTGCCGAGGGTCCATTTTTATAACGTTTTAAATCTTGCCGAGCGACCCTCGCTGACGTATATTTCCTTGTTTATTATCTTGTGAAATACACGTCAGGTTCTGAGACAGATCTTGCAGAGGAGTATACTTCGAGGCTGAGCTAGTTTACCAGGAGTATCCTAACGCTGATATCCACTGCTGAGAAATGACATTCTTTTCGCAGCGCCGCTATAATTTCATATTTGTGTTGTACATTATTTAGGTGTACTTTCTTTTTGTGTAACTATTTGTAAATGCCATGTAAGGCCTTATTTGTGTACATGTAATCTGGGCATTGGAGTTGTAATAATGATTATCTGTGTTGTTTTGATTATGTATGTAAGAACCTGCGAGGTTTCACACAGACGATTATTGTGTTTAAGTCAAGGAGAAAAGGAAAACAAAAGTACATCCTCCTTGCTTGCACATGTGGACCCGCTCGCGTCCTCGCTCCAAAGTATAATGGAAAGCAGGGCGTAACAGTTTCCATATAGAGCATTAGCTCGCTCAATCGTCATTCCTGGTGGTGTGGCGAGGGTAGATGGGCATTCTCCTCCGGGGTGTCCATGTACACCATACACCTCACAAAACGCTGCCATAGGCGGATTAGCAGCAGCAAGTCCTAGTCTAGATAATTGATTTGTCAAAGCATCAAACTTGGTTGAAAGCATTGAAACCTCTTCAAGCTCAGACTTACCTCCTTTCTTCGAGGTAACACTCTCGGTGTTCCATGAATCATTGTTACCGGTCATGTTCTCTAACAGCTTCTTGGCCTCCTCTAGGGTCTTATTCATAATAACACCATTAGCGACGGCATCGATTGACAACTTCACCTCGCAGGAGAGTCCATTGTAGAAAGCTTGGATTAATAGCCAATCAGGCACACCGTGGTATGGGTTGTTGCGTTGCAAATCTTTGAATCTTTCCCAAACTTCATACAATGACTCCTGGTCAAGATGTGTGAAAGACGTGATCTCATTTCGCATTTTGACCATTTTCCCTGTTGGAAAGAACTTGGTTAGAAATGCACATGATAAAGCATCCCATGTAGTAAATTTATTTGGATCGTGGCTTCTAAGCAAATCCATCGCTTTATACCTAAGTGAAAAAGGAAATAATCTTAGCCTGATGGCGTCAGAGGTGACGCCATTCATTTTCAGCGTATCCATCTTCTCTAAAAATGTATTCAGGTGTTCATTAGGGTTCTCCATGGGCTTCCCTCCAAACTAGTCCTGCTGTATAAAGCTTATCAACGACGGTTATAATTTGAAATTGTCATCCACAGCTGGCCTTTATATGCTCGATGTCGATCCATTGAACGGCATAGAAAAGTCCATGAGGGACCTATCAGGCTCTGGATCAGGATTGTGGATCTCCTCAGCCATTATTTCAAGTGCTATTCTATTTCTCCTCTCAGCGTTCCTTCTACGTGCAGTAGCCTCGATTTCAGGGTCAAATGGATGCAAATCCGCTACACCCTGTGATCTCCTTCACATACACAATTAGAACTACACCAAAAGAAAATGTCAAAAGCACCAGAATCAATAACAAAGAAGACAAAAAGGAAAAGGAAAAATACGTAAACTATCAACAAAGTTTAAAACTACTATCGAGCCGTGCCTCCCCAGCAACGACGCCAAAAGCTTGTTCGCGTTCGTACGACAGCTTTAAATGTATAGCCATAAGCGCACGATGTAGTTGTAGTGCTACACGGGGCGTCCTCTGGGAGGCAGCTGTTGCTACTAATTTTCTTCTAAGTTAATCGCTACACAGTCGAATAAGAGATGAGGAGTAATAGAAATTATGGAAATATCAATAATAAAAACTAGTGTTGATGTGTTAATCAATGTTGTTCGATTGTTGAGTTCTTAAGGTTCGGGAGAGGTCATCTAATCTAAGGGTGTTCTCTCATCCCCCACTCTCGTGATGCATGATGAGATATCCCCTTGTATTAACATTGTCCTCCACTCTAGTGATGCATGATAGGACTACCTAACCTGTATTGATACCGACGATAACCGTGCATCGATACGCGTTAGATGCATTACATCCGACGAATGTCTCCAATCTTCCTCCACTCCACTCTCGTGCATTAGGATTCGGATCTATGTTAGGAGGGCTCTAATCGATCGTCGACGCTAGCCGTGCAAATCGATAGTGACGCACAATGTATTCGGAAACCATAGATTAATTCCAATGCTAGTCGTGAATTAACCTAATTACCCACGAAGGGGGAATCCAATCTACATTGATAATAATCATCCTAACATACCCCTCATCTTCAATTATTCAACGATTTCACAACAATTCATTAACTCATATATTCATCCAATGGGGTTCAACCCATTGGCCCTAGATGATCTTTACTCACACTCCATGCAATAGAATATGATAGGATTCATTAGTAAAGTATTCATTGCAAGGAATTATAACAAAGATTCAATAGCAAACAATCCAAAATCACCTAGGCAATCAAGGGAGAAATTCACTATTCAATTAATAGACTAAAAGTCAAAATAGAACAAAAGGAATAATCAAGAGTCCAGAGAATTGAAAGTTCTAAACATGAAAACCCCTGAAAAAAGCTCTGAAAAATGTTTAGAGAGGGGTCTCAAAAAGTATATTTAGTGCTCAGAAAAATCTCAAATCGCTATTTGACAGCGCCGACTAGGGCCCCAAAACCCTTGAAAGACGCGGCCGCGTCAAAACAGTCGTGACCGTGTCATCTTCATTGTGTAAAACAAGCCTAGAATCCTACAGGCGATGCGACTGCATGGCTAGTCCATGCAACCGCGTCGTCTCGGGTTCTTTTGCCCCAGATCTAATCTAAAACGGCCGCGTGAAGCGGCCGTTTGGCTTCACCTCGACTCAGGATGACGCGATCGTGTCGTCTTCATTAACTCGATCGCGTCGTCTCGATTATTCTCTTCCTTCAGCTCGTACGATGCGGTTGTTTGGCTTCTAGGGACACGACCGTGTGGCTTCAGATATGGCCTTCTTCAGCTCTGGCAACACGACCGTTTGTGTTGACGACGCTGCCGCATTGTTCCACATCTCCTTGACCTCCTGTGCCATGTCCTGGTCAACGCGGTCGTGTGGGTTGGTCCATGCGACCGTGCCGATCACTTTTCAACTCATTTCCTTCCAAATTTCTCCCCAGTCGCTCCTTGCTCCATTTTGTCCCCTCTTCTCTACGTTTAGAGCCCCAAAACTATTAATTTCTCTTGTAACGCATGAGAAATACCAAAAAGCATAAAACGAAACAAAATCGGAAAAATAGCAAGAAACGATGTATGAAAATGATATGAAGCAAGCATGGAAAGAGTGTAAATATGAGTAAATATGGTACACATCAGCGAACACCGATTGGCTTTTTCCCTTCGACCTTGCACAGAGAGGGCACGATGCTACCATTGACAAGGATGTTCCCCCACCCCCACCCCACCCCCACGCACTCCTCCACATGTCACACACCACGACGAGGGTGGACCCTCGGTACCTCCGGCTCCCACAAGCCCACATACTATCAATTGCCTCCAAACTTCAAAGTCTGCTTTGGTAGGATGGAGTGCATCATGGAGTGTATACTCCAATGGCACATTCCCAAGGGCCACTTTGATGATCCTAATGTTCCCCAGCCTCCACCTTACGGTAGAGAGGAGTGATCATTCCCCGCTATTTTTCATTGCCCTGGTACTTATACGCATTTAGGGTGCCACGCCCCGCTACACAAAATAAGGAGGGTCGGCGTGACAAGTCACGGTATTAGAATACCAAGCGCTAATGTGTACACCAATGACTCGCAGGCCACTGCAAACGCTGAGGAAACACAGGCAGTAAAGTGCAGACTGAAAGGAAAACAGAACAGTACAGCTCCAACACAGAAAGAAAGTACAAGATACTACGACATAGGCAGCAAAGTAAATTACAACGAACAGAACATCCAAGAGTCACAGAGCACTGCAACTACATAACTAGTACCGTGCAAGTCCACTGTACAACCCCAAAAAACCAAAGCTCCCACGAAAGCACAACCCAACCCTACAGGTACAAGGGGAACAGGGGTACAAACACTACGATCATCACACACCCACCCCAAGATTACACCACAAGACCCACACTAACTACGGACACTACTGACCCTGCTGAGACGAGCTGCCCTCCGGGGTCTCATCTCTCGGTCCCGTCGCCTGAGAACTGGTACATGTACCTGTAGGGGGGAAGGACACGTCACAGCGTGCCCAGTAGTAACTCCATAACTCTACCACTCTAGTCATAGAGCTCAAGCAAAAGGAAAGCATCACATTCAAGGGTATAATTTTTTGGTCGTTATATGTTAAGTTTTTATGCATGAATTCGAAACATAAGTAACGGGATAGACATCGGGGACTGGACCTCAACCGGTAAAGTGGGTGGAATGCTACGACTTCCTGAGACAAGCTCTTACGAAAGAAGCCATTCACCGACACAACCAACTCAACCACAACTGCACCAACTCCCCGCCCCGGAGGGCTCGCCAGGAGTGGCCCACAACTCATCAGTCCATCCACGCATGTCCGCTCGTTACCTAATTTTCCCTCAAACCCTCCTAGGGCACTCACCCACCTCAAGTGGAACGAGACAACCCTATGTTTCCTTTTTAACTAGCCTTTAATCCTAAAGCATTTAGCATGCACATGGTGACAAATGCATTCTTTTTCACCAAATTCCCATAACATAGTCTTTCATGTTCCATAGCCAAAAAAAAACATAAACAACCAACCTGCTTTAAACTTGCATTTCCTACCTGGATTAGCATTTCCAACATAAACCTCCCAAACAACATAAACTTGCAAGCTTAACTATAAACATAAACATAACATAACTTGCATGTTTCATAGGCATAAGCACTAAGCACCCAACTCAAATCTCATAACATAAGGCAACATCTCAACATGCAACCTCTTTAAATAACCAATGCATTTAAATTAGTAACATATAGCATTCTCAACTACATCCAGCCACATGTAACAAGAAGCCTATTAAGCAATGATTTTTCACACCACCAACTAAGAAAAGACCTAAGGGTTACATGTTAAATTAAAACATAGCAAGTTAAGCCTTTTAGGAGTGGGTACAAAGGGGATACCCATAATGGAAAATTTCAGTAGTTAGACCTAATGTAAATATGTATGAATTTGCCATTAGAGTCCTAGTTAAATAGGGTTAAGTTAAAGAAGGAATTCTCTTAACTACTCAATGAAAATTACTAAAGCTTAATTTCCTTTTCTTTATTAGGGGAGGGGGAATCATGATTAAACCTTGTAGGATTTTTCCATTGACCCATTTATATGAAGTTCTTAAGTAAGAGAGACTTTGGTGAAGAAATTTTTAATATTGAAAATAAAACCCTCTTGAAAATAGTTTATTTAGTGAAAAATGAGTAGTATTCATGAAGGCATGTTATTCTAATAAGATTTTGTGAATGTGAGTGAGTAAATTTCTACATAATGGAAACTCGAATGTAACCAAGGGGGGGGGTTAGTGTAGGGTTTCATGAGAGGGCCTATTAAGCTAGCTTTTCAATAAAAATGTGATTTTTTTTTCAAAATGAAATCTTTTTTTCTGCAAAATGAAATCTTTTTTTTCCACGGTAGCATTTTTTTTAAGCATTGCAACTAGTTTGACCATAAAAAAGTAATCTTTAGCAAAATGAGAGCTTGATATTAGGATAGCATTTTTTTCTTTTTCAAAAGAACATGCAAGCTAGGAATGCCAACTTTCATTCAAATCTATCATCTTTCTTCAACACTATCAACTAAAAATATGAACTTGGGGCTAATCACATCATCAATTCAAAAGTTATTCAAGCATGCACAATACAACCTAAGACTACAACACTCTTCCCAATTTTCATGAAGAAAGCTTAAACATACAACATTATTGCCATTATCAACAACTAGAGGTAGGTTGAGAAGATCCTACCTCTTTTGAAGCTTCAAGGATGCCTAGGGTTTGGAGGGAGCTACCTCAACTTGGCCTCCTCTTCTCCTCTCTCTCCTTCCTCTTCTTCTTATTCTTCTCGTTCTTCTTCCTTTCTTCTCTCCTTTCCTTTTTTTTCCTTTTTGCAAATTCGGCCAGGTTGAAACAATGGGGGAGAGAGGGGGAAAATGAGAGATTAAATGAGAGAGGGGTGGAGTATGGTGTAGGGTGATGTGGAGAGAGGGGGAGAGTATTGTGTACTATTGCCATACTCATTTCATTTCTTGTTTTTTTCTTTGTTTTTTTGTTGTTTTCTAATGCTACCTGGTAGCATTCGGTTCCAAGGGGGAATGAGAAAAAAACAAGGTGGAGTTGTTTTTGGGAATTAATGAAGAAAGAATAAGGTATGGGTTAATGGTGTATGGTATAGGACTTCATGTAGTACACACCATTTACAAGTTTGCCATCCCACTCTCTTCTTTTATATATAAAAAAAATACCCTCCAACTTGCTTAGATTATTACTCTTCATGCCATTAAGAAATGCAAAACCCTCATCCTAGCCAATTATGGGAATATACCCAAGGTTTGGGTATAAATGCAAAAATTAAGGGGGTAACATGCACTTATATACAAGGAGACTTGGGCTAACTTAATAACTACATAGTATATACACACAAGGGTTGTTACATCCTACCCTCCTTAGAAAAAATTCCATCCTCGGAATGCTAACAGAATTAGGAAAGCATATATTTACGCCCAGCAACCAACAACTGTAGGAAATATAAAATACAACAATCATTGCCTAAACAGGTACGGGTATTTCTCTTGCATCTCATCTTCTCGCTCCCATGTTGACTCTCCCGGAGACTCTTACTGCCACATGACTCACACCAAGTCAATGATTTTCTTCTTCAACGTATTCTGCCTCCGGTCCAAAACAGCCACTGGTTGCTGCTCATATGTGAGATCCGGCCGTACTTCTATCTCTGAGAAATCTACAACGTTTTTGGGATCTCCCACATATCCTCTGAGTTGAGACACATGGAAAACATTATGCACACCTTCGAGTGCCGGTGGCAATACTAGCCGATACGCAACTTCACCGACCTTAGCAGAAATCTCGAACGGACCAATATATCTAGGACTCAGCTTCCCACGCTTGCCAAATCGGATGGTCCCACGAATCGGTGAAATCCTTAGGAACACATAATCCCCTGGCTGAAATTCCAAGGGTCTCCGCTTTGTATCAGCCCAGTGCTTATATCGGTCCTGCGCGATGCACAGATTCTCTCTGACTGTCCGCACCACATTTGTTGTTGCCGCCACCAAGTCTGGTCCTAAAAACTCTCTGTCTCCAACGTCATCCCAACTTCAAGGAGACCTACACTGCCTTCCATACAGAGCTGCGAAGGGAGCCATGCCAATACTTGCTTGATAACTGTTATTGTATGCAAACTCGACTAGGTACAGGTGGTCCTCTCACGAACCCTTGAAATCAAGCATACACGCTCGCAGCATATCTTCAAGAATCTGAATGGTCCTTTCCGACTATCCATCAGTCTGAGGATGATACGAAGTACTGAAATTCAGACGCGTCCCCAGACTAGCCTGTAAACTCTTCCAGAAATGTGAGGTGAATCTGCTATCCCTATCGGATACTATACTCACCGGGACTCCATGCAGTCTCATGATCTCCTCCATATACCTCTTAGCCAGATTCTATGTTGACTGTCCAACTCGAAACGGAATAAAATGTGCCGACTTGGTCAATCGATCTATGATGACCCAAATCGCATCATTACCCTTAGGTGTCCGAGGTAAACCGGTCACAAAGTCCATGGTCACATGCTCCCACTTCCATTCTGGATTGGGGAGAGGCTGCAACAATCCCGCAGTTCTCTGGTGCTCAGCTTTCACCTGCTGGCAAACCAAGCAGGATGCCACACTCTTGACTACGCTCTTCTTCATTCCTGACCACCAATAATATTGCTTCAAATCTCGATACATTTTGGTCCCTCCAGGATGGATAGAATATGAGAAACTATGCGCCTCCTTCAATAGTTCTTCCTGAATCTCGCCACTTGGCACACAAACCCGGCTCCCAAACCTTAGCGATCCATCTTCGTGAACTCGAAAATCGGATCGAAGTCCAGCCTCTACCTGCTCTCGAATCCTCTTCAACTTAACATCCCCCGACTGGGCCTCCTTGATCCTGTTCACCAAATCAGACTGGATCTATAGTCCCATCATAACAGTCTCCTCCCCTGGAAGTACAACTTCTATTCCCATATGTCGGATTGCCCATCGAAGTCGTGGCTGAGAGGTTAGCCTCATTACGGCGGGTAATCTACTAAGGGCATCTGGCACCACATTCACCTTCCCAGGATGGTATTGCAGGTCGACGTCATACTCGGTCATTAATTCCAACCATCGTCGTTGCCTCATATTAAGCTCCTTCTGAGTGAACACATACTTTAGACTCTTATGGTCAGTGTATATCTTCACATGCTCACATAGCAGGAAATGTCTCCACAATTTCAAAGCCAGGATCACTGCTGCCAATTCCAGGTCATGAGTAGGATAGTTCAGTTCATGCTCCTTCAACAATCTGGAAGCATATGTCACCACTCGCCCGTGCTGATGAAGGACACAGCCTAGTCCTCTGCTAGACGCATCACAGAAAACTTCAAACCCACCCGAACGGTCAGGGATAGTTAAGATAGGAGCAGTGGTCAACCGATGCTTCAGCTCATCAAACGGACACTGGCATTCTTCCGACCAGACATACGCAACATCCTTCTTCGTCAGATGAGTCAAAGGCGAGGCAATCTTCAAGAAATCCTTAATGAACTTCCGATAGTACCCAGCCAACCCCAAAAAGCTTCGTATATCTGTAACTGTCCGAGGTACAGGCCAGCTTTCTACGGCGGCAACCTTCTCGGGATCAACAGTCACTCCATCCCCAGAGACTATGTGCCCGAGAAAGGCAACCTTGGTCAACCAAAATTGGCACTTGCTGAACTTAGCATACAATCGGTGATGCCTGAGAGTACTCAAAACTACCCGCAGATGCTCAGCATGTTCATCTTCATTCTTCGAGTAGACCAGGATGTCATCGATGAATACCACCACAAACTTATCTAAATACTCGAAGAAGACTTGATTCATCAGCCTCATGAAAGTAGTTGGGGCATTTGTCAATCCAAAAGGCATCACCAGAAATTCATAATAACCGTATCGGGTCCGGAATGCGGTCTTCGAAACATCAGATTCCCACACCTTCACTTGGTGATACCCACTCCGCAAATCCAGCTTCGAATACACACGGGATCCACCAAGCTGATCAAAAATATCATCGATTCGGGGAATGTGATACTTATCCTTCACCGTCACCTTATTCAATTCCTAATAATCGATGCACATCCTCCGAGATCCATCCTTCTTGTTCACAAGCAACACTGGCGCTCCCCACGGTGACACACTTTGGCGAATCAATCCCCGTCTGATAAATCAGTCAACTGATTGCGAAGCTCGGCTAACTCTGGTGGGGCCATACGGTATGGAGCCTTCGCTATCGGTTGAGCGCCCGGAATCAGATCAATAGTAAACACCAGGGACCTATCTGGGGGTAATCCAAAGATATCATCTGAAAAGATGTCAGGGAATTCTTCAACAACCCTTGGTAACACCGGCTTTACCTCCAAGTCCTAATACTCCACGGCTCCTGCTCGGAACTTCAAAGGCTCAAGCTCACTACTACCATCCCAAAACTCAAACTCTGGATGGTCAGGGATCCGAAAAACTACCCTCCTTAGCCTACAGTCTATATTAGCATAGAACATCCCCAACCAATCCATCCCAAACACTGCCTCATAATCGGGCAACTCAATCACTAAAAAGTCTGCATACAACTCTCATCCCCCGATCTCAACTGGACAGTTTCGTATCCCAGAAACACTACAAATGACCCCATTCCCGGTGTGAACATTCCAACTAGCAGCAAAGGTGTCGACGACTATAGAGTGCTGTGTTACAAACTTCTTAGACAGAAAACAATGTGACGCTCTAGAATCAAATAGAGACAAGGCATGGTAGGAGGCTACCCTAACGATACCTAGAGTATCACAACAAATAAACATAGCTAACTAGCCATGTAAACCAACTGGGGCTAAAATCAAATAGACCGCAGAGGGAAAAGAATCATACCGGTGATCACCCAACTAGCACCCTCTGAAGTCCCTACTGGGGTCATAGTGTACTGCTACCGCCTCGGTGGAGGAACTGCCCCTTGGTTCCCTCGTTGCTGCTGAGGAGGTGGAGGGGGTCCTCTCGGTGAGAACGGTCTCGATCCTGACGGTGCTGGAAGGGCAAGCCGCTACGGCGGTGGTGGAAGAGGTCTCTGCTGTGTGGGCCGAACGGCTGCTGATGCCGGTGGCACTGGAGCATGACCCGACCATGGGCAAAATCTGCTGATGTGTCCCGGCTCTCCACATGTGTAACACCTGGCACTCGTGACTCGACAATCTCTCTACACATGCCCTGGCTTCCCTCATCTGTAGCATGAAGGTCCCTTCTGTGCCGGAGGTGGAGCCCCCGGTCGCTTGAATGTCACCTGCTGAACTGGGCCAGGTGCAATCCTCTGCTAAGCAGCCGGTCGCCTGTCACTGGCTGGTGGTCTCCCCACACTCCGTAGGTGGGTCTCATGCTGTCTGACAGCCCGCAGCACGGCCTCCTGAGTCAACAACTCCTGAGTAGACATGGCCACCCGAAACTCTACGTCTAGTCCCTTGCGAAAATGCCTGGCTCTGATGGCATCTGTCACTATAAGCTCTGGTGCGTACTTGCTCAGCAGCGAGAACTCTGCATCGTACTCATCCACCGTCCTCCTATCCTAAGTCAAGTGCTCGAATCTCTGTCTCAACTCGTCCTTCGCCGCTTCCGGAAGGAACTTGGCCTCAAACAACTCCCGAAAAGTCTCCCAAGCAATGTTCCCCGTCAGTCGCCTCTCCTGGGCCTCCCACCAGTCTCTAGCCTGATGGGTCAACTGGCGCCTCACCAACTCCACCCAACCGTCTCAGGAAAACCGACACATCGTCAGATCATCCTCAGTGTGCCGTAGCCACTCGTCTACCTCGAGGCTACTCTCCCTGCCCGAGAAGTATCGTGGACGTAGCGTCCTGAACTCCTTGTAGATCGGCGGCTTCGGCGCCACTGCCCTCTCCTCCATCTGACCCATGTGCTCTAAAATTCCCATCAGGACCTTGGCCATCAGGGCTGACTCTGAGGTCCTGTCGCCTGAAGAGTGCCCGTCTCCAGCTGGACCAATCCCGCCGTCAGAAACTCCGGTCCCGCCGGAAGTCCCATTCCCACCTTCCATCTGCAGGTGAGAAACAGAACAAATGCATTAGTACCGTGTACGGAAATAGTGGAGCCTAACCTGTGTTCCCCTTACGCGTATCGCAGTGGGCGCTGACCTGCATGGGCCACCACATTACCTGTCACGCCCCGTTACACAAAATAAGGAGGGTCGGTGTGACAAGTCGCGGTATTAGAATACCAAGCGCTAATGTGTACACCAATGACTCGCAGGCCACTGCAAATGCTGAGGAAACACAGGCAGTAAAGTACAGACTGAAAGGAAAACAGAACAGGACAGCTCCAACACAGAAAGAAAGTACAAGATACTACGACATAGGCAGCAAAGTAAATTACAACGAACAGAACATCCAAGAGTCACAGAGCACTGCAACTACATAACTAGTACCGTGCAAGTCCACTGTACAACCCCAAAAAACCAAAGCTCCCACGAAAGCACAACCCAACCCTACGGGTACAAGGGGAACATGGGTATAAACACTACTATCATCACACACCCACCCCAAGATTACACCACAAGACCCACACTAACTACGGACACTACTGACCCTGCTGAGACGAGCTGCCCTCCGGGGTCTCATCTCTGGGTCCCGTCGCCTGAGAACTAGTACATGTACTTGTAGGGGGGAAGGACACGTCACAGCGTGCCCAGTAGGAACTCCACAACTCTACCACTCTAGTCATAGAGCTCAAGCAAAAGGAAAGCATCACATTCAAGGGTATAATTTTTTGGTCGTTATATGTTAAGTTTTTATGCATGAATTCGAAACCTAAGTAACGGGATAGACATCGGGGACTGGACCTCACTCGGTAAAGTGGGTGGAATGCTACGACTTCCCGAGACAAGCTTTTACGAAAGAAGCCGTTCACCGACACAACCAACTCAACCATAACCGCACCAACTCCCCGCCCCTGAGGGCTCGCCAGGAGTGGCCCACAACTCAGCAGTCCATCCCCACATGTCCGCTCGTTACCTAATTTTCCCCCAAACCCTATTAGGGCACTCACCCACCTCAAGTGGAACGAGACAACCCTATGTTTCCTTTTTAACTGGCCTTTAATCTTAAAGCATTTAGCATGCAAATGGTGACAAATGCATTCTTTTCCACCAAATTCCCATAACATAGTCTTTCATGTTCCATAGCCAAAAAAAACATAAACAACCAACTTGCTTTAAACTTGCATTTCCAACCTGGATTAGCATTTCCAACATAAACCTCCCAAACAACATAAACTTGCAAGCTTAACTATAAACATAAACATAACATAACTTGCATGTTTCATAGGCATAAGCACTAAGCACCCAACTCATATCTCATAACATAAGGCAACGCCTCAACATGCAACCTCTTTAAATAAGCAATGCATTTAAATTAGTAACATATAGCATTCTCAACTACATCCAGCCACATGTAACAAGAAGCCTATTAAGCAATGATTTTTCACACCACCAACTAAGAAAAGACCTAAGGGTTACATGTTAAATTAAAACATAGCAAGTTAAGCCTTTTAGGAGTGGGTACAAAGGGGATACCCATAATGGAGAATTTTAGTAGTTAGACCTAATGTAAATATGTATGAATTTTCCATTAGAGTCCTAGTTAAAGAGGGTTAAGTTAAAGAAGGAATTCCCTTAACTACTCAAGGAAAATTACTAAAGCTTAATTTCCTTTTCTTTATTAGGGGAGGGGGAATCATGATTAAACCTTGTAGGATTTTTCCATTGACCCATTTATATGAAGTTCTTAAGTAAGAGAGACTTTGGTGAAGAAATTTTTAATCTTGAAAATAAAACCCTCTTGAAAATAGTTTATTTAGTGAAAAATGAGTAGTATTCATGAAGGCATGTTATTCTAATAAGATTTTGTGAATGTGAGTGAGTAAATTTCTACATAATGGAAACTCGAATGTAACCAGGGGGGGTTAGTGTAGGGTTTCATGAGAGGGCCTATTAAGCTAGCTTTTCAATGAAAATGTGATTTTTTTTTTTGCAAAATGAAATCTTTTTTCCAAGGTAGCATTTTTTTAAGCATGGCAACTAGTTTGACCATAAAAAAGTAATCTTTAGCAAAATGAGAACTTGATATTAGGATAGCATTTTTTTTCTTTTTCAAAAGAACATGCAAGCTAGGAATGCCAACTTTCATTCAAATCTATCATCTTTCTTCAACACTATCAACTAAAAATATGAACTTGGGGCTAATCACATCATCAATTCAAAAGTTATTCAAGCATGCACAATACAACATAAGACTACAACACTCTTCCCAATTTTCATGAAGAAAGCTTAAACATACAACATTATTGCCATTATCTACAACTAGAGGTAGGTTGAGAAGATCCTACCTCTTTTGAAGCTTCAAGGATGCCTAGGGTTTGGAGGGAGCTACCTCAACTTGGCCTCCTCTTCTCCTCTCTCCTTCCTCTTCTTCTTATTCTTCTCATTCTTCTTCCTTTCTTCTCTCCTTTCCTTTTTTTCCTTTTTGCAAATTCGGCCAGGTTGAAACAATGGGGGGGAGGGGGAAAATGAGAGATTAAATGAGAGAGGGGTGGAGTATGGTGTAGGGTGATGTGGAGAGAGGGGGGAGAGTATTGTGTACTATTGCCATACTCATTTCATTTCTTGTTTTTTTCTTTGTTTTTTTGTTGTTTTCTAATGCTACCTGGTAGCATTCGGTTCCAAGGGGGAATGAGTAAAAAACAAGGTGGAGTTGTTTTTGGGAATTAATGAAGAAAGAATAAGATATGGGTTGATGTTGTATGGTATAGGACTTCATGTAGTACACACCATTTACAAGTTTGCCATCCCCCTCTCTTCTTTTATATATAAAAAAATACCCTCCAACTTGCTTAGATTATTACTCTTCATGCCATTAAGAAATGCAAAACCCTCATCCTAGCCAATTATGGGAATATACCCAAGGTTTGGGTATAAATGCAAAAATTAAGGGGGTAACATGCACTTATATACAAGGAGACTTGGGCTAACTTAATAACTACATTGTATATACACACAAGGGTTGTTACATAGGGCAACACGTCGTTTAAGCTTGGGAGAGACGTTTCACTTCAAGCTTGGGGGAGGAGTCATGTTATCCATACATCATTTCATTTTTCTCTTCTTTTGCATGTGTATCATCCACGTTTTTGGTTGTTTTTGCACACATGCATCATACAAAAAATGAAAAATCAAAATGAAAAAGAAAAGATTTTTGTGATGAAGAAATGATCCCTCGACGAAAATATGTCTCATGTGTAGTTTCATTTAGGCGCTTAATTAGATTCACTTCTTACACATGTTCTGGATATCTTCATGTCGTGATTTCCCGTTCACTCCTCACGAATTCATTTTTACCCCTCACCTGTGAATAAATACTAGTTTTCATTTTTATCTTCGATGGGCTAGATTAATTGTTTTATTAAACTTTTGGAATGCACGAGCCTAGGTTTTACCAACGGTGTTGAGTAGGCCTAAGCTCGATAGGACTTGGTTGTGGATATAGTTTAGTTACCCCTAAGACATGTATGATTGATATGCTTCAAAAAATGGAAATCATGAATACAAAAAAGAGTTGGAATAAGTGCATCTGTAACGACTGCTTTTCATGTATCTGGATTTTATATATTATAATATATGTTTTGGTGGATTTTCTCCTCTTGTGTGGTTTTCGTCTCCGTAGTTTTCATTTTCGATCGATTCGTCGTATTTTCTCGCTTCTTTCTTAGGATTGTCGATTTCGAAGTTTGTCACTCGTGACGGGCTTCATAACGGTCGTATCTAACTATTAGATCAAGCCTAGGAGTCTTAGGAATCGATCCCGGGGCCCGCGCTCCGTATCGGTACTTTCTGTGCTCATTAGCCGGTGTAAGAAGGGCCACCGACCGACTAGATGACGATCCAGTCGGTCGGCAATCCTTCTTGGACCGACTAGTTAGCTTTCTAAATTTCTCAGGAGTTACTGTTTATCGTTAGTCGGTCTAAGAACGTTGGTTGACCGACTAGGTTGCAAACTAGTCGGTCAGCAATGCTTCTTGAACCGACTAACTCATCAAATTATTTTTGTATCAGTTACTGTTTACTCTTAGTCGGTCTAAGAACGTTCATCGACCGACTAGTTGCCAAACTAGTCGGTCAGTATTTGTTCATGGACCGACTAACTCTAAAATCCTAATTTCACCTGTAGCTACTGTTTACACTTAGTCGGTCTGCGTTGGTCGACCGACCGACTAGTTGTCAAACTAGTCGGTCAGTGGTTGTTCTTTGACCGACTAACTAGTGCTGTAAACCCTAGTTTTGCCCTAGCCGCCAGCCTAGCCTATAAATACCCAACCCAAACGTTTTCTTCCCCTCCAACTCGACCCTAAACCCTAAAATCGCCCCCATTGATCCCCCACCTTCCTCCAAGCTCCATTGCTTCATTCCAAGCCCTAAATCCATCATCCAAACCATCCATCTACCCTATCTACCTCTCATCTTCCCCAAAATCTCACCAAAACCCATCAAATCCCCAAATCCCCCAAAACCCTAGTTTCCCCAATCTTCTCCAATCTTCTCCAGATTTGATCCTAGGGTTCCCCGGAGTGTTCCTTCCGTCTCCTCTCGGTAAGAAATCGATCTACCGTTGTTTTTATAACTTATTTATAATTTTGGTGAAACCCTAATTAATTTCATGTGTTTGGTGTTTGTTTCCCCCTAAACAGCGATTTCCTCGTAGATAGCATCCGTGTGACGAGGTTGATCGTCATCCCCGGTGCTAGGCAAGTGAAACTTGCCACTTAGGGTTTAGGCCATGTTTTAGGCCATGTGCATGTTGTAGGCGTAAAAGAGGCTAGGCGACGAAATGATACTCGCCTAGGCGCAAATTGGGGAATTAGCTTGACAACGAAGCTAATTCCGACTTTTAGCATGTTGCACAATTACCATGTCATGTTTACTTTCAATTAACGGTACGCGAATATGTTCATGTCATTGCATTTTGCCTGTCACGTTTAATTTAAATTAACGGTACACAAATATCTGTTCATGTCTTTGCATAGTGATTATTCATCGTGATTGCGTAGCGCACGCTACAATATTATATTCCTGGCTCGTGTTCCAGAAGCGAGCTTAGTGAGTTGGAAACCCCAACGCTCGACACATATGGGTGGGGTAAGAGATAAGCGGCCTGAGCCCCGAGTTGGCCTGATCCGCCACTCCGGCCAGCAGGTGGACTCTCTAGTGCACAAGTGATTAATAGTGATAGAGATAAGCGGCCTGAGCCACGAGCTGGCCAGCAGGTGGACTCTCTATGCACTAAGTGTTTACCAGTGACAAGTGATTAATAGTGGTAGAGATAAGCGGCCTGAGCCACGAGCTGGCCAGCAGGTGGACTCTCTATGCACTAAGTGATAAGTGATAAGTGTTAAATGATAAGTGATTAGTGATTTGGTAGCTTTTGCTACATTGTGCATGCTTGCCTCTCTTTTTAAACTGTTGCATCATGCTTAACTACCATGTCATTACTTAATACTATAACTGCTAGGTTGCTAGATGCCCCACCTTCAGTTTCCTTGCCCAAGTCTTTTAGACTTGCTGACATGTGCCCCTTTACTCTTTTGGGTGACACATGTTAGATCATGAGCCCGAGTACCTCGTTGAGGACGAGGTGTTTGCTGACGCCGAGCCCGAGCTTGTGTTTGACGGGGAGTACGTGGACACTGGGGACCAGTCCTAGTGTCTCCGTTGCGTTTTATTTTTGTTAGACAGTTGTTTGTTATTGGTGCGTGGCACCCATACTTTGTTATGTCGTTGCTTTTGTTGGCCTTGTTCTGGGCCTTTAGACTCTTTTCTTTTAGCCTGGTGGCTTTTCTGGATGTTGAACATATTTGTGATGTTGGACAATATTTGTGAGATGTGAATTTTATTTCAGTCTCTCCTTGTGTTATTATTGCTATTCTGTTGTGGTTACAGGGACCTGTTTATGTATTGTGGACGCTTATCGGTTTTGGGGCTTCACAGCTCCACTCTCGTGCGGACCTTTTCACGTCTCGCCTCCATTTTAGGGAAGCGGGTCGTGACAGGTTTTATTGGTGGCCCATGCAGGTCATTCTGTAACTCCGATTTTTGGAATAGCAATAATAATATTTGAATGTCCAATAAATTAAGTTCGACATCCGAGTCATAAGCTATGAGTCTAATCTGATTTGTTTTCCGTGTCATTAGATGGCAGGAAGACGTTTCACCCGTGGTGGGGGCAGTGGTGCGCTCCCTCATGATGAGGAGCCTGAGCGGGAACCCACCAGCGGTGAGATGATGCGGATGATGATCCAGATGATGCAAGTGCAGCAGGGCGTGCTTTTGCAAGTCCAGAATGCTCCACCTGCTCGAGCTGCCCGGGTTCTTCCGGATGCCCCTCGCTCTGAGCCAGGAGCGAAGCAATTTCGGGAGCTGGGTCCCGCATATTTTGATGGTTCTGAGGGTCCTCTGGCGGCCGATGAGTGGATTCGGAACGTCGAGGACAATCTGAAGATGGCCAAGATCACCCCGGCTGGATGGGTTGATTTGGCGAAGAGGCAGCTGAAGGATAACGCCAGGAATTGGTGGGATGCGGAAGAGAAGTTGTTGGTGGAGCCGATAGCTTGGGCTACCTTCAAGGCCAGATTTGAGGGTGAGTTCTTCCCGAAGGCTGCCAAGGAGGAGATGCTGCAGCGTTTTATCGATTTGAAGCAGGGGAACTCGTCGGTGGACATGTACCACCAGGAGTTCATGAGGCTGAGTCGGTTTGCACCAAAGATGGTGCAGGACGCTGAGGAGAGAGCTCAGAGGTTCCTGCAGGGGCTTGCTTCGGAGCTCCAGAGTTTTGTGACCTCTTCTGACCGGGAATCTTATCAGAAGGTTCTGGTAGCAGCTAAGAGGCAGGAGCTGCTCGTGAATCAGAGGAAGGGGTCTGTTGTTGGTGCTGTGAGGAGGCCTGTGGAACAGGTGAGAGCTGTGGTTAGGCCTGGATTCAGGCCGAACCAGCCTGTTCAGTTTAAGAGGCCAGTAGGGCCTGCTCGGAGGACTTGCCATTTTTGTGGCAAGGAGGGCCATGTCAAGGAATCGTGTATGAGGTTCTTGGGGCAATGTATCGCCTGCGGAGATCCCGCCCATGCTCTCAGGGAGTGCCCGAGGTTGAAGCAGCCTTGGAAGGCACCTATTGCTGCCCAGCCGTTGCAGCAGCGAGCGTCTGTTCCTGCTGGACGTGGAGCAGCTCTTGTTCCGCAGAGGCAGGCTTTTCAGCAGGCTGCTCCGCCGAGGAGGCAGGCTTTTCTGATGACCGCTGCGGAGAGCGAAGCTGTGGATGAGGTTATCGCAGGTAATCCTCATTCTAGCTATTACTTTCCTATTTGGTCTTGATTGCTAGATTATGTTGTTTGCTTGAACTTGCTTGTTTGCTAGACTAGGGTTTGATTGTTAATTGATTGATTAGGTGTGATTTTGGTGTGCACATTTCCTACACGAGTCCTCTTTGACTCTGGTGCATCGATGTGCATTATTTCTCGGAGCTTCGTGGAGAGGCATTCCTTGTCGACGTCCCCTCTCCCCAAGAGTTGGAATATCGTTACAGGGAATGGTGTGGTCTCGGTGCATCGTGGTTGCAATTCTTGCTCGTTGGTGGTCTGTGGACATGAGCTTTTTGCTGATTTCATTGTCCACGACATCATCAACTATGATGCAGTTCTTGGGATGGACTGGCTTGCGAGCTTCTATGCTACGATCGACTGTCGGAGGAAGAAGGTGGTGTTCGAGATTCCCGGACATCCAGTATTTGAGTTCAGTCGTGGTAGCAGTTCGCTTGGTCCTGTCGGATTTCGGGCCAGGCCGGTGGAGGCTGCGGCTATGCAGATGGAGCTGGAGTGGCCAGCTGTGGTGCGTGATTTTGGCGACGTCTTCCCCGAGGAGATGTCTGGTTTGCCGCCTGATCGGGCTCTGGAATTTTCTATCGACCTCGTTCCAGGTGCGCAGCCGATTTCGAAGGCGCCGTATCGTATGGCACCTGCAGAGTTGGAAGAGTTGCGGAAGCAGTTGGATGAGCTTTTGCAGAAGGGTTATATTAATCCTAGTGTGTCTCCGTGGGGAGCACCGGTGTTGTTGGTTAAGAAGAAGGATGGTTCGCGTCGCATGTGCGTGGACTATCGGGAGTTGAATGCGGTGACCATTAAGAATAAATACACGTTGCCTCGCATCGATGATATCTTTGATCAGCTTGGAGGTTCGAGGGTGTTTTCTAAGTTGGATTTGAGGAGTGGTTACCATCAGTTGAAGGTGAAGAAGGATGACGTTCCGAAGACAGCGTTCAGGACGAAGTATGGACACTATGAGTTTGTGGTTATGCCTTTCGGCGTAACTAACGCGCCCGCAGTTTTCATGAATCTGATGAACCTGATTTTCTACGACTTTTTGGATAAGTTTGTCGTTATCTTTATTGACGACATTCTGATCTATTCGAAGTCGGAGGAAGAGCATGCCTCGCACTTGAGGACGGTGTTGGAGATTTTGAGGAAGCATCGTTTGTATGCTAAGTTTTCGAAGTGCGAGTTTTGGCTGGATCGAGTTGCTTTTCTGGGGCATGTGGTGACTGGAGATGGTATTTCAGTGGATCCCGAGAAGATTAGGGCCATCAGGGAGTGGCCTGTTCCGTCGTCTGCGTCTGAGATTCGGAGTTTTCTCGGACTTGCTGGTTATTATCGGCGATTCATAAAGGACTTTTCTCGTATTGCTGAGCCGATGACCAGGTTGACGCGGAAGGATGTTGCTTATGTTTGGTCGGGTGATTGTGGGAGTGCTTTTGGTATTTTGAAGGAGAGGTTGACGACTGCCCCTATTCTTGTTGTGCCTGATCGCAGCGGTGGATTTGAGATCTTTTGCGATGCTTTTGGCAAGGGTCTCGGTTGTGTGTTGCATCAGCATGGGCATGTGGTGGCGTATGCGTCTCGTCAGCTTAAGGTTCATGAGAAGAATTATCCGACGCATGATTTGGAGTTGGCTGCCGTTGTGTTTGCTCTTAAGATTTGGAGGCACTTCTTGCTGAGTGAGAAAGTGAAGATTTTCACCGATCACAAAAGCTTGAAGTATATTTTCACTCAGAAGGAGCTCAACATGCGACAGCGTCGATGGTTGGAGCTTATGGCGGATTATGATATCGATTTGCAGTATCACCCTGGCAAGGTGAATGTGGTTCCAGATGCTTTGAGTAGGCTGCCAGCGGTGATGATTTTGACCTCGCAGTGGAGATTGCAGCAGGATTTTTGCGAGTCTGGAGTGGAAATTGTTCTTCCTGGGGAGGCTTCTTCGTTGATGTACATGCAGGTACAGTCGACGATCGTGGATCGGATTAAGGCTGGCCAGGCTGAGGATCCGAAGCTGGTGAGGATTCGGGAGATGGTGGAAGCCGGTCTGCGGACTGACTTCTTGATTCATGAGGATGGCTCGCTGAGGTTTGGAGCCAGGTTGTGTGTGCCTGCTGGGGATATCAGAGAGGAGCTGATGGTGGAGGCACACAGTTCGCCGTATTCTGTGCATCCTGGTGGCACCAAGATGTACCAGGATCTTCGTCTGAATTATTGGTGGCATGGTATGAAGAGGAGCGTGGCTCGGAGTGTAGCCAAGTGCTTGGTTTGCCAGCAAGTGAAGGCGGAGCATCAGCGTTCGGCCGGGTTGCTACAACCGCTTCCGATTCCGGAGTGGAAGTGGCAGCACATCACTATGGATTTCGTGACTGGACTACCTCGGAGTCCGAAGCAGAATGACGCGATTTGGGTGATCGTGGATCGATTGACCAAATCTGCGCACTTTATTCCGTTCCGAGTGGGACAGTCCACTGAGGCGCTAGCAAGGAGATATATGGAGGTAAAATTCTTTTACTCTCCGTCTTTAATTCCTTTTCCTAGTTTGGATAGTGATGTAACATGAATCGTGCAGGAAGTTGTGCGACTTCACGGAGTCCCCGTGAGTATCGTGTCTGACAGGGACACGAGGTTCACATCTCAGTTCTGGCAGAGTTTGCAGAAGAGCTTGGGTACGCGTCTGAGTTTCAGCACGGCGTACCATCCGCAGACGGATGGCCAGTCCGAGAGGACGATTCAGATTTTGGAAGACATGCTGAGGGCGTGCATGTTGGATTTCAAGGGTTCGTGGGAGGACCATCTACATTTGGTGGAGTTCTCTTACAACAACAGCTTCCAGGCGAGTATTGGCATGGCGCCGTTCGCCGCTCTTTATGGGAGGAAATGTCGATCGCCATTGAGTTGGGATGACGTTGGTGATCGGGAGTTGTTGGGACCTGAGATGATCGTGGAGGCCGTGGATATCGTCAGGAATATTCGGGAGAGGTTGAGAATTGCTCAGGACCGTTTTAAGCATTGGGCGGATGCTAAACGTCGTCCTTTGGAGTTTCCGCCGGGTGACCATGTGTTCTTGAAGATTTCCCCGAATCGTGGTGTGATTCGTTTTGGGAAGCGTGGAAAGTTGAGCCCGCGATACATTGGACCGTTTGACGTTTTGGAGAGGGTTGGCGAGGTAGCTTATCGCTTGGCCTTGCCGCCGTCTTTGGAAGGAGTTCACAATGTTTTCCATGTGTCGCAGCTTCGTCGATACATTAGCGATCTGTCTCATGCGGTGGATTTTTCGGAGATTACCGTTCGCCCCGATATGACGTATGACCAGCATCCAGTGCAGATTCTGGACAGGTGTCAGAAATCGCTTCGGAACAAGATTGTTAATCTTGTGAGGGTGATGTGGCGACATGGTTCACCTGGAGAGTCTACTTGGGAGAATGAGGATGAGATGCGAGAGCGTTTTCCACTTTTGTTTCCAGACTCGTGAGTTTTGGAAATTCCGAGGACAGAATTTTTCTTAAGTTGGGGAGGATGTAACGACTGCTTTTCATGTATCTGGATTTTATATATTATAATATATGTTTTGGTGGATTTTCTCCTCTTGTGTGGTTTTCGTCTCCGTAGTTTTCATTTTCGATCGATTCGTCGTATTTTCTCGCTTCTTTCTTAGGATTGTCGATTTCGAAGTTTGTCACTCGTGACGGGCTTCATAACGGTCGTATCTAACTATTAGATCAAGCCTAGGAGTCTTAGGAATCGATCCCGGGGCCCCGCGCTCCGTATCGGTACTTTCTGTGCTCATTAGCCGGTGTAAGAAGGGCCACCGACCGACTAGATGACGATCCAGTCGGTCGGCAATCCTTCTTGGACCGACTAGTTAGCTTTCTAAATTTCTCAGGAGTTACTGTTTATCGTTAGTCGGTCTAAGAACGTTGGTTGACCGACTAGGTTGCAAACTAGTCGGTCAGCAATGCTTCTTGAACCGACTAACTCATCAAATTATTTTTGTATCAGTTACTGTTTACTCTTAGTCGGTCTAAGAACGTTCATCGACCGACTAGTTGCCAAACTAGTCGGTCAGTATTTGTTCATGGACCGACTAACTCTAAAATCCTAATTTCACCTGTAGCTACTGTTTACACTTAGTCGGTCTGCGTTGGTCGACCGACCGACTAGTTGTCAAACTAGTCGGTCAGTGGTTGTTCTTTGACCGACTAACTAGTGCTGTAAACCCTAGTTTTGCCCTAGCCGCCAGCCTAGCCTATAAATACCCAACCCAAACGTTTTCTTCCCCTCCAACTCGACCCTAAACCCTAAAATCGCCCCCATTGATCCCCCACCTTCCTCCAAGCTCCATTGCTTCATTCCAAGCCCTAAATCCATCATCCAAACCATCCATCTACCCTATCTACCTCTCATCTTCCCCAAAATCTCACCAAAACCCATCAAATCCCCAAATCCCCCAAAACCCTAGTTTCCCCAATCTTCTCCAATCTTCTCCAGATTTGATCCTAGGGTTCCCCGGAGTGTTCCTTCCGTCTCCTCTCGGTAAGAAATCGATCTACCGTTGTTTTTATAACTTATTTATAATTTTGGTGAAACCCTAATTAATTTCATGTGTTTGGTGTTTGTTTCCCCCTAAACAGCGATTTCCTCGTAGATAGCATCCGTGTGACGAGGTTGATCGTCATCCCCGATGCTAGGCAAGTGAAACTTGCCACTTAGGGTTTAGGCCATGTTTTAGGCCATGTGCATGTTGTAGGCGTAAAAGAGGCTAGGCGACGAAATGATACTCGCCTAGGCGCAAATTGGGGAATTAGCTTGACAACGAAGCTAATTCCGACTTTTAGCATGTTGCACAATTACCATGTCATGTTTACTTTCAATTAACGGTACGCGAATATGTTCATGTCATTGCATTTTGCCTGTCACGTTTAATTTAAATTAACGGTACGCAAATATCTGTTCATGTCTTTGCATAGTGATTATTCATCGTGATTGCATAGCGCACGCTACAATATTATATTCCTGGCTCGTGTTCCAGAAGCGAGCTTAGTGAGTTGGAAACCCCAACGCTCGACACATATGGGTGGGGTAAGAGATAAGCGGCCTGAGCCCCGAGTTGGCCTGATCCGCCACTCCGGCCAGCAGGTGGACTCTCTAGTGCACAAGTGATTAATAGTGATAGAGATAAGCGGCCTGAGCCACGAGCTGGCCAGCAGGTGGACTCTCTATGCACTAAGTGTTTACCAGTGACAAGTGATTAATAGTGGTAGAGATAAGCGGCCTGAGCCACGAGCTGGCCAGCAGGTGGACTCTCTATGCACTAAGTGATAAGTGATAAGTGATAAGTGATAAGTGTTAAATGATAAGTGATTAGTGATTTGGTAGCTTTTGCTACATTGTGCATGCTTGCCTCTCTTTTTAAACTGTTGCATCATGCTTAACTGCCATGTCATTACTTAATACTATAACTGCTAGGTTGCTAGATGCCCCACCTTCAGTTTCCTTGCCCAAGTCTTTTAGACTTGCTGACATGTGCCCCTTTACTCTTTTGGGTGACACATGTTAGATCCTGAGCCCGAGTACCTCGTTGAGGACGAGGTGTTTGCTGACGCCGAGCCCGAGCTTGTGTTTGACGGGGAGTACGTGGACACTGGGGACCAGTCCTAGTGTCTCCGTTGCGTTTTATTTTTGTTAGACAGTTGTTTGTTATTGGTGCGTGGCACCCATACTTTGTTATGTCGTTACTTTTGTTGGCCTTGTTCTGGGCCTTTAGACTCTTTTCTTTTAGCCTGGTGGCTTTTCTGGATGTTGAACATATTTGTGATGTTGGACAATATTTGTGAGATGTGAATTTTATTTCAGTCTCTCCTTGTGTTATTATTGCTATTCTGTTGTGGTTACAGGGACCTGTTTATGTATTGTGGACGCTTATCGGGTTTGGGGCTTCACAGCTCCACTCTCGTGCGGACCTTTTCACGTCTCGCCTCCATTTTAGGGAAGCGGGTCGTGACAGCATCGTTCTTCCAGGCCCAATAAGTAGCTAGGTCTCCATGCCTCAGGAAGCATTGGAGATTCGCGTCAAAAAGTGAGATTTGGGAGAGTGTACTAAATACGGATAACATGTCATATGTGATTCGAGAGAGTAGACCCGAGTGGTCCATCATGACCTAATGCCCTAGATTCGTCTGAGTCGGGAGTCATTGGCCGAAATCTCACTACATGAATCACCTAGGCCCCATGTGTATAAAAATATATGTTAAAAATGTGTATATATTCATATCGAGCATGTCTATCACCTTGGCTTAGGAGAAACTAGCTTGACATAGCCAATCCCTGAGAGTTGAGATCCTATGATACAATTTTGAGTTTTTGCCTTCGCAAGTGTCAGACAACAGTTGAATTTTTATCGATCTAAGCCTGGTAGATAAGTTTTTCGAGAACTTAGTCTTTTTCATGGGTGTGTACAATAAATTTGAAATCGTGTTGGAGATTAATGTTTTTAAGTCATATGCATGTAGAATTAATAGAGTGATGCGTGCTTGGGGCAAATTCTAATTTTGTCGTATATGTGGCTTACACGTGTGATTGATTCGAGAGAGCGATCTTCAGATCTTCTTATCAATTTCTCCCGGTTCTTCATTTAGATATTGTGTCTTGCTTGAGGACGAGCAAGAGTTTAGATTGGGGAAACTTGTAAAGTGTGTTGCATACAACGTGTAGTTGGATACAACGATCGATGACTTCGTGTTTGATGATAACAAACATGTGCAAACGATTTGATGTGTGTGCTAAGTGTTTTTTAGGAGTGGCACTCTCGCAAATACTCAAAGGGAGACTAAGTCTAAGTGATGGAGAATTTGCCACGCATTAGCAAAGTGGACTTGGTTAAAGATGGAGATAATGGCTATACATATTGGACTAAGTCAAAGATGGGGAGATAAGGAGGAAATCAATTCAAATCCATATTTGAATTGATTCAAATCAATTGGTGCATGAATCAAATCCTAAAGCCATACAAATTGAAGACTTTGTCAAAGATGGAGAGATATGGAGAATCTCATGCAAATCAATATAAGAGATTAAATGAGATCTTAATTAAAATCCTATAGCCATCCATATTCAAACTCCATATCATAGTGTGACTAGAAGAGATCTTTCATGGTGATTCATTCAAATCATATTCAAGTTATGATTCCATCCAATCTCCTCCATGTATGGGATTCTATTTGATTCTATTTTATTCCATCCTCTCCTATATAAACACATATTCAAAGGTGAGAAAAGTGAGAGAGAGCAAACCAAGAGAAAACAAAGGGAGGCTGGCCATAAGCTTCAACATCAACCCATTGCACAACCTTGAATCCAAGCCATTCTACACCTTGCGCAACCTTGCATCCAAACCTATCCTTATTGCGCAAGTTGCAATCAACTCCAAGCAAAGGTTCATCTCCCTTCCTCCTTGCACAAAGCCTCATTGCATATCTACCTTGCGCAAGAAACCCTAAGCATCTCCATTGCCGAAATATACCAAGGAGATCTCTTCTAGTCAAACTAGGATATGGAGTTTGAATATGGATGGCTATAAAATTTCAATTAAAATCTCATTTAATCTCTTATATTGATTTGCATGAGATTCTCCCTATCTCTCCATCTTTGATCAAGTCTTCAATTTGTATGGCTTTAGGATTTGATTCATGTACCAATTGATTTGAATCAATTCAAATATGGATTTGAATTGATTTCCTCCTTATCTCTCTATCTTTGACTTAGTCCAATATGTGTAGCCATTATCTCCATCTTTGACCAAGTCCACTTTGCTAATGCGTGGCAAATTCTCCATCATTTTGACTTAGTCTCCCTTTGAGTATTTGCGAGAGTGTCACCCCTGAAAAACACTTAGCACACACATCAAATCGTTCATACACGTTTGTTATCATCAAACACGAAGTCATCGATCATTGTATCCAACTACATGTTGTATGCAACTATATCCCCCTCTTGATGATGACAACCCAATATAAGATTTGAGCAATAACGATTCACATAATATCATCGTGACATGTGTGTGTGACGTGCGATGATGGAGGATGTATGCAATATGCAACAAGTATGATAATGGTGTTTAAACATACATGCATGCTACAATGATGTTCAAACATACAAGCATGCTCCCCCTATATTCATGCTCCCCCTTGAACATGTATCCACTCATTCATTAAGTACATATTCATTATTCATTAATGCTCCCCCTTAAACAAATATTATATATGTCAACATATAAGCATTAATGCGCAATATCACAAATCTCAATAACGTGTATATTATATATATATTTATATCTCGTCATTCTTGCATATTTGACGTTCTTTTGCATCATCCATACATATTTTAGCTGTTTTTATCCATTTTACTCTCTGGGATATCTTTTGTCTTTCATGTTAATTGCACACAAAACGATGTAATAGAGTGATGGGGAAACAAGGGAAGTTGGCGAGGAGCGAAGATGAGAAGAAGATCACAAGGCCAAAATACAGGACAGCACGGCCGTGCATGTCAACACATGGCCGTGCCATCATATCAGATCCCAAGAGAAGGGATTAAGCTTCAGCGACACAAGCATGCAGCCATCTGCATGGTCGTGTCCAATTTGCAGGAGTTGAAGAAATCTAAAGTATACAACAGACACGGCCGTGCAGCCACTCAGCACGACTGTGCCCATTTCTCATAAGCTGGAGCTAATTGAAGAACAGACATGACCATACAGCTATATAGCACGGTCGTGCACGACCGTGCAGCTTGGCGACACGGCCGTGCGCCCGTTACTTTCTGGGTTTCGAACCCGATTTGTTGTAGCTTTTGGGGGCTGTATAAATAGGATTTTTGTACTTGTTTTTGTAGGACTTCTTTTAGGTTTTATTCCCCTCTAAGGGCAGTTACTACTGTAGTACGATCTTTTGTTGTTTATCTTTGGTATTAATGATTTGGTTTTATTCATTCTATATTAGTATTGTTGTTGATTCTCTCTATTGTTTTCATGATGCGTCTTTATGTGAATTTTCTGATTATTATTCCGATGATTAGTCAGTATATCTTTATCTAGGGCGAAGTTGAACTCTAATGTATTTTATTTGTAAAGGTTGATCACACAAAATATCGGTTTAATGGGTTTTAGCTAGGGCATAGGTCTGGATGTAAGCCTATATCAACTCAATCAATAGAATGCTATACAACCATAATCATTGATGAGAAATCGGGGCTTTTGTTTAATGCCCTTAATGGTGGTTGATTTTCTGATAATAAGGCTACGACAAGACATCGGGCCTAGGTTATTAGATCAACTTAAATTGGGGTCACTGACGAGACATCGGGTCTTTGATAGAGATCCAGGCTATGCTCTAAGTTATCGCTCACGATTTGATTGGGAGAGAACAAGGATTGATGGTAAAATCTCATCGACAGCTTTACCCATAATAATTCGAGAAGCTAGGTCACCCTACATTTAATCTGCATTAGCGAGATATTTAGCCCTGCGTTCTTTTATTTTTGATGCCCCTTTTTAGTATATTCCCACACTCTTCACTATCCCGCATAGCTAACCAAAGTCCTTGATTATCCAATGCTTAACCATTGCCTCCCTGTGTTCGACCCGTAGGCGACAACTACACTGTACGCGTGTGGTTATTATAACTTCCACATCAAACCGCGCGGTTCACCGCCCTCGTTGGACCCATCTATGGGTTTGCGCACGTAGACGGTGCCTCGCAACGCGTCATTCTCCTAAGACCCCTTGACGGGTAGTGCATAGATAACAAAGATGTAGAAAACAAGTAATACAATAATCTCTGCAATAATGGGTGCTATAAATGAATGTTAATTCAATACCCAAGACCACTAATTATTCCACAACACACGTATAAAGAGTTTAGCAATACATAGGCAAAGAAACACTAAATCTCTCAAAAGTTCAATACACAAGATAAGAAAAATGAGTCAGATTAAAGAGAAGTTTAAAGGATCTATCGCCCATCAAACTTTACAAATTCTCCCCCAATAAGGGCTTTAGACAATCTCTTTCTTCAGCAAAACGTCAAAAACCCCTTTAAAAGATGCAAAAGGAATGAGAGGCCCTAGCTAATTACATCTCTTAGCTTAAATACCCTCTGAAATCTCTATTAGTGTTAACCCTACGATCATAATCCAATGGTCGAGCTCATTCCTCAAATCTCGGATGCAAATGGGTTAAAACCCCAAGTCATTTTTCGCCCAAATCGTGCTGCAGATTGGCAGATCTCAGGTAACACGACCACGACACGTTCCTGTGATGCCTCCATTTTATGCGGTCGTGTCAAATAGACACAACCGTTTAACTGTAGCTCAAAAAAGATACTGTTTTCTGAGCTCAGCCTGGCACTGTTGTGTCGCTGGTCGTCACGACCGTGTACGGGCTTGGATTTTTGCTTGCTGTAGCACCCCTTTCTACACGGCCGTGTAACTGATCGTGTACTTTGCTCTTCTTTACTTAGGCCTCTTTATCACATAGCCGCGCACGATGGCATACAAGGCCGTGTGAGCTGCTGCTCTCTTGGCTTGGAGATGTTACACTCCACACGACCATGTAGAGTGTAACACACGGTCGTGTATAGCCAAGAATTCATCGGCTCCACATTCACTTGAAGTGTTGATTTAGCTCCCGAAAATTCCTAAAAAATACATAGAATATGTTTAAGCTTTAGTGACATCATTTTAAGCATAAATAAAGATTATACTCTAACATTCAATGGTTCGACTAAAATGTGTGGATTAGAGCTATGTTAAGCACAATTATGCATAAAATGTGAATGGTTAGGGGAGAGAAAATATACAATATTCACACATAATCAACTATGAGACCAACGACTACCAGTACTATTGTATAGATTAATATACAATGGTCTACCCAGAATATTAATCTCACATCTTGATATTCTTAAGACCAGAAACATTTAAGATTTTTTGCTTAAACCGATCCATTAGGCCTTATAATCATGATCTCATAATGATTCTGATCTTCCTCACACATCTCGAATGACTTTACACATGCAATCTCAACATAACAACATACATACTCAACTGTATTAATGAATTACATAGATAAAGTTGTACCAAATAGCTTAATATCATTTTGAACGAGATGCATCGATTAAAAATAATTGACATAAGGACACACATTTCCTAACAGTATCTTACAAGATTCTTGATTGACAATGCTTATGAGAAAAAAGATAAAGGGCTTAAGGGCATGTTCTTTTGCGTGGAAAGTTGCTTGGAAAGTTGAAATTTGCAATATTCATGCACTGTTTACCAACTTTCCACTATGGCCTGTTCTTTTGCTGGAAAATGAAAATGGGAAAGTTTGCTGACGTGGCGGGCTGATTTGATGTTTTTTGGGATTCCTGAGTATGGTTTGTAATCCTAGCTTTTTGAGAGGAAAGTTGAGGAAAGTTGGCATTTGTGGATCCCACTATTTCATCTATCTCTATCTCTCTCCTCACACACACTAACTTTCCACTTTCTCATTCCAACTTTCTACAACTGAAAGAACACAAGAAAGTTGGGTGGACCCACTTTATTTTCCCAACCCCATGTTCCATACAACTTTTCACACCAAAGAACACAAAACTCTATTTTCTCTTTCCTCAGATTCCAAACTTTACAAACTTTCACATTTCAACTTTCAAGCAAAAGAAGAGTCCCTAATATTCAAGTCATCAATTCTATTGATGCATGAAAGCATTCTGACTACTTATACATGAATGATGTCTTGAAATGACCAAAGTTATGTTCGGACGACATGTGAACACAAATGCCAGACCAAATTACCTAACCCGGTACGAGCTGGGCTTTGCATTTTTTCTTTCTTCTCTCTCTCTCGGTAGTTGAACAATATTTAGTATTAATGTTGAATATGAAGGGGCTAAACATGGACTTTCAGGCTAAAATAATATCCAACATTAAAGCAAAAATATTTGGCTTAGTTGTTCATCTCCTTTAGCAAATTTTATGGCTATTACCCTACTCAAAGTTTCCTATACAAAAGAACCTTATTTCTTGATAAAAGAGCATCCAAAAGAGGCAATTTGAAAATCATAGTTGTCACTTTCCTCTTTTCTTTTGGTCTTCCGATTTGTAATAGAGTTCAGGCTTCATGTCTGTTCATCAAAACGAATTTCAAAGGGACATGAATTTTGCTCATTTTCCATCCATTATATCATGGGAAAGAGACGATGTTTAATCCTCATAGTACCAACAGTGAGGGGTGAATCTATTTGAACATCGGGTGATACCCTGACCTTAGAGTGTAATTGTGCTTTATTCTGACATTATAAATGAAAATTATTTCTCTATTGTAATCTGTTTATCTATTTTCGTAATATGTAATTTGCCTAACAATCTTAAAACAGATTCCTCGTAGACAAAAAGGTTGCCACTGTTATAAACGGGCTTTTGGTGGGCCTACCCGTTAGTGGGTATGCACCCATTATGTAACCCTACCACTATAAATACAGGGCTATGGATTCCATAGCCACCACGTTTACAACACGTTATCAGCACGCTCGAAGCTGAGCCGAACCCCTGCCGACGGACGAACGCGACGCGAACGGGCTTCCTTCACCGAACGTCGCTAGATCCGGCGGGTAGGATCTAGAGGTAATCCTGAAACCCTAGATCTAAAATTTCATATGCGCATATGTTGAGATCCAATTTTCTGGATCAATCAATTAAATTTTTATCATTTTTATTGTTAAAAATCAACCTTTTACAATAAAAAACGCTTTTTTGGAAGATTAAAACTGGTTTTTTCCAATAAAAATCGGAAATCCCCGCCGCCTGCACGGCGGGGATCCCCCGCCGCCCGCCGCCCGCCGCGGCGGGGATCCCCCGCCGCCCGCCGCGGCGGGGATCCCCCGCCGCCCGCCGCGGCGGGGCTCCCCCGCCGCCTGCAGCGGCGGGGATCCCCCCGCCGTTCGCGGCGGCGGGGACCCCCCCCCCCCCCCCCGCCGCCTGCAGACGGCGGGGCTCCCCCGCCACTGCGACGGCGGGCTCGTCCCGCCGCCAGCGGCGGCGGGCTCGTCCCGCCGCCAGCGGCGGCGGGCTGTCCCGCCGCCAGCAACGGCGGGCGACCCCGCCGCCAGCTACGGCGGGCTCGTCCTGCCGCCGCCAGCAGCGGCGGGCGCCCCCGCCGCCTGCAGACGGCGGGCAGAGCTCGCCGCTGCGACGGTGGGCTGTTTCCACCGCCCGCAGCGGCGCCCCCCATCCTGCCACCGCCAGCAGCGGCGTATGGGCCCGGCCGCCAGTACCCCGCCGCCAGCGGCGGCGGGCGACCCCGCCGCTACACGCGGCGGGCGAAACCCGCCGCTGCGACGGCGGGCTCGTCCCGCCGCCAGCAGCGGCGGGCACCCCCGCCGCCTGCAGGTGGCGGGTGATTCGGGTTCAATATTACATATTTAACCCCCCATTTAGCCCTATTTTGTGCTCATATGATGCTAAATTGTTCGCTAATACATTCGTATTTTCTACACCAACATTTATTAGAGAAAACACCTTATTTGAGCACAAAACAGTAATTAACTGAGTATTTCTGCACATTTTATATTTTTCCTAGCTTGGTCTCGATCTCACGATTCCAACGACTATTTATTTGTATTTTTCTGAGATCTGTGCTAATTACTGTGAATTTTTGAATGCAGAATACCATTTAATTGAAGAAATACGAAGGAAATACGTCGTAAATACTGAAATACGGCCCGTTCCGTATACATCACAGGCCCCGTGGCACAATCCACGCCGTCCACTCTTCATCCAGCAGCCAGAACATATGGAAGACGCGGCCGCTTCATGACCGTCGATCAACGATCGAACGGCTGTCGTTGAATCAAATCCGAGCGGAGCCGAAGCCTTCCTCTGGCCACGTGGTGCACATCCAGCGCTTCCCTCCCATATCTAATGGTAGCACGTGCAGACGACACGTTTGCTTCATTGCCGTACGATCAGTGATCGACGGCCAGGATCTAACCCGAAGGCAGATCGGAGGCGGTCCCTCAAACGGCGACGTGGCAAGTCGAGAGCCGCAGATCGATTATCCAACGGACATTATCTCCCCCGCAATTTTGAAAGCGAAATCAGCTGAAGCGGCGACGTGGAGAAATATTAACTGTCTGATCTCAAATCCAACGGCTCGCAGCGCTGAACTCAGATCAATCGATGCGAGCGATTCCTGGGGCGACGTGGACTTTCGTAGAGCGTTGGATTTAGATCCAACGGATCTTGTTCTTCCCGCCTGAAGCAAAAGAGCAAGCTACGTGGCTTTGTATGGACCATTGATGCAAGATCGGACGGACAAAGATGATTCCGAGTTTGGCTTGGATGCGCAAGCGAAACGGGTTCGGATCCGCTTACCCTGGCCACGTGTCGATATGCTGGCCGATCCCGCTTTTAATCAACGGCCAAGATCAGCTGGCGGTGGCGAATTCGGATTTGAGGCGATAATGGATGCGGGTTTCGACCCAATAAGCCTTTAAAACCCGCAATGAGCCTATATAAGGTATTCCTAGGATTTTTGAGCATATAAAAGCAGATTTCTGGCGTATTTTGTGCGTATTGGAGGCTCTAGGAGCCGTATTTCGCCACCACAAAATTCTGTAAAATTCCATAGGCTATTTTCTTATTTCCAGAGAGTTTTGGTGTCTTTTCAAGGATATTTGGTGATAAATTTCTTAACTTAAACCCCGTATTTGGTGCTTTTCTATAGTATTTTGCTATTAGATTGATGTATTCTTCTATGAAACTTGTTTATTCTTGCACCATGAGTAGCTAATTCTTATTGTGCATGGTATGGCATAGTTAGGGGATATTATTTGTGTTCGTTTGGTTGAATAATCCTTGTGCTAAACCGTTAAACGTCGTTAAAGTTGTAATCTTTGTTATTAAATCATCTTTTTCATCTTCCAAAAGAAGTGATTGAGTTGATGATCGCCCCAAAAGGGTGAGTTTTGATCTCCCCAAAAGGGAGTTTCATACCGTAGTTTTGATCTCTCCAAAAGAGAGTTTCATATCGTATTATAACTTTAGCGACGATCTTATTGAATATTGTGCTTGAACCCCCAAAAGGGCATCTTCCGATGAGTTGCTCCCAAAAGGAGACTTCATTGAGTTATATTGGATATTTTCCGGTGAATTGCTCTCAAAAAGAGAATTCATTGTGTTATATTCATCAACCAAATTAATACGAATCATTGATCCTAACGAATCCGTACCATGTGCATACTTTTTATAGATATTTTCAGACACAAATTTCCTTGTTTATATTGTTCACGTATTCACATCACCATCACCGTCATCATTGCTGAAGTGGTTAGTTTCTTTTCGTTGGATTTCTATTTGATTTGAGCTGTGGTTGCAACAGATTTCCTCCTGAGGATTCGACATCTGGACTCCTAGATTATATTACTTGTACGGACTCTTGTACTTGAGAGAGAGCACCTTTTTGGTCCCACCAAGTTTTTGCGGGCAGAGCGCGCCGCTGCGACGGCGGGCTGTTTCCACCGCCCGCAGCGGCGCCCCCCCCATCCCGCCACCGCCAGCAGCAGTGTATGTGCCCCACCGCCAGCAGCGGCGTACGGGCCCGGCGTGCGTATCCCAAAACCCTGACTAGGGTTTTGACCCCGAAAATTTTTCGATTTTTAAATCTTTTTCAGATATAATTGCGATTTTTTTCGTCAAAATCTGGACAAAATTACATGTGATTTTATTCATCGCTTTATATTCGGATTATATGATTTTTTAAACGTTTAAAAATTAAGAAGATCCTGCGATCGCTCTGCCGTTAGTCAACTAACCTAACGGTGTATGACGTTGCCTAGTAGTCCAATAATTTTTAAACGAAAGATTTCATTTTCCATTATAAACTGCATGTGATGATTAAATGCCTGCTGCATTTTATCTGCCTGCGATGAATGTCAATATTTGCTGTGGTTTTGGATCGGCTAGGGATCACCATTTTATTTTCCCGCATTATTTTCTTTTGAGAGAAATATGTAGTGATGACAATTTTGTAATATTACAAGATCGGCGGACGCCTCAAGAAGATGAAGGACTATTCCAGAAGAATAGGGGCCCCATGGGGGTTCCCGAGTTGTACTTACATTTTCTTTTTGGGACTGTATGGACTGTAATTATTTTGGTGATTAGCCGATCCACACAGCAAATATCTGTGTCTGAAATGCTTAAATTATTTATTTCTCTGTGAAAATATCTAATTATTGCCTATCTTTTAACATGCTAGAGTGATAATGGCCAAAATTGCGAGCGTCGATTTCGACGTTTTGGATGCTTCAGGCAAGAACTACTTAAGCTGGCAGTTGGACATAAAATTCCATCTAAGAGCGCAGGGATTGAGCCACGCCATCGCTGTAGGCGATAAGGTTTCTGATATAGATAAATCGAAAGCAATTATCTATATCAGACGCCATATCGATCGGACCCCGAAGGCCGAGTACCTCACGGTGGAAGACTCGTATGAGTTATGGACCGCCCTCGAGGATAGATATAAACATCAAAGAGATGTTATACTTCCCCGAGCGCGATATGAATGGGAAAACCTCCGTCTCCAAGACTTTAAGTCTATTACCAAGTACACCTCGGCACTCTTTAGCATCACCTCACGCCTAAAGTTGTGTGGTGAAAAGGTGACGGAGGAGCGGATGTTAGAGAAGACGTATACATCCTTCCATGAGAAGGATGTCATACTAATGCAACAGTATCGTGAACGCAAATTCACGAAATACTCAGAGCTTCTCTCATGTCTTCTGATGGCAGAGCAGAATCGTGACCTTCTTCTGGCCACCCATAACTCACGCCCTACCGGCACTGCTCCTGTGCCTGAAGTGCATCACAACTCCTCCCAGAAGAAGAGGAGCAACTTCAAATGCAAACCCCAGAAGGGCAAAGCGATGAAGAAGCAGGCTAGAGGACCCCCTCCCAGAAGCAACAATGAGGGGATGAAGAAGAATAATGTGTGGAAAAGAAAGGACGACGGCCAGACATCTGCCCCCAGAAAGGACTGTGAAGATAAGTGCCACAGGTGTGGCATGACTGGACACTGGTCCAGGAATTGTCGGACTCCACGCCACCTGCAGGACTTGTACAAAGTGAGCCAGAAGCAAGCTGAGACAAGCCTGGTGGTTCAAGAAGATCTGACACCAATCAGGTTCATCGCTGAGGACTTCTCAAACGATGACCTGCTCGACTGAGGACATTATCCATTTCCTATGCATTGTAGCTTTCCTTTTTGAGAAACTATTTATCTGCTTATTTTTCTTCTCTAGCATGTTGAAGTACTTTTTCAGACATTAAATTGATAATCCGTTGTATATCTTTCTGTGTGTGCCTTATACTGCGATATTTTCTTTTAAAATAGATGGAATTTAAATGCCTAGTGGACAGTGCCTCTACGCACACGACCCTCCAAGACATCTGCTTTTTTCAAAGCATTAATAAATACGATGGCACCGTAAATACAATTTCCAGTCCATCAGGTATCATTGAAGGATCAGGGGAAGCACAATTTATGCTCCCCAACAAAACAAAACTACTTATAAAAGATGCACTTCTCTCCCCTAGCTCGCATAGAAACCTGTTAAGCTTTAAAGATATCCGCTTAAACGGATACCACCTTGAAACGGTGAGCAAATAGAACAGAGAATACCTTGATGTAACGTCTCATAAAAACGGTGCTAAAAACACCGTCGAGCGTTTTGAGGGACTCCCGTCGGGTCTCTGCCACACAAGGATCAGAGTAATGGAAGCAAATACACTAGAGCACCAGAAGTGCCATAATCAACCAGAATTCAAACTCTGGCACGATAGACTAGGACACCCTGGAAGGAATATGATGCGTCGCATCATATCCCAATCCCGTGGAATTAACCCGAAAAGCCTGACGCTACTTCGGAAGGGTGCAAATCCTTGTCCCCTTGTTACAAAGGGAAATTGATTACGAGACCATCCACCCTGAAGGTGGACTTTGAGTCTCCAAGCTTCCTAGAGAGAATACATGGAGACATTTGCGGGCCTATTCACCCCGCAAGTGGACCATTTCGGTACTACATGGTACTGATCGACGCATCTTCAAAATGGTCGTATGTGTGCCTCCTGTCCACCCGCAACGTAGCCTTTGCAAAGCTGCTTGTACAAATTATAAAGTTGCGGGCACATTTTCCAGACAACCAGATCAAGAAATTGCGTCTGGACAATGCTCGGGAATTCACATCACAAGTCTTCCTAGACTACTGCCAAGCAACCAGCATAGAAGTTGAACATCCTGTTGCTCATGTTCACACCCAGAACGGGTTAGCCGAATCTCTTATAAAGAGACTACAATGGATCGCTCGACCATTGTTGATGCAATGCCAGTTGCCGGTAAGTGCATGGGGACATGCCATATTGCACGCTGCATCGCTGATAAGATTACGACCGTCAGGTAGTCAATTTTATTCTCCGATGCAACTTGCATATGGGAACCCGCCCGATATCTCTCACTTGAGGATATTCGGATATGCTGTCTATGTCCCCATAGCATCACCGCAGAGAACCAAGATGGGTCCTCAACAGCGTCTTGGTATCTATATTGGTTTCGACTCACCATCGATCATTAGATACCTCGAACCCCTTACAGGGGACGCCTTTAAAGCATGTCTAGCAGATTGTGAGTTTGATGAAAGCACTTTTCCGAAACTAGGCATTAACACACAGAAGCCAGAAGCTTCAAAGACCATTACATGGGAAACAAAGACTTTATCCCATTTTGATCCGCGTACAAATCAATGTGAAGAAGAGATCCTGAATATCCTTCAAATTCAAAACACAGTTCACATTTTACCGGACAAATTCACTGACAACCAGAAGATTGTCAGATCACACGTCCCTGCTACAAATACGCCAGCTAGGATTGACATACCCAAATATGGATGCAATCCACCTGCAGCAGAAGCAGCCGTACCTCAACAAAAAAGAGGACGACCCCTAGGCTCCAAAGATAAGAACCCTCGAAGGAGGAAAAATCCTGGAGCAATAATAACGATACCACCACAGGATGCTGAGCTCAGCCCAGCTACCTCTCCCCTCCTAACAACCCCTGAAGAGGAAAATATAGGAGAAATATCATTAAATTATGTACGTACTTGATCGCTCCGGGATGTAACCCAAAGAACGGTTGTAGTTTTACCGCAAGCGCACGGTATAGCGGCGAGCGGGTTATCGAACACAGGGAGGACGAATGACCGTGCTTGTTCTAATCAACCTGGCTATTTGAGAAGAGAGAAATTTTCCTTTGGCGATCCTGTCACAATCGTCAGACAAAGTACGGAAATATCAAATCAAATAAAGAACGTCTAGGGAATGGGGAATTCCCGCTACTCACCGTATCTCGTCAATGTGGTTCATCGGTATCAAAATTGCTAGAATAAGATTTTGGATGAACTAGTTGCAACTGAATGTAGAACCAAGCTCACGCTCTCGCGCTGTTGCCGGTCTATAGCTATCCTAGGTTCGGGTCCAATCTCTTGCAAACCCTAGCCTAGGGAAGCTAGCATTAGGATCAACATCATCGTTCAATCGCGCACCGAGCCCAATCTCTTGCAAACTCGGCCCACGACCTAGGTTGGGATAGTTCCTACCCGTCCAATCTCTTGCAAATGGGTATCGGCACGGAATTGCAACCGGGAACCCTAGTATCGGTTCAATCTCTTGCAAACCGATACTACGGAAATTCGATTCCAACCCAATTCGGATTTCTAGGGTTTCCTATCGAATTGGGATCCAATCTCTTGCAAATCCCAATCGGTATGAACTCCTAGCTATCCGTAGTAAATCGCTCCCAAACTAATCCCTAATAGCAATTCTATCAAAATTTCTACCAATTCATCACAAATATGAAATTGGGCTTGTAGGGTTCATCCCCACGCCCCAAGACGTGGAGACTACTCACAATTCATAGCACAAACACAAAAATAATCAATGAAATTAACAAGAGAATTCATCACAATATCGAGATAAACAATAAAAATAGAATTTTTAGAGAAGAGAGAGACAAACCAATTGAGTTCTTCAAATAATCCAACAAAAATCAACTTTTGTTTTCTCTCCAATCACAAGAATAAAGCTAAAAAGCTAATCTAAAAAGCTGCAAAAAATCTAAGAGAAAATCTCTCAAAACTAGGGTAAAAACAGGGGTTAAATACCCCCCAAAATCGTCCAAAAACTGTGACCAAAATACCCCTGCGCAGCCTGAAATCCGCAATTTTCGCTACAGGCAGCGCGTCGCACTCGGCCGAGTGACAAAAGTCGCTCGGCCGAGTGAGAAACCCTGTAAATTTCCAGTAAGTCTCGATCTTCAGGGGTCTTCACTTCGGGGGCCGCTCGGCCGACTGAGTTGTCGTCACTCGGCCGATGGCTTCTTGGTACTCGGGCAGTCGCGATTATCCACTCGACCGAGTGGGTCTTCTGAAGATCAGGCAGCCGAAAAACAGTAAGTTGGCGATTTTTGAATGGCTTCGTCTGGGCGCCACTCGGGCGGAAGGGATCTCGTCACTCGGCCGATGTGGTCTCCGTCGCTCGGCCGAGTGCACATATGAATCGTGTCTGATCTGGTCGGCCGAGCGGTGTCTCGCTGGTCGGCCGAGTGACTCCTTCACTCGGCCGAGTGGGACACTAAAAGTGCCCAAACGGCTTGTTTTGGCCTCCTTGTCGCTCCTGCGACGTCCGTTCTTCTTCCGCTCCTCTCCAACAGCAAAATACCCCTTGGGGAGGTCGTCGGTGACCCTCTGGAGTAAGCGTATCTCGAGATCACTCCAAATCGCTCCAAATCACCTGAAATGCGACAAAAACAACAAATCGTGAAAAGCATCGCAATATCGTCGATATATCGTGAAAAACATGATTTGGGCGATCTAAACGGCATGCAAACATGCGGGAAAAAAGTGTAAAATAAGGAGTGATCAAAATCCCCCAAGCTTACCTCTTACTCGTCCTCGAGGAAGATAAGTAAAAGGCGAACCCGGTGGATTCGGAAAACGAAAACGGCGAAAAATGAAAAAAATGAAAAACGGAGAAGAATGGAAAACGAAATAAAAATAAAAATAAAGAAGAAAGAAAGAAGCGAAGAGGTAAGCTGCTAGATCATTTTCTCAGGACGTGGGTTCCGCTTACTCATATAGCATGCACTGAATGAAAAATACATGTCAAAGAGTTCTATTTTGATATCATAGTATAATAGTGCAAATAGAAATAGAAACCCCACGAACAACGATATAATCATGAAAAATGGAATAATTTTAGAATTAACATCGTCTGAATCATTTAAAGCGGTATACAAATCGCAGATCACACACTTTTCAATTGAATGCTTTCTATGAGGAGTATAAGAGTATCACACAATAGAAATAGAGAGAATAGAAAAGTGTGGATTTCATGATATGAATGCTAGGCTTAGATTTCTGGATTTCGTAAAGCTAGAAATAATCTCACCGAGTATAGAATATTACTTAGCCTTAGGTTGTCGTGCAACGTCAAGTAGTCACTCTCTCTCACATCAATGGATTCCCTCCCCCAAGCTTATCTATGAGCATGGCGGCATAAAAAATATTTACATCCACATTTCTATAAAGCTCCAAAAGCAATGAAAATGAACACGAAAAGAGAGAAGAAAGAAAGAAAGTGAGATGGGATCTTTTATTGAGGATTTTTCCTCTTTTCTTTTTCTTTTTCTCTCTTTTTTTTCTTTTGTTTGTTTTTTTTTGACATAGCATATATACACAACGATCCCAACTCAAAGAGAGATAACGATATACAAGAATATTTTCTCTTTTTTTTTCGGGAAATTTGGAGCTAGGAATTAATAGCGGGGGAAATGCCATATAATAGAATCGCTAAGGGGAGATTCACCAATGATTTTAAAAGTAGAGAAATGATGTTCAAGATTTGTGGAGAAAGAAATAAACATATCTCTCGGTTCACTCTATAAGACATGCACGACAACTTCAGCAGGGTAATCTAATCTACTCAGTTTCGATCACAAAAAGCTAACTAATCCAGATTTATCATAGCTAACATCATTCAATCATCCTGAAGTGAAATGTACAATTCATGCATATAGAAGTGATATAGGAAAAGAAATCGGTACTCCAGATATAGGCATTCAATGCGTGAATCTTGGTGTGTTTTCTGCGATAGCATACATATGAATATTCAGACTCAGCTAATAATAAAATTTCATCCATTTTCATGTGGAAAAAGTGTGGGTTACTATCTCTAAATGCAAGGCAAGTCATAGCATATGATATCAGAAATAAAGTCTAAGACATGACAAATAAAGCATGCAAATAGAGTAAGCTAACTCCACGTCATCATCATCATAGAAAAGTCATCTCTAGCATGAGATGAAAAAGGAAAGAAATAAAGATAAAGGGAAAATAGAAATATTTACAATGCGGCACACAGAAAAATAAGAAAAAAGGTGATGCATGGTAAAATAAAAGAAAAAATGATGAAAATAAGTGCAAAAGCGGAAAATGGTGTGAAAAACTAAAAATAAAGGTGGCAAATCGAAAAAGAACGTGAGAACTCACTCCCCCAAGCTAAATGGCACAGTGTCCTCAATGTGCAAAGTGTGGCACACCGAGAGACAAGTAATGGGAAGGGCAAGTGAGGATGCATGCATGATGAAAAATAAGAAAATAATGAAACGGAAAATATGATGCGGACATGATGCATGCAGAAATAGGAGTGATACAGATATAAAGATGTGGCACCAAAAACTCTCCCTCTCTCCCAAAAAAGATATAAAAAGATATATATAGAAAATGCGTATCAGAGAAATAGTGAGGGGAGGGGGGGGTGGGCAAAAGTGCATCAGGACCCAGCAGAGACGGGCAGCACAACGGCAAAAAGAAGCGATGGCATCAAGGGTGCCTAAGAAGGTGGTGATGCGCCGTCTCTGTCCTGAGGCGGAGGAGGAGGAGGTGGTGGTAGTGGCTGCTGAGCGGGGGTGGGTGTGGGAGTGGAAGTAGGCTGAGTGTATGTGGAAGTGCGGGTGGGAACCTGCTGGGTGGGTACGGGTACGCGGGGGAGACGCTCCAGGACCTGGGTAAGGCAGTAGTGAATCTACGGGAGCAGGTCAAAGCGGCCAGCCATCGCAGTGACGGTGGCGGACAGGGTCCGAAGGTCGCCTCTGAGGCCACTCACCCCCCCCTCGAGAGCACGAATGCTCTGAAGTACAGTGTCAGAGGGAGGTGGTGCGGAGGGACGCACCGGTCGGGGCTGTGCAGGTCGGGGCTGGCGTACTCTGGTGGCATAGGTGACGGGCTCAGCGGGTAGGGGAACGAAAGGTGCTGCGCTCGCAAATGTGGGCCTGGCCTCAATGCGAGGCTGGGCAGGACGGTGAGAAGTGGAGGCAGCAGCAGCGAAAGAAGAATACAAAAGTGGCGGCGAGGCGGCCAGAGAGGTCGGTGGCACAGAAGTGTGGACAGACGCCACAACACTCTCGGAAAATACAACAGCAGTGGGGACAGGGGGCTCTCCGCACTCAACTATGGTCGGCGAGGCGTGCTCGGGTGGGGCAGAAGAAACGGGCTCGGCAGACAGAGGGCCAGTGCTGGTGGTGACAGGCGTGGAAGCAGTGGAAGTGGGCTCAGTGAAGGTACTCCCGACACCGACAGAGGTGGGGACAGAGGTGTCTGGAGCATCGGAAACATCGGGGATAGGCTGAGGGGCCACGGGGTCAACAGGGGCAGCAGGCTCGGCAGGGGCAACAGGGTCTGCGTGGGCAGCGTGGGCCTACTCGGCCTCCTCGGCCTCGAGCACGTAAGCGGCTGGGATCAGAACATCCATCGCAGGGAGCCAGTCCACGTGGGCCGGTGCAATCTGAGTCCGAGCTGGGCTCGGAAGAATCATGTAATCGGCACCGTAAGGGCCGTGCAACCAGACCCAGTGTCGCTCACCGTGCGGACGAAGCATCTTCATCTGGGCCATAACATCAATCGACAGAGAAGTAGGGCCCGGTGCTCGTCGCAGGTCGTCAGGGAAGTCCTCGCCGGTCATAAGGGCAAGCAAGGTGATCAGGCCGCCGCAGCATATCGGTGGCGAGCGCCCACCGATACAATGATGCGGTCCAAAAACCAAGCCGTGACATCAATAACGACGGCGGGGACCAGATCATCGCCATCCCTAGATAGAGCTCTGGGCCGTGTCATCGCGTAGAGCATATAGAGCTCTGGCGTGGACATCGTGCCCGGCTCATATCTGGCCAAAAAGGTCGTCGCCATAAGGCGCTGAGCTATACGGAGGCAGGGGTGGACAATGGCCGAGGCCTTGGCCCTACTAGGGTCAAAGGCAACGTGAAGACCCGTAATCCGGGCCCAGAAGGCACCGGCGTCAAAGGAAGGTGGGGGGATATGGGTGGGGGCGTAACCTCGATCGGCCCCGGGGACATCGGGCCACGAGAAAAAGGCTCTCATCATACCGAGAGTGACCTGGCACTCCCGGTCCATGAACCGAAACGAGCATCCCTCGTCGGTTCGGGCGATCGAACTAAGTACCTCAAGTGTCAGGCGGATAAACATGTCCGCTGACACCTGAAAGAAATCTCGCCAGCCCACGTTGTCGTATAACGCGAGCATCCCCTCTAGTACCCCCAGGCGTCCTAGGTCGGCAAGGTGTGCAAACCTGGAGGGTACGATCGAGCGCTGGGAGATACGCTCGAAAGCGACGCGGTGTGCGTCGTCTCGGAACGTGATCCCGAGTGGCCCGATAAGTGGAGCCGGAGATGGTGGCTGTGGAGCGGCAGGGAGTGGCTGTGCGGGCTGTGCGGGCTGTGAGGGCTCTGCAGGCTGCGCGGGGTGTGCGGGGCCTGCAGGCGGTGCGGGGTGTGTGGGGTGTGGTGGAGAAGGCGGAGGAGAGTCCTCCAACTCGTGGGAGGGGCCGGCATCATCCGACCGCTTCCGCTTGGCGGAAGCTCTCTTCGACCGCGGCCGTGTCCGGGGCAGCATATCGGCCCCGAGCGCGCGCCGAAAAACGTGAAAAGTGCGGCGTGCGTAAAATAAAGGAAAGAGTATACCACGACACGTTGCGAGTGCAAGCAATGGAAGCGTGCAAAGACAACACCTCCGCGAAGCCCGAATCAGTCCCTAGAAGCTCCCCTGGGCTCCCCTAAGCTCCCAGAAACAACCTGCGCATGAAATGGAGATATCAGCGAGTAATATTCAAAACGTATGGAGCATTAGGGGTATAATAGATAGATATAGAAATCGATTTGGGTTTGGGGTTCGTTTAGCACATGGATCCTCGAAAAACACACAAAAGAGGAGAAAAAAAGCGAAAATTGGGGTTACCGGAGGTGGCCGGAGTGGTGGCCGCCGGCGGCGACTCGGGCGAGGAGCGACGGTGGCTCGGCCGGCGGTGGCTGGCCGAGCGGCGGCGCGGCGACGTCAGTCGGGCGAGTAGGGGGTGAGTTCGGGCGAGGGAGCTGAAGGGTCGGGGTCGCTGCGGTTGTGTCGTTTCGAAAAACGAGCCCGACCCCGCCCCCTTTTATAGGAAAAGTTACGACTCGGCCGAGTGACTGGGTCACTCGGCCGAGCGAGATCAATGGAACATCCCTACTCGTTAACGCCTCGGCCGAGTGGCATTGCCAGCCTCGGCCGAGTGAAGTAAGTCCATTCGGCCGAGTGGCTCAAGCTACTCGGCAAGACTCGCCCTAGGAGCGTATCCGTTTTACTCGGCCGAGTGAATATATATACTCGGCCGAGTAGCAGTTATACTGAAATCAGGAAAATAAACAGAGAGTTGGGTATAGCAGACTTCCCTCATTCGTGAGCGGCTCGGCCGGACGAACTTGTGTACTCGGCCGAGTGACTAGTATACTCGGCCGAGTGAGCCTTGTGTTCTGCTGTTTGTCTTCCTTTGGGCTCTAAACTCCGTCTTTCTTCCTCCAGTCGATTTCATCTTCCTCCTAAGCATCGAGCGCCTTCCTGGGGTGCTCCTTATCACCTCGTTCGTCCTCCTCATGATGGATTTACCTATCTCCTCGCCTGTCAAGGAAAAATAGGACCCGTTATCACAAAATTTTTGGGCGAACGACTCAAAACACTAAAAATTTCTAAAACAAAAATAAAGAAAAAGTAAACATAAAGCAATAACCGTCGGGTTGCCTCCCGACAAGCGCTCGTTTAAGGTCGTGAGCTCGACCCCCTATGATTTTCAATTAATGCGGGATGTTTGGTGCATACGAGATGCACCCATCAAACTTTCCGGGGAGAACGCTTGGATTCGGAAGTTGCGGCGGCGTGTTCTCCCTCGGTGGTCTCCCGTATCGAATAGTGTTGGGGGGAGGCTCCCCCAAGCTAGCGTTTTCTCCGGTCAACGGCTTCACCGGTGACGCCGATTTCCGTATCGGCGGAGCTTTCTTCGGAGACTTCAATTTCGAGAGCTTGCAGAGCTCTCGAATCCTTGCGACATCAGCGTCGCCTTCATCATTTTCAGCGGAGAGGTCGGGGGAATCAATTTTCTTCTCATCTTGGCCTAAATCCGGGCCTTCCTCGAAATCCTCATCGAAAAGAGCGCCGATTGAGTGATGGATCGCCTCTTCAATTACCTCATCAAGGAGGTCCATGTAGTCAAGCTCCTCGTGATAAGGCATGTGTTTCATAGCCTTAGGAATGTGAAGCTCCACCTCGATGTCGCCGACGTTCAAAGTAAGTGTACCTTCTCGCACGTCGACAATCACACCGGCGGTGGCGAGGAACGGGCGTCCAAGTATCAATGACGTATCTCCCTCCTCCTTAACGTCCATGATCACGAAGTCACATGGCAAGCATATTCCCCCCGGGACTTGTAGCGGGATGTCTTCGGCGATCCCTACCGGCCTTGTTATTCGCCCGTCGGCCAATTGTATCCGCATGTCGGTAGGTTTCAACTTCGTCCCGGTGTTTAGCCTTAAGAACATGGAGAGAGGCATGAGGCTCACACTAGCCCCTAAATCTACCAATGCCTTTTGAAGAGGGACGCCGCCCAAGGTGCAAGGAATTCGAAAGCTCCCCGGATCTTTGAATTTGGCCGGCTCCTTCTCTCTCTTGGTGAACCAAGAGCCCTCCTCGGCTAGCATAATCTTCTCCTTCCTCTTTCTCCTCGAAATCAAATCCTTTAAGAATTTAGCATATGTGGGGATCTCCACGATAGCGTCGAGGAAGGGAATGTTGAGGCTAACCCCTCTCAGATACTCGAGAAACTTTGCTAGCCTTTTCTCCATTTTCGCTCTAGCAAGCCTTTGGGGGAATGGGACCAGTGGCATGAAGCGCCTTTCCTCAATCAATTGCTCCGCTCTTGATTTCTCCTTTTCTTGTGGCTCTTTCTCCTTCTCAACTTCAACTACCGGCTCAATTGGCTCCAAACTTTCCTCCACGGGCTCCTCGGTAGGAATCATGGCGGGGGTGGTGTCCTTCCCGCCTCTAGTAGTGACGGCAACCATGGCATTGATGTGGCCGGTGTTGCTCCGTGGGTTTTGCTCGGGTTGCGCCGGTAAATGTTGAGTGTTCCGATTGAGCAACGCCAATTGTTCCGATATTTGAGCCACAACGGTTGTAAGGGAGTCTTGCCCCGCCTTCAAGGTAGCATTGACCTTCTTTTGCTCGACCATAAACGCCTCCACTCTAGCTTCGAAGTCGGATTGTTGTTGAGCTTGTGGAGGGTTTTGATTTTGATTTCTCCACCCTTGATTGTATCCGGGCGGCCTATACGGTGGAACTTGTTGCTTTGGTTGGAAATTTTGTTGTGGAGGCCCCCTCGGTGGATAGTGTTGTTGTTGGGGTGGGGGTGGTGGTCGAGCTTGTTGAGGTGGTTGTTGTGGCGGGTTCAAAGCTCCTTCATTGTTGGCGTAAGAGAAACCGGGATGATTTCTTGTGGCCGGATTGGCCCAATACCCTTGGTTCCCCGCAACATATTGTACTTGCTCCAAGGATCCTTCTCCTTGCTCTCCTCCCGAGTACATGGCTTGAGATTGGTCTTGCCAATCACACATTTGGTTCGATGGCACGGAGGTGGAAGGGGTTCTTTGGGGCTCCGTGATAAACTTCTCCAGTCTCTCCACTACCTTGTGGAGAGAATCAAACTTGCTTGTAAGCTCCGCTACGGCCTTCGCCTCATAGATACTAGTTGGCTTCAAGGAGGACGTAGAGTGTCCTCGCTCATCGCCCCATTGTTGATTGTTTGAGGCCATCTCCTCAATTAGGGCCGTAGCTTCTTCGGGAGTCTTTGATAAGATAGCACCATTCGCCGCGGCATCAATAATTTGTTTGGTCCCCGGTTGGAGACCGTTGTAGAAGCTATGAACTAGCTCCCAGTCTTCAATGCTATGGTGCGGGCATTGATGCTGCAGATCTTTAAAACGCTCCCAAGCCTCATAGAGCGTCTCTTGGGGTCCTTGCTTGAAGGACATAAGAGCGCTCCGAATCTTCACCGTCTTGGAGGGCGGATAGAACTTATTAATGAATGCACTCGCCAACTCGTCCCAAGTGGTAAAGACTCCATCAGCTTGCGTCCTCAACCAATAGAGTGCCTTGTCTTTTAGCATGAAGGGGAAGAGACGCAGTCTGATGGCATCGATGGAGACCCCCGGCATCTGAAATGTGGCGCACTTCGACAAGAATAATTGGATGTGGTAGTGAGGATTTTCATGGGCATTCCCATGAAATGGATCCTGCTGCATCAGAACCACTAGTCCAGTCTTCAGCTCAAAATTCTTGTCAGCTGCCAACTCCGGCATGGCAATGGATGAGGTCGTAGAAGAGGTCTTAGGCCGGAGCCTATCGCGAATGGAAATTATCCTTGCCATTCTTGCCGCTAATTGGTCCGCAGTTTCCGGGTTGGTCATATACCTCCCTTCCGGATTTTGTCTCCTCTCCGCTCTAATTCTCCGCGCGGTACGTTCGATCTCGGGATCAAATAATATAGCTTCAGGGTCTGCCGTAGATCTCGTGTACATGCAATGGGAAACAGAGTTTCAAAGAAGTGATTAGTACCGTGGAAGGGCTAGGTAAAAATAAAGAAATAAAATAATAAAAAAAAGAAATAGCTAGGGTGGTAAGATCAAACGCAATCGCCTCCCCGGCAACGGCGCCAAAAACTTGATCGCTCCGGGATGTAACCCAAAGAACGGTTGTAGTTTTACCGCAAGCGCACGGTATAGCGGCGAGCGGGTTATCGAACACAGGGAGGACGAATGACCGTGCTTGTTCTAATCAACCTGGCTATTTGAGAAGAGAGAAATTTGCCTTTGGCGATCCTGTCACAATCGTCAGACAAAGTACGGAAATATCAAATCAAATAAAGAACGTCTAGGGAATGGGGAATTCCCGCTACTCACCGTATCTCGTCAATGTGGTTCATCGGTATCAAAATTGCTAGAATAAGATTTTGGATGAACTAGTTGCAACTGAATGTAGAACCAAGCTCACGCTCTCGCGCTGTTGTCGGTCTATAGCTATCCTAGGTTCGGGTCCAATCTCTTGCAAACCCTAGCCTAGGGAAGCTAGCATTAGGATCAACATCATCGTTCAATCGCGCACCGAGCCCAATCTCTTGTAAACTCGGCCCACGACCTAGGTTGGGATAGTTCCTACCCGTCCATTCTCTTGCAAACGGGTATCGGCACGGAATTGCAACCGGGAACCCTAGTATCGGCAGTGTTCTAAAAATCGGCCTGGGCGGCCGCCTAGGCGCTAGGCGGCCAGTAAACGCCCCAATTATGGCCTGGGCGGTCAATCTGGGCATTTTTGGGATTAATCGGCCGCCTAAGCGTTCTGGGCGGTGTCTGGGCGCTCTGGGCGGTTCCTAGGCGGTTCCTGGGCGGTTCCTAGGCGGTTCATGGGCGGTTCCTAGGCGGTTTCTGGGCGGTTTCTGGGCGTTTTTGGTAAATGGCTTAATTGCACAAGAGTATCTTTTAAATTTTATTTTGTTGCACACAAATACTCTAAAGTAGGTAAACTGGATTTGATTTAGTATGTATTAAATATTTGATGTATCTTAAATAATATATATATATTTATATTTATATATAAACATAAAAATATTATATAAAATAAATAAAATAATTAAAAACTGCAAATCTGCCTAGGCCGATTAATCCCCGATTAATCCCCGATTAATGCTCTGGGCGCTAGGCGCTAGCAATCCGAACGCCTAACGCCTAGCGTTTTTTACAACCTTGAGTATCGGTCCAATCTCTTGCAAACCGATACTACGGAAATTCGATTCCAACCCAATTCAGATTTCTAGGGTTTCCTATCGAATTGGGATCCAATCTCTTGCAAATCCCAATCGGTATGAACTCCTAGCTATCAGTAGTAAATCGCTCCCAAACTAATCCCTAATAGCAATTCTAGCAAAATTTCTACCAATTCATCACAAATATGAAATTGGGCTTGTAGGGTTCATCCCCACGCCCCAAGACGTGGAGACTACTCACAATTCATAGCACAAACACAAAAATAATCAATGAAATTAACAAGAGAATTCATCACAATATCGAGATAAACAATAAAAATAGAATTTTTAGAGAAGAGAGAGACAAACCAATTGAGTTCTTCAAATAATCCAACAAAAATCAACTTTTGTTTTCTCTCCAATCACAAGAATAAAGCTAAAAAGCTAATCTAAAAAGCTGCAAAAAATCTAAGAGAAAATCTCTCAAAACTAGGGTAAAAACAGGGGTTAAATACCCCCCAAAATCGTCCAAAAACTGTGACCAAAATACCCCTGCGCAGCCTGAAATCCGCAATTTTCGCTACAGGCAGCGCGTCGCACTCGGCCGAGTGACAAAAGTCGCTCGGTCGAGTGAGAAACCCTGTAAATTTCCAGTAAGTCTCGATCTTCAGGGGTCTTCACTTCGGGGGCCGCTCGGCCGACTGAGTTGTCGTCACTCGGCCGATGGCTTCTTGGTACTCGGGCAGTCGGGATTATCCACTCGGCCGAGTGGGTCTTCTGAAGCTCAGGCAGCCGAAAAACAGTAAGTTGGCGATTTTTGAATGGCTTCGTCTGGGCGCCACTCGGGCGGACGGGATCTCGTCACTCGGCCGATGTGGTCTCCGTCGCTAGGCCGAGTGCACATATGAATCGTGTCTGATCTGGTCGGCCGAGCGGTGTCTCGCTGGTCGGCCGAGTGACTCCTTCACTCGGCCGAGTGGGACACTAAAAGTGCCCAAACAGCTTGTTTTGGCCTCCTCGTCGCTCCTACGACGTCCGTTCTTCTTCCGCTCCTCTCCAACAGCAAAATACCCCTTGGGGATGTCGTCGGTGACCCTCTGGAGTAAGCGCATCTCGAGATCACTCCAAATCGCTCCAAATCACCTGAAATGCGACAAAAACAACAAATCGTGAAAAGCATCGCAATATCGTCGATATATCGTGAAAAACATGATTTGGGCGATCTAAACGGCATGCAAACATGCGGGAAAAAAGTGTAAAATAAGGAGTGATCAGTACTGGGGAGGTACTGGACAGAAAAAGCACAATCATCGATGATAACTTCGCGCTCATTATTGCCACTCACGTCACTGAATACGACGATGAAACCGATCCACGCTCTCTAGCAGAATGTAAACGCAGAGAGGATTGGCCAAAGTGGAACGAGGCAATAGGAGTAGAGCTGGACTCACTCTCGAAGCACAAAGTTTTTGGACCTGTAGTCCTAACACCAAAGGGTGTTAAACCTGTGGGATATAAATGGGTATTCGTGTGAAAAAGAAACGAGGATAATGAGACCGTGCGTTACAAAGCGCGCCTTGTTGCACAAGGCTTTTCCCAACGACCAAGAATAGACGATGACGATACCTATTCCCCGGTCATGGACGCGATCACTTTCCGTTTCATTATAGACCTATCCACAAAAGAAGGCTTGGATATGCAGCTCATGGACGTTGTGACTGCATAACTATATGGAAATATAGATAAGGACATCTATATGAAAATCCCAGATGGATACAAACTACCGACAAAAATGACAGAAAGACCTCGGGACGTCTACTCTGTCAAACTTCAGAGATCACTGTATGGTCTAAAATAGTCAGGTAGAATGCGGTACAACAGACTTAGTGAATTCCTAGTGCAACAAGGATTCACAACAAATGAAGTCTGCCCTTGCATCTTTATAAGAGCAAAGGGAACAGGATTCGTGATTATTTCCGTCTACGTAGACGACCTGAACATCATCGGATCTCCTGAAGAGATATGTGAGATATCCAAAAGTCTCACACAGACTTTTGAGATGAAGGACCTTGCCAAAACGAAGTTCTGCCTAGGCTTACAAATTGAACACTTAAGCGGAGGAATCCTGTTACACCAACGACATACACAAAGAAAGTGCTGAAAAACTTTCTTATGGACAAATGTCATCCGCTTAGCACACCAATGGTCGTTCGATCATTGGAGGTCGACACAGACCCCTTCCGACCGCTGGAAGAGGGGGAGAAAACACTGGGTCCTGAAGTACCCTACTTAAGCGCAATTGGAGCACTCCTATACCTGGCAAACTGCACGCGTCCCGATATAGCGTTCGCAGTTAACTTACTAGCCAGATACAGTTCCGCTCCCTCAAAGCGGCACTGAAACAGAGTTAAGCAACTTCTGCGCTACCTCCAAGGGTCTGTGGACATGGGACTATACTTCAAGAAAGGTGTATCCTCCGACTTGGTCGGTTATGCAGATGCAGGATACAGGTCCGACCCACATACCGTAAAGTCCCAGACCGGTTTTGTGTTCACATATGGTGGGACGGCCATCTCATGGAGATCCGTGAAGCATACATCGACAGCAACCTCATCGAACCACTCCGAGCTCATTGCGATCCACGAAGCTAGCAGAGAATGCTTTTGGCTTCGATCAGTCATCAACCACATCCTCAAGACCACCGGCCTTAAGACGGGAGATCTTGGACGTACCACCATGTATGAAGACAATGCTGCCTGCATCGCTCAACTACGAGGTGGCTACATCAAAGGTGTTAGGACGAAGCACATATCCCCCAAGCTCTTCTGGACGCATGAACAGCAAGTGGACAACCAGATCGACATCCAGCAGATCCAGTCTTGCGACAACTTGGCAGACCTATTCACTAAAGCTTTGCCTCGCAGCACCTTTAGAAAACTTGTGCTAGGAATTGTGATGAGACAGTTGAGAGATTTACAAGCCTGAAGCTTGTACTTATCAGGGGGAGTTAATGTTGTGTTGTACTCTTTTTTCTTGGCTACTGGTTTTTCCCACTGGGTTTTCCATAGCCAAAGGTTTTAACGAGGCAGCCACATCAACTCTGGATCCAGAAGTATCCACCTCTGATGTTATCCATCGATCAGGGGAAGTTACAGAGACTTGTACTCTTTTCCCTTAGCCACTGGTTTTTCCCACTGGGTTTTCCTTGGCAAAGGTTTTAACGAGGCAAGTACTCTTAAACTTAAGGATCCAGAAGTATCCATAGACCCATGATCAGATAAGCTCTATGAACCCTGAAGCGTTCATCACGGCTTATAACAATGGATGGATAAGAGGAAGTGTTATAAACGGGCTTTTGGTGGGCCTACCCGTTAGTGGGTATCCACCCATTATGTAACCTTACCACTATAAATACAGGGCTATGGATTCCATAGCCACCACGTTTACAACAGCCACTACAATTATATAAAGATAATTTTTATTTTTCTGCAACCTATTTTATATATGTAATTCAGTACGAATAGATGAAACAAATAAACACAATGATTAAACACAAGAACCAAGCATGACACACTAACGCAGTTCGGTGCGCACACCTACATCTGTGGGGTCTCGCCTAGAAAATCAGATTACTCCACTAAAACAATATCAATGAATATAATCACTAATACCACGTTTCTATTAGGAGGAACAACCTCCCCCTCAATACAAACCATGATGGGTGGTCTCTACCAACCCATGGAGTAATCTATGCAAGCTCCCCTTGCATGCAAGATCCATATGCAAAGTGACTAGAATCAACTCCCTTGATCCCTTACCTCGGTAGCCGTCAGCCTCCCTCCCGGAGTTCTGCAAAACTTTCGCAAAAGTCTCAACCATAGCCGCAATCTTACACACGCCTTACATACCCTGCTCCCCCTCAATCTCGGAGTAGTTAAGGAAGTACGTTGAATCACATCCGTGCAGATCGCAGCTCGCAAGTATCGGAGCCACTTAGGATAGGTGGTTCCGCAATATCTTCAAGAATCTGACAGCCAATAATTTGCGGGCGAGTATCTCTCCAATAGATTCCCAAAACAACTCTGAGAGAAAATAACTTCCAAATGCATCCTCAGCGAATCACAAGATACATCAGCATATACCAGAATGCATTGAATGAATAGCAGAAGATCAGAAGTAATCTATCTTCAATAGTCGACGAAGATCGTCATTCATTTCCAATCTTCTGTCACAGCATGTTGGACCTCGTGTTGTAACACAATGTTCAACATATCATCCAACATGGCCAACATATAAAATCTCTTCTTAAAGATAATTAAGACCAGTCATAAATATACCAAGATGCCACAAATGACAACACAGTCACATACGTATGACCTAACAACATATATTATATATTCATATATATATATATATATCTACTACTATAGAATTATATATATATATATATATATAATTCTAAAATGTGGGTAGTAATATCTTCTAAGAAATGACAACTGATTTAATCATTCCTTTTACTATGACTATTAAGAACAAGACCATGTCTCAATTCCCAGCATTTGTGGCATGTTTATGGTAATGGTTTCGATTCTACTGAACCGTGGTGAGAAACCAGAGAAATTCAATGGGCTGAATTTCAAGAGGCGTCTGTAAAATATATTGTTTTACTTAATGACCTTGAATTTTACGAGATTACTCGTGAGTTCAAATATAATGAGCTTGATATTAAAGTGATCAACATTTTTAATGCATGTAAGCATGCTAGTTTCATATGCTGGAATTATGTTTTGAATGGACCGAACGACACGTCGTGCAACGTTTACAGTTTCAAAAGGATGGTTAAGGAAGCGTAAGACTAATTGCACCGCATTGATTGCGGTGCAATTAAAAAAATTTGCCTTTTTAGGCAATTATGTCACATCAACTGTCACTGATGTGACATGTGATGTGACATAATTACTTTAAAAGGCAAATTTTTTTAACTGCACCGCAATCTTTGCGGTGCAGTTAGCAGATATCTTAAGGAATTATGTGAGTCTTTAGAACAGAAGTACAAGTTTGAGGATGGATGTGACAAGATATTTATTGTCGAATGATATCTTGACTACAAGATGTTAGACTCTAAAACGGTAGTCAGCCATGTACAACTGTACAAGAGATCAAGGTAATCATGCATGAGATTCAAGCCAAAGAATTGGCTCCAAAAGCCTGTTCTTTTGGGTTTATTTGGGTTGTTTGTTGAAGTTGTGAATAGTGTTGGTGAAAGTGGGTATTGTGTTTTTTTGGGTGAAAATGAGTTATGAATGTGTATGTTGGAATTTTTTGTGGGTCCCAAACAATTTTTGTGAATGTGCTTGGTGGCCATGTAGGCTATTTCCACAATCAAAGAAGTCAACAAAAAAAAACAGGACGAGTGAAACTGAGGGTGAGAATGAGTGAATAGTCGGAGAAATAGTGGAATCTCCCCACGTTCACACCCAAATAAACTGAAGAGAAAGCTTGCAAGTGTCTGCTATTACCGGGAAACTATCTCCAGCATGTAAGAATTTCAAAAACTGCATGGAATAGAAAGTTATATATAGAATAAGTTGTATTATCACTTGAAAGTAGTGTTTCTTATTGAGATGACCGATGAAGATTTTAGTACTTTTACGTGATGTACCTTCTTTGCATGTGTCAGGTTTAAGTATGCCTTTTGCAGAGCTGGGCTCAAAAATATTTAGCTAACTTGGGCTAGTAGGATTTTAAGGATATATTATCATAATTTAAGCCAAATTATTAGAAAATTCTGATTTTAGAGATTGCCTGACCATCATAAACTCTCAGGGGTTGGGGTGACCCCATGTGTTTTTCTGGAAAATTGCTCTCTTAATATAGAAAGAAAAAGATTCAGACAAAGTACTCTCTCTTTGTAGAGGAGCCACGCGGAGAAGGAAAGAAAACATTTTGACCCGTGGCCGTCTGCTTTCGACCAACTCATGGACGCATAGTTTTTTGATGCATGCCGGATTGTTGTACGTCAGTAAAACAAAAAAAAATCAAAAATCAAAAATTTATTTTTTTCCTTTTACTTTTTTTTTACTTTTATCCCTTTTGAAAATTATTGGTTTTGAATTAAAAATGTGAGTTGCTACGTGCATGACCGTTTTTGCTCTCCACAAGACCGTCACCACTTATTTACAAGTTTGCCATTGAAAATTGCTCTCCGCGCACAACCGGGGCAAATTTTCGAAATGCCAATGGGTGTGCTAACAGCCGAATGGCGGCGGGTGGCGACGCCACCCCCTCTTGTGTCTGCCAAGCCCCGCCCCCTCTGCCGACAACCCAACCGCACCTCCCCCCTCCTCCGACCTCCCCAACCGCCGCCCCATCCCTCTTCCGCCACCCCAACCGCCGCCCCATCCCCACTCCTTCGACATCTCCATCCCCACTTCCCCCTCCTCCGACCTCCCCAGCTACTCCGCAGTCCCCTCCTCCGACAACTCATCACCCTATCCCTCCTCCAACCGCCCAAGCCCCACCCACTCCATCGGCCACTCCTCCGACAACCCATCCTCACCTCCCTTCTCCTCCGACCTTCCCAGCTCCCATATCCCGCTTCCCCCGCCACCACCACCACCCACTCCTCAAACCTCCCCAGACCAACTTCCCCCTCCACCGACCTCCACAGAACGACTTCTTCCTCCTCCGACCTCGCTAGCCATACTGCCGTCCCTACTTTCGACACACCATCACCACTCTTCCTCCTCCGACCTACCAAGCCGCACCGACGACGTCGATGCCGCAAGTCCCACCCCCTCCCTCGCCGCCTCATCCGATAACCCAGCCTCCTCCTTCAGCAGACGTGGGTAAAAGAGGAATAATGACAAACTTGTAAATAAGTGGGTTGTGCGTCGGGTAACTGCAAACTTGTAAATAACCAGGTTGTGCGCAGAGTAAAACGGTAGGTACGCGTAGCAACTCCCTTCAAAAATCTATGGGGCATGTCGGTTTTCTCCATAAAACCCCTCCTTACCAAGATTTTACATCCGTTCGCTTCTTTTTTCTCATCTCTTGAGTAGGGTTTTCTTTGCGAAACCCTAGAAAACTATTAGGCCTGAGCTCTTCACACATTCGCTCTCTATGATTTCGTTTCCTTTCTCAGTATTCTTTGTGAAACCCTAGAACCCTACTTTTCTGTTTTCGTTTGTGAAGTTCTGCCGGAAAGAACCCTAGAACCATAGAATCCTATTTTGCTCCCGATTGCGAGTGGAAACAAAAACGAGTTTCTTTGGGAAACTCCGACTTTTCTCTCTATGTGAAACCCGAGAACGCTAGTATTGGGGATCAGGGATGTTGTAGAATTGTGGTAGATTTTGATATGGGTGATATAGGTTCGCCTGTTTTTGGCAAACTTTGTGGGATATTGGGCAAACGGGGGGAAGTTTGCTTCTTTCTGCTGAAAGAATGTAGAACATAATTATCCTCTTCATTACTCTGCAGCACAAGGCCCCATGAGGTAATTGGTTTCTGTCATCCAAGTGATTTGTGAATATGCCATGATTCCATTTCATTGATTAATTTTTTTTACGCCAATGTTTATGTTTTGATTTGTATCTTTTTTTTGATTCAGCGGGAAAGCGGGAAAGCGGGAAAGTGCGCATGTGGGCTCGATCCAGCGGCTCCCAGGAGGGAAGGGGAGAGGTGCCCGTGGAGCAATTGCTCCTTGGCATTTGTATCTTCAGATTGTCTGTCTTTTGCTCAAGGCAGGTGTGGACATTAACCTCAGGAATTTCAGAGGGCGGGTGAGTTCTTTTTCACTCATATTCTTGTTTAATTCCATTTCAGTTTTCCTTTTTGTTAATAGAAACCCGATCATGTTTTCTTATTTATAGAAAGCTTTTCTGATTGCCAAGTTTTAAATTTTCTTCGTGCATTCTATTTATGTCGTCATTCATAGCCAAGCCCTCTCCCTCATCAAATGGGATTTGCTTTGGACAAACCTTAGTTGAGACAGTACTACGGAAGATCAACGAAAAATTGTTGGGTACTCAGAAGTTGGCATAAGCCCATGGTTAATGATTCTTTATGTCGTCTTTCTTAGTCAAGTATCTTCCCCATCAAATGGGGTTTGCTATGGACAAAACTTAGTTGAGAAAGCCATATGGATAGATCGACGATAAATTTACAAAATGGCCGGGAACACATAAGTTGGCCTAAGCCACTGGTTAAGGAAGCCAAAGACGAAAGGGCAGTATATCGATTATCCCGTTGGTGGATGAAAATTTCTACCTAACGACCTAATTTGTTGGGTGGTTCCGCCGTTTAGGTTACGTAGTACCTAGCGGACATATTAGTTTTCTTCACTGTTGACTTAATGTAATGATACTAGGCTACTTTTGCCACGTACATAAAAGCTGAGTTAAAATTTAAAACTCCACCTTTGAAACCTTAACATTTATTAAAAATTATGGACCTAAATTTGATAAAAATGCTATTATTACTTCTTTTGAGATTTGATTAGGAAAAAGAAGATGATTTATGACTCTTATCTTTTAACTTAACATATTATGATCCATAGGCTTGCATTTTTATGCTAAATTCTTTAAATCTTTAAATATATTATAATTACCTTTGCCATGTAACCTTGGTTACTTTTTTAGTAGTATTAGCCTAGATTTGTTTTATATTGAAACTATTGCGATCTATAAATTGCTTTATAATCCAAATTATTATTAATGACTTGTTTTCCAAATTTATTATATGTCTAATATCTTTGGTTCGATGCGATGACTTGAGAGAGTACATGCATTTGCATTGGATTGATAGAATAGCAAGTATGCATGCATATATGCATGGTTGTATTGGTTAGAGGAAAAAAGGGTTCACCCCCTTTTCTTTTCCTTTTTTTGGTTGTGGTTGGTTTTTTTTTTTTTTTTTTTTTTGGGGGGGGGGGGGGGGGGAGGGGGGGCAAAATCAGGACGAGGCAAAGTTAAACATAGGCATCTCAATAACCAGATTCATATAGAAAACCTGACCAAGGGTGCTACACGTACAATGAATTTTAACCCTAGAAAAATAAATTAAAATTAGAAAGTGTGTAAAAGCCATGAAATTCCATTTAGGCTTTGAAAAGGTATGTAAAATCTACAGTGGGCGCATACCACAGTCGGATGCTTGTAGGTCTGTCCCATGGTCCCTGGAAACTTGTATGGTGGACCAGTATCTTTCTGGGGCATGTACCAGATGTCATGTCTCATATGTACTAGTTTGAATTTGTTGTGTGCCGTTTTGTACTAGTTTGAATTTGTTGTGTGCGGTTTTGTTGTATTGCTTTGTATATGTGCTGAATGGTGTCTGCACCCATGATTCTTAGTCTTGGGCTCTTAGGACAGATTCATTTTCAAATTTCCTTTGGGTTAGGTGAGAATTTGGAGTCTGGACACAATTTGAATACATGAAGATGTGATATGAGTTACTGTACTGGTTTTTGTGGTAAATGAGAAAATGGAAACACGTGCACACATGCACGTACAAGTTTCTTCCCACTATTGCTTGAATTTATTGTTGGATAAATATAAGCTCTGTATACTTTAGACTTACAAGTAAAAGTAAATTTAAAAGTTTATTGTGGGGGTTGCCCTTTGCAGACTGCCTTAATGCAAGCTAGCCAATATGGTCGCTGGGAGGCTGTTCAAATCCTCATGCTTTTCAAAGCCGATGTATGTTACCCCTCTTCTACAGTTTGTTTCTAGTTGGAGTTTGTGATTTAGCATAAGTGGTCCATTTTACCATTTTCTCAGAGGATATTTGTACTTTGGATCTTAGATCTACAAAACTTTGCAGCTTATGTACCGAAGAATCTTGGATCTTAGATCTATAAAACTTTGGATCTTAGGTCTTGGATCTTAGATCTACATAAGTGGGAGGTTATTTCTATGGCGGAACGACGCTTCACCTTGCAGATTATGTACCGAGCAAACCTGACTCTTGTAATAGTATTTGGAGATATTCCCAAAGGGGTTTAATGAGGAGTTTGCTTATTTCTTCGTACACCTTTCATTGTTCTACTACAATACTAGAAAACATCGTAGTACCAACATGATTTCGTTGGAGCTGCATGCAGTAACTGCTGTTTCAACCGTGTGTGCTCGCAGACCGAGTAGCCTATTGGGAAAAAGGGCAATGTGGTGTACAACATCAACTGTTATTTGCAGCACGGTTGAACTGTTGGTATAATTTTAAATATTTAAAAGTTTTTTAATTTATTTCTGTTAGTGTGCGGGTACAAATCCAATTTGGGTATCCGCATACCCGACCCGTTTAGCATCCGCGACCTATATCCCCGCGCTCTTAGCGTGGTACAGCTGAGGCAGACGAATGAGTTATTCGATCGTTAGTTTGGCGTTGACATTCGAGGGAAAGTTAATGGGGCAGAATAAATGGGCAGCCGTTAACTTGAATTCCGGAGAAGATCGTGCCCCAATCAATGAGGAACGGTTACGCATCATCAAAGGGGAATTACCTATAAATAAACCGACGAACGAAGGTAAAGGGGTTTCATCTTCAAGATACGAGGTCTAATACATAAAACTCTACTTTCTCAGCTTACATTTTTTATATTCGAGCTTGCGCCGCCAGTCTAGAGACGAACCTCCGTGTGTCGATCTCAGCTGCACCAAACTCCATCTTTTTTACTTGAGTTCTCTACTAACTTAAGTATCGGAGGGGATATGGGTCGAAACCCAGATCCGACCCCCTTAACGAGTCCCTGTGGTGCAGATCGATGATCATCGTCCAACGTCAAAGGTCGATGGCGAGGATCCCGACCTCGAACGATCAACGCAATGACCGTCCGAAGGTCAGTCGAAGGTCGCACCATCTACAAACACCATCACTCGACTCTGGTTCCTCCAACCAAGGGTCTCACTCCAACTGTTGACGAGGCTCCAACTTATCACCTCGAGACTTTTATAGATCGATAGAATTTTGAATCCATTAACAGCAGCTGGAATAAAACCATTTATAAAACCTAGGGGTTTTTTCGAAAACGGAATCCATAGAAAACCCCCTCAATAAGGACAAGTATAAAACCAAATCAAACCGAAACAACACACACTTGAGAATAAATCGGACAATGCTAGATTACATGTAGGACCATTCCTATGCATGAAGCCTCGAATCCTTAACCAGTAACGTTTCCGTATATGATAATAGAAAACTCGGTTTGACAACATTTTGTGCATTAGCATCGTTCATATTAAATCTCATGTCATTTGGGCTCAAGACAACCCCAACACATATCACTTACTCCAATTAGATCATATTGTCCAAAACCAAAATTAGACACTTTCTAGATCACCAAAGAGTATAAGCTATATATTGCACTCAGCAATACAAAGACAAACCCAAAATTTTTATAATATGATATATTATAAAAATTATCAGTAAAGAGTGTTCTAACCCCAGGTCATGTAGAAGGATACTATGTTGCTAGGTTACATGAAAATGTCAAACAACCGACCGTGCATTTCATTTCAACACAGTTACTAAGAATCTGACAACTGCAAATATATTCTCTTAACAGGATTGAAATGCATCCTATTTGAACTAATCACCTTAATTCGAAAAGCCTTTCCTAGTTCAATCTCAGGCAGTGTTTTGAAAAAAAAGCTCACTTTGGAACCTATGCGGACCGCCTATGGGTTTCTAGGCTAGCGGCCGCTTCACTTAGGTCCGTTTAAGTGGTCATTTATTCTCGCCTTATTATTTTCTCAAATGCACACTTATTCTCTTTCATCAAGGGGTACATGTTGGGTTTAATATGGGTAAATATTTGGTTCTTGACAATGTTCTTTTACTTGTACCCTATGATTAAGCTTTTTATGATTAAATCTAGACGGTGTAAAATATCAACATTTGATGCATAATTAAATCTATCATGTATCATCCCATTTCCATCCCCAACTTTCTAGAGAGAGATAAAGTAGGGACTCATAGGTAAACTCCAAAGTTTCTTTCGTGTTGCTTTTTTTAAGGATTTGTTTCTTCCTTCTTTTCTACTTTTTTCCCTTTACTTCTTCCAATATACCTTTTCTACATCTTAATTTTTTCTCATTTTTTTCTAATTTCTGCATTTATGTTATGTTTTACCATTTTTCCTGATTTCACTATTCCTGTTTGTATGTTTCCCCTTTGTCATGCCCTACTTTGTTCCACTCTTCTACTTTTGGGATTTTTATCTATTCTTTGCATTGCTTTGTTCTTTGTGCTATTTGTGGGGTTCAAAACATTATGTGTGTTCCCTAATTTCTCTATCACACCACAAAAATTTGTGAAAACATGTCAAATATCATGTTTATACATAATTTCGTTTTAAAAATATATAAAGTTCCTACATCAGGTTACTATTATTATCAATATTAATCTAAAGGCGTTGTTCATCACACCATTTGCATGCCAAAATATCAAAATAAACATCAAAATCCTTTTTAAACATTTATAAAAATTTGTAATTTGAAAGTAATGATAATATACATAATGTGAAACTTGTTACAAATTAAATTGGAAGATGTGACAAGATATAAATAATTACAAATGACATTACACTCTTGATTAATCTCCTAAGCTCTTAATCTCCTAATAGTATTGAATACTTGCCCATAAACAAACCGATATTAGATATTTACGCTTCAAAAAATTTAACTAACTTGTCTAAAGGAATAAAAACTCACACATTGTTAGATAAGAGCGCTACAATATTAAACGTTTAGTAAACAATCAACATAGACTGCTAGAGCAAAGAACGTAAATGCTATACAGCACAAATGGTTTTTTGCAGCACCAACGGCTTGAACTGTTGGTGCCATTAATTTTAATTATTTAAAAATTTTAATTTATTTGTATGTTGAATGTCATATAGTACGCTCGCATGACAAAATATATTAGAACTATCCACGTAGGATGCCAGGTCAACAGCACGTATATGCGTGCAATGCAAATGAATCGGGGTTTAATTTATGCATGTGAATGTCACATGATTTCAAAGCACAAACGTTATCCTCTGTTGGTGCTACTACGTTGCATAGACAAACCAAACCATTGGTGATTTTTGTTAAAAAATCATTTCAAAATGATAAATTATTTAATTATCATAATTCACTTCCCAATTTCCCAATTTGTAAACACAAACATACACATAACTTAAGATTAACTAAATAAAATTCTCATGGATTTATATAACACTATTTATATCATAAGTCCAACATAAGTAAATATTAGAAACACAAGCATTGATTATTACATATTTAAACTACTAAATCCAAATAAAACATAGTCAAGTAACTCCAAATTGTCAATAACATATCCTTAAAACTATCTGCCATCGAGTTGACTTGAAACTTTGTTTGCATGTCTATCCTGAATCACATCATCATATAATACGTCCAACCCATCACTACCAAACCATCCTATTATTTGCTATATTATTTTCTCCAAAAGTACTTGTGGAACCAAAGAATATGCAGATCGTCCAATACCTCTAGTACCTAGAGTTGGATAAGAATCCTCCTAGAGTTGGATAAAAGTTGGATAAGAATCCTCCGAGAGTTGGATAAGAACCCTTGAAGCTTCTTACATTTCTCTATTAGTTCTCGCTCCAGGCGTGTTTCTTTATTTCTTTATTGAGTTCTTCAACTTCTTCCTAGTTGGCCCCAGAGCCCAAGACCCCTTTCATATGCACCATGGTAACCACCACTCACTGCATCCAGTATAGGTGACAACGGAGAGATCTGAGCCACTTGATTACTCCATACCTTGAATTTGAATCTTGGCTCGAGACTTATCCCATATTTTTAAATTTCAAAACATTAATTCTAAACAAAGTTTTTTTTTCAAAAAATATGTAAATACGTAGCCAATAATTATGTAAAATTGCAAAGTAATATCGTGTACTTTCATTCAGATATGTAATCTTCCCCGACTCTGGATCTGTTGTTGATGTATGGGTGCTTACCCAAACATCTCATGGTGTACAATTGTCAGCTCCCTTCCTCTCGATCTGCATGTATGCGAAACAAATTAATATATGCATAAAGTATTTCTGGAATTTAATTTATTAAAGTTAATCACTTACAACTTTCTCCTTTACCCGTGACATACAACCGCTACCATCTGTATAAGTTGCACTATCATTCTTATCTAAGTTACGATTGGCACTATTTCAAATTAATTGAGCATATATACAAATATATTTAGATTGTTAAACTAACCAATAAAACAAATTTGACTAGCAAAAAAAATTTATTGCACTGAAACTAAAGTCTCTGATATATTAACACCCATCATGTAATGCCTCAATATTTATGCCTAACATTTGCGGAGACAGAATCACTGAATGGAGTTTGCAGTGATAACTATTGTTCTAATCTCAACTATGTTAGGTCTGACTTCTTTACCGCTGAAGTGTAAAAACATACAAAAATCTGAATTCTTTACCACTAAAGTGTAAAAACATACACAAATATCTGAATTCTTTATGTAAGATCATTAATAACACTAAACAACACTACCTCAACCATGTCAGGTCTCTAATGCATGCTCCAAGTGCAAGAATTAAGAAACTACATCCACTATCTCCTTCAGTTCACATGTGATAGAAATCCAAGAGTGTCTTATAGAGATCCAACATGGAAAATGTTCTTGTTTTAGCTATTTTATTGGACTTATAAAATTATACATCCCATTAGTATATGATCGAAATCTGAGATGGTCTGATAAAACTACAATATTTAACCAATAACATAATTTTTCACACATAGTAGTACCACAAATAGATTGCTCATGAGCCTAATTACTACACAGATGAGATGTCTAGACCACTCACATGCGAAAGTGATTTATATAACACAGTCAATGAGATGTTTGAAACGATTTTTACTACTCAAAATATAGGAAAGTTTACAATTACAGATAAATAAAATTACAAGATGAACAGTCAACAACAAATACAGCAGAATCAGTATTCCGGCTGTGATGCCAATTGAAATTCATGAACACGATGCAATCCAGCAAGCACTAATAATATTTTGAATTTTCGATTATCTAGAAACCAAAACCCAACAATAAGTTGAGAATACAAGTATGCATGAAACAACTTTTACAGTAAACATGGACATAAGACATGCAAAACTCACATATACAGGGACCAAAAAATTCCCTCAAAACTGAAGAAAATGATATATAACCCTCAACATGTAATGCCCCAATGTTTTGCAGTAAGCAAACAATAGACGTATAAAGAAAATTCTCTAAAACATGCCATCAAATTTTGTACATTTAGAAAAGAATGGATTGGGAGAATTCTCAAGGGATCTCTATTAGTACAATAAATGCAGCCTCATGGTTATTATTACCCATAAATTCCATAGCATCATAACACTTTTTGATAAAATCGGAAAAATTGAAAATACTAGAATTTTCGGTACACACATCACGCATTATTTTTATTTACCACGCACCTTCTTTGCATCATTATCCAAAAATGCACATATAGCAGGCCACTCAAACAAATGTGTCCTTCAATAATCAAGACCATTCTTGATCACTTTGCATTCTGTTTGAGTCTTCGATGTCGTTCATCTTAGAAAACAATTAAACTTTAAATTGTATTTCTACGATCTATCACTCTTCTATGCATGAATTTCCTCAAAGTCTCTAACTCTGTCCTCATTCCACAGGAACCACCTTTCTTTTTCCTCCTCATGATCCAAAGGATGAAAAAAAATCCTAATGATCCCAGACAAAAAATAGATTTATTAACATGATTCTATGGTTACAATTTTTGAGACAATTATCTAGAATAGAATTATGCATGTGCTTCAAAAAACTCTCAAATGTCTTCTCATGTTTGGAACCTCAATTCAAGTGTATTAAAAATCTAGCATAATTAGAAATCTCGAAACACCAATATTTTGGAAAACCTACTTGTAAAGCTCCCAAGAGGACGAGAATGCACGTTCCAGTAGATAGGTCGCTTCCCTTCACCTTTTGAGAAGTCTGTCTCTAGGGGTAGTGGTTTATTTGGACCCCTTATGCCACCGACCCGTTTAACATTACCTGTCACATCATAACGAGCTATACGAGTGGTAAGTCGCTAAGCCTCACAACGCGGTTTATAACTTCTTCGAAATTCAAGAGGGGACGCTAGAATTTCTTAGATGTATCGAACAGACAGAGGACCTGCTTATGGCTCTTCTTCGCAGGTGGTGAACCGGATCAAATAAACAAGCAGACCACAACACTAGAAAAAAGGAAATGAATGAACACCTTTTTCTTACGCGTTTCATATGTTCAGAAGTGCTGACAATTCTTTGTTAGGTTGGCTTCCTTCTATCTTATCTTATAAGCGATCGGTCGCATATCTAAGTTGATAGCTGATCAAACTATATTTTTTAATCAAAAGAAAGAGGAAGACCGATTTGATAATCAAAAGATCTTGTTTGGGCTACTTGTTTGGGCAAATGGATTTATATTCTTAATTTCCTAGCGTGGATATTGGCAATAATTAATTGAAACGTTAGCATGTGCTCATGAACGCACACATTTGGCTAATTTGATTCGATGGAGAGATAAGCCGATGGCTCTTTCCATTCTAAGAAATTCCAGCATCCCCACTTGAATTTCGGTGAAGAAGTTATAGTTGTGAGGCTCAGCGACTTGCCACTCGTATAGCTCGTTATGGTGTGGCAGTTAATGTTAAATAGTTTGGTTGTATGAGGGGGTCCAAATAAACCACTATCCCTAAAGCCAGCTTTCTCAAAAGGTAAAGTGAAGTCACCTATTTACGGGAACGTGAATTCATGCCCTCTTAAGAGCTTTACAAGTGTTTTTCCTAGTGTTGTGGTTTCGAAGCTTCTAATTATGCTCGATTTCCCTTACACATAAATTGGGGTCCAGAACTTGAGAAGAATTTTGAGAGTTTTTGTTGAAGAACATGTATAAGTATATTCTTGATTATCATCTTAAAATAACCATATGATCTATTTTTATACACATTAATAAATCTATGTTTTGTCTGAATTTGGTCCTTTGGATCCCGATAATAAGGAAAAAGAAAGGCGGTTCTTGTGGAATGAGGAAGGAGTTAGAGACTATTTGTGGAAATCCATGCAGAGATAAGTGATAGGTCGTAGAAATACAATTAAAGTTAATTGTTTTCTAAGATGGAAGGCATCGAAGACTCAAACGTAACGCAAAACAATCGAGAATGATGTTAACTATGGAAGGACAACTTTGTTTGCATGGCCCTACGTGCATGTTTGGATAGTGATACAAAAAATGTGCATGTTAAATAGAAATAACGCTTGAAGTGTGCAACGAAATATTCCAGTATTTTCAATTTTTTATACTTTTATCTTAAAAATGTTATAATGCTATGAAATTTATGGGCAATAATAACCTTGAGCTGGTATTTATTTTACAAATATGAGATCCCTTGAGAATCCCTCGATCCGTTCTCTTCTAAATGTACAAAATTTGATGGCATGTTTTAAAGAATTTTAAATATAAATTTTAATGTCTTCTTGCTGCAAAAAAATTAAGGCATTACATGTTGAGGGGTATTTTTTCTGCCCTTGTATATGTGTGTTTTTCCCTAATATGAGATCCCTTGTATTTTTTCTGCTCTTGTATATGAGATCCCTTGAGAATCCCTCGATCCGTTCTCTTCTAAATGTACAAAACTTGATGGCATGTTTTAAAGAATTTTAAATATTACTTCTAATGTCTTCTTGCTGCAAAAAAATTAAGGCATTACATGTTGAGGGGTATTTCTTCTTGCTGTAAATGGTGTTTTCCGCATGCTTGTATTCTTAACTTATTGTTGGTTCTAGTTTTTAATTAATCACAAAAAATTATTATTGCTTGCTGGATTGCATCGTGTTTAGGAATTTCATGTTGGCATCACAGCCGAAACATCCTTACAGATACTGCTGATATTTGTTGTGATTTCATTTATCCGCAATTGCAAACTTATATATATTTTGAGTAGCAAAAATCGTTTCAAACATCTCATTGAATGTGTTTTATAAATCACCCTCATATGTGAGTGGTCTAGGCATCTGTGTAGTAATAAGGCTCCTGAGAATTCTATTTGTGGTACTACTATTTGTGGCACTACTATTTGTGAAAAATTATGTTATTAGCTAAATATTGTAGTAGTATCAGACCATCCTGGATTTCTATCATATAAAAATGGGATGTATAATTCTACAAGTCCAATAAAATAGTTCAAACAGGCACATCTTCCATGTTGGATTTTTACAAGACACTCCAAGATTTCTATCATATGTGTACTGAAGGAGATGGTATGTGTAGTTTCTAAATTCTTGCACTTGGAGCATGCATTTAAGACTTGACATTGTTGAGATAGTGCTGCTTAGTGTTATTAATGATCTTACATAAAGAATTCAGATTTTTGGAAGATTTTCTCTGTAGTGGTAAAGAATTCAAACCTGACACAGGTAGGTGCAGTTGCTTAATTCAGATTTGGGAAATTAATAATTGTATTATTTCCTAAAGGCTTACTTTTCATGTCTTTTGTTGTTTTGTTTAGTATCATAAAAATCTCATTACGTGTGCTAGTAGTTAGCAAGTGTAGTTTCTTAATTCAGATTTGGGATTTTAGTCTTATTATTTCCTAAAGGAATACTTTTCATGTCTTTTGTGGTGTTGTCTAGTATAATAAAAAAATCACATTTTGTGTGCCAATAGTTAGAACAGTAGCTATCACTATAGCTATCCTGCATACTCTATTTAGTCCTTCTGTCTTGTCATTTTCTCCAGAAATTCAAACTGCAACTGTTCGGTGTAAACGTTGAGGCATAACATAACATGTTGAGAATTAATATATCAGGGACATCAGTTTCAGCACACAAAATTTGCTAGTCAAATTTGTTTTGTTGGTTATTTTAACCATCTAAATTTATTTCTATGTAGGCTCAAGTAATTCGAAACTGTGCCAATCATAATTCAAACAAGAATGAAAGTGTGACTTATACAGGTGATAGCGATTGTATGTCACGTGCAAGGGAAAAAAGTTGTCAGTGAATAGGTTTAATAAATTAAAATCAAGAAATACTGTATGCATATATTAATTTGTATCACACTACATGCAGATCGAGAGGAATAGATCTGACAATTTTACACATCAACAGATCTAGAGTCGGAAGAGATTACATATCCGAATGAAAGTGCACGACGTTACACAATTATCGGTTACTCATTTACATATTTTTAGAAAAAGAATGTTCTTAATTAATGTTTTGAAATTTAAAAATATAATAAAACAAGTCTCGAGCCAAGATTCAAATTCAAGGTATGAAATTATCAAGTGGCTCATATCTTTTCGTTTTGTTACTTATACTAGATGCTAGTGGTCGCCATTGTGGATATGAAAAGGGTCTTCGACTAGGGCCAACTAGGAAGATGTTGAAGAACATCAATAAAGAAACATGCTTGGAGTGAGAACTAAAAAAGAATTTAAAGAAGCTTCAAGCCGAAAATAATCTACTTAAAGAGCAGATGGTATGTGGTCTTACTTTTATGTGCATATTTATGGCAATGAGTAGTATATGAAAATTAAAGTTTTTTATCATATATATATATAATTATATCTATATTTGCTTGCTGGAAGATTTTGTCCAACTCCAGGTATTCGACGATTTGGACGATCTGCAAATTCTACGATTTCATAAGTACCTATGGAGCAAATAATAGGATGGCTTGGTAGTGACGGGTTGGACGCATTATATGATACTACAACTCGGGCTAGACATGCAAAAAAGATCAAGATGGACCAAGTTATTGAAGTCAACGTAACGATGAAATTTTTTTGATATTTTATTGACAAATTAGAGTTACTTGACTATGTTTTATTTAGATTCACTAGTTTCAATTTGTGATACCCAACGCTTGTGTTTGTATATTTACTTTTATATTGGACTTATGATATAAATAGTGTTATTTAAATCCATGAGAATTTTACTGAGTTGTTAATCTTAATATCAGTGTTTATTTATGTTTACAAATTGAAAAGTGAATATGATAATTAAATATTTTATCATTTTGAAATGATTTTAAAAAAATCACCAATGGTTCGGTTTGTCTGTGCAATATAGTAGCACCAAAGGAGAATAGCGTTTCGCTTTGAAATTATGTGAAATTCACATACAGAAATTAAACCTCGATTCACGTGCATTGCACATGTATAATGTCACGTGCATCGCACAGATGCACGTGCTGTTGATATGACATCCTACGTGGATAATTCTAATATATTTTGTCATGTGTGCGTCCTGTGGCATCCAATAAGGAAATTGTTAATGCCAAAATTGACCGAGACAGTCGTCAAGCTGACGTAGACTCGAGGTGATGAATCGGAGCCTCGTCAGCAGTTGGAGTGGGACCCTTGGTTAGAGGAACCACGGTCGAGTGATGGTGGTTGTAGATGGTGCGACCTTCGACCGACCTTCAGACGGTCGTTGTGTCGATCGTTCAAGGTTGAGATCCTCGCCGTCGACCTTTGACGTTGGACGATGATCGTCGATCTGCACCACAGGGACTCGTTAGGGGGGTCGAATCTGGGTTCCGACCCAAATCCCCTCCGATACTTAAGTTAGTATGGAACTTAAGTAAGAGAGTGAGCTTGGTGCAGCTGAGATCGACCTATGGAGGTTCGTCTCTAGAGTGGCGACGCAAGCTCGAATATAAGAAATGTAAGCTGAGAAAATAGAGTTGTATGTCTTAGACCTCGTACCTTGAATATGGAACCCCTATGCATTCGTTCGTCGGTCTATTTATAGGTAATTCCCCTTTGATGATGTGTAACCGTTCCTCATTGATTGGGGGCACAATCTTCTCCGGGATTCGAGTTAACGGCTGCTCATTTACCCAACCCCATTAACTTTCCCTTGAATGTCAATGCCAGACTAACAGTCGAATGACCCATTCGTCTTACTCAGCTGTACCCCGCTAAGAGCGCGGATGATATAGGTCGCGGATGCTAAACAGGTCAGGTATGCGGATACCCAAATTGGATTCGTACCCGTCACTAACAATGGCCCCCATCATTTGCGCCTCAGAAATCGTGCTGACTAAGACCGAATGATGAGTAATTTTCTTAAATGCGCACGATTTTTGAAACATCTGATTTGATTTGTGCCGCCAAAACCCTTTCGCCTTTGGAGTAATCTTCGTCGTTGCTGGTGGCTGCCCTTGGACACGTGTCGCGCATCGGATGTCAGCCGGTTGGGTTTCTTCATATATAAGAGGAAAATCGAGGAAAAGGTTGAGATCTTTCCGCTTCACCCTCTTCCTTGTTTCACCAGCTTGTCGACACCGGAAAAGGCTGCTTGTCGACACCGGAAGTTCGTGTGACATACTCTTCTTCTCTACGTTGGAGAGGATGAGAATGTCGTTCGTTGAGTTGACACCTTGTACGGGACCCCTGGTGGGATTCATCGGACATTTCACCCCGATAGCAGGCATCATCACCCTACCGGTGACCCTCGGTACATATACTCGACAAATCATTTGCCTACCAGTTTTATGGTGGTGAAGATCAACTCGACATGTAACGGGATTATTGGAAGACCGCTGCTGAACACCATAGAAGTGGTCTCAACCTTCCATCAGATGATCAAGTTTCAGACCCCCGACGGAGTCGGAAGAGCAAAAGGGAATCAGAAACAGGCGTGGTCGTGCTACACGCTATCCACTGCCCTGAGGAGGTTTGAGCAGGCGGATCCAGTCGACCCACGGATCGAAGATCGACTGCCTGCCGCGGTCGAGGAAACGAAGAACATCCAAGCCTCTGACGAGGAAGGAAAAACCGTCTCTATCGGGTCGCTGCTCCCTTGCGACCTAAAAGAACAGTTAATCGCTCTCCTAAGAGAGCATGCTACCATCTTCGCTGGACCCCGAAGGACATGCCTGGCATCAACCCTGAGGTAGTGTCCCACAAACTGGAGGTCGACCCAACCTCCAGGCCCATGAAGCAAAAGAAGAGAAACATGTGATGTGAAAAGATGAAAGCTGCGATCGAAGAAGTTGATCGACTTCTGGAAGCTCGCTTCATTCGAAAGTCAAGTACCCTGAATGGCTCTCAAATGTCGTGATGGTTAAGAAGGCAAACGACAAATGGTGAATGTGTGTCGGCTTCATCGACCTCAACAAGGCGTGCCCAAAGGATAGCTACCCCCTTTCATGAATCGACCATCTGGTCGACAGTGCTTCGGGCTACGAGCTTCTCAGCGTCATGGATGCCTTCTCAGGATATAACCAGATTCAGATGGCATCGGAAGATGAGGAGAAAACTTCTTTCATCACTGATCGAGGTATTTTCTGTTACACCAAAATGCCATTCGGTTTGAAAAATGCAGGGGCCACGTACCAACGCATGATGAACGGCGTCTTTAATCTCAAAGAGGACGAAACCTAGAAGTCTACGTTGACGACATGTTGGTCAAGTCGAAAAAGCCAACAGATCACGTTGCAGACCTATGGGAGATATTTGCACAGATCCGGCGATACAACCTTAGGCTAAACTCTGCCAAATGTACATTCGGGGTTCGGTCGGGGAAGTTCCTCGGTTTCATGCTGACGAATCGGGGGATCGAAGCCAACCCTGACAAGATGGCAGCCATCATTACGATGAATGAGCCATTGACTCTCAGAGAGCTCTAGAGGATGAAAGGAAGGATAGCAGCATTGGAACGATTCTTGTCTAAGTCAGCCGAGAGGTCATTACCTTTCTTCAAGGTGTTGAGAAAGGCGATAGCCTCCGCATCAAGCGGCAATAGTCATTGAATGAGATGCAGACTGCAAAAAAGCTTTTTCCGAGTTGAAGGAGTACCTTTGCACCCCACCGCTCCTGACCAAGCCAGATAATGATGACCAGCTCATCATCTACCTGGCCGCAACTGAGGAGGTCGTAAGTTCGACACTCGTCAAAGAAGACGCGTGGGTACAACGGTCCATCTACGTCAGTCAGGTTCTTCGAGGCGCGGAGGTCAACCACTCGAGGATCGAAAAGATGGCTTTCGCACTTGTCCAATCCGCTAGGAGGCTGCGATCGTATTTCCAAGCGCACACCATCTTGGTCCTCACCGACACTCCCTTAGAGCAGACACTGAAGAGGCTTTTGATCGTTCATGGAGAATGACGAAATGGGGTCGAACTTAGCGAGTTTGACATCCAGTTTAAATCAAGGACCGCCATCAAAGGGCAGGCTTTCGTCGACTTTATCGGCGAACTCACTTACGACGATGGCACCCGGAAAGATGTATATGCAACTAGCACACTATCTGGGGCTACCCCCTCGCCCTCAACAAGCATCGATCCACCAAGCAGAGCGAAAGACAAAATTGAAGACGAGGGAACCTGGTTCGTACAAGTCGACGGTTCAGCCACAAACTGGGAGCGGGGCTGGAATAATCGTCCAAACATCAGCATGCGATATATTCGAATATGCCCTTCATTTCGATTTCCAAACCATTAATAATGGTGCAAAATACGAAGCGGCCATCAACGGACTTCGACTGGCTTGAGCCATGGGGGCGTGAGTGGTCCAACTACTCAGCGACTCCAGCCTCGTCGTCCACCAACTAAATGGGACCTTCGAGGCCCGCGACGACTCGATGCAAAGTTACCTGCAAGTCGCTAAAGCAGAGCTCGCCAAATTTGCGCGCGTAGAAATTCATCACGTGCCAAGGTCGAAGAATCATCGAGTTGACGCCTTGTCGAAGCTTGCATCCTCTTCCCCTGCGGGACTCGGTCAGACTGTGTATGTACGTCTACCCCATCCCAGCGAGCCTGCACAGGAGCTACTAAACCTCGATCAAGAGATCACGTGGATGGACCCGATAATCCGTACCTAAGCACGGGGGAGAAGCCGACCGACCCAGTGGAAGCAGGAAAGCTATAACGGAAGGCCTACCAATTCGTCCTGCTAAATGGTTCATTGTACAAAAGACGATGGACTAGGTATGACATCTTCCCCTATCTTAAATGTTTAGCCCCGCAGGAAGCGCACTACGTGATCCAAGAGATCCACGAGGTCGACTGCGGATACAACTGTGGAGGGAAATCCATAGCCTTGAAGGCCGTGAGACAATGGTATTTTTGGCCAATGATGTTCACAGATGCCGTCGAATACGGTCGACGGTGCTCGACTTGCCAAAAATTCTCAAAGGTCAGCTCGGCCCCACCAACTGACCTGATCCCCATCGTCAGTCTAGTTCCTTTCGCCAAATGGGGACTAGACCTACGCGGACTATTCAAGCCAGCGAGTGGGCAACAGCGATACTTGATAGTGGCAATCGACTACTTCACAAAGTGGATCGAAGGGGAACCTCTGTCCCGAATCACTTGGAAAGAAGCTCAAAAAGCTTCGTCTAGAAGTCCATCGTCTGTCGCTTTGGCATCCCACAATACATAGTGACGGACAATGGGACGCAGTTCGACAGCGCCGGCTTCAGAGACTTCTGCTCAGAGCTGAAGATCAAGCTGCACTTCGCCTCTGTCGCCCTTCCCCAGTTGAACGGCTTGGCAGAGTCAGCCAACAAAAGCATCCTCGGGCTCCTGTGGAAGAGGATAACCGTGCTCGAAGGAACTTGGTCGGACGAGATACCCGGCATACTATGGTCGTACAAAACGACCCACAAAACCTCGACGGAGGAAACACCGTTCATGTTGGCTTACAGATGCGAGGCTGTTGTCCCAGTCGAGGTTAATGAGCGACCGCTTCGTCTCCAATACTGTGACGAAGAAAGAAACTCAGAAGGCCTCAAGCTCAACCTACAACTAGTGGACGAGGTCCGCGAACGAGCTTTAGCGACCCTCATCGAACAAAAGGGGGCACATGGCCCGCTACTTCAACTCAAAAGTCCGCAAATGCAGCTTCCGTGTGGGCGACTTGGTGCTGCGTAAGGCCGCTTGCACTCCTGATATTCTCAAACAAGGGAAGCTCGCCGCAAAGTGGAAAGGACCATACACAGTGATCGATGTACTCGGTCATGTCACCTACCGACTCGCTACTTTAGATGATAGAGAACTTCCTCATCCTTGGAACGCCGAGCATTTACGGAAGTATTATCAATGATTGTACAAACGGGGTAAAATGATCGTTCATTTTTTATCCTATGCATGTTTATTATGAATGCAAAGTAGATCGTTTTTTGACATCAGTCGAAATACTCTCGTCGATCATAAGTCGTAGGGGCATCGTCTCTCGCCACCGAACGACCCTCGTCAGTTGTAAGTCGAAGGTGGCTCGTCCCTCGCTACCGAACGAACCCTCGTCGGCCGTAAGTCAAAGGGGCTTTGCCCCTTACCACCAAACGACCCTCGTCGGCCGTAAGTCGAAGGAGACTCATCCCTCGCCATCGTACGACTCATGTCATCAGCCATAAGCCGATGGATCTCCCCTCGCCACTGAGCGACCCCCGATTCTCATCGGCCATAAGACGAAGGGACCTTGTCCCTCGCCGATGGACGACCTTGACGCATATGCCGAAAGAGGTTCGCACTTCTCTACCCAAGGAAGCGTGATTCATGGATTAACAGGTTACGTTCGTTGATTAAATACGCCTAACCTATCAACGACATAACTTGCCTAAAGACTTTTATGAAATTTCAAGTTAAGTCGTTAAGGGACGCAGATATTCAAATGCGAACAAAGGAGAAAGGCCGCAAAAAAGTTTTTTCATTTATTCAAATAAAAGAAAATTACAAAATTTAGCAAAATAGAAGGCCTACCGGCCTAAGAGGGAGGGGAGCGCTTCTTGACACCAAGACGCTGGTGAAAGCCTCCATCGCCTTCGCGAGCTTTGACGTAAGCTCAGTCTTTTCCTTCGCGGTAGCCTCCTCGAGCCCCGCGACTTTGGCATGAAGCTTGGCCTTCGCCACCTGGCAAGCTTCTGCCCACCTCTCAGAGTCGCAAGCCTTGGCCCGAAGCTCGATCGTCTCTTTCTTGTAGGCGTCGAGCTCCTCATCGAGCTGGGACCTCTCCAACCGCCACTGAAGCTAGGCAGATTTGTAGAGGTCCGACACCGATGATAGACTGTCCTTAGCCTCCGTCGCCTCCCACTCGACCGCCGCCTTGTCAGCGAGAGCTTTCCCCAAGGCCTCCTCCGCCTCCTTCGACCAGCCTCAAAGCTGAGCGCTTTGCGCTCCGCGTCTGCCACCCGCTGACCTCCGTCAATCAAGTCGGCAGCCTGGAGGCGCATCACGGCACCGAGAACGGACATCTGCAAGCATGACAAGGGTTAGTCAAAAACGACGGACTTGGACGACGACAAACAAAGGCTCGAGTGACATACCTGATATCTGCTCCCCTCGAAGAAGTTGGCCACCCTTTCGATGTCCAACTTCTGCTGGAACTCTAGGTCCTTGGGGAGGATCGAGTTCTCCACCAACCTGGCGGTTGTCCCAAAGTCCCTCAAGGCCGATTCCTCCTTGCCAATGGCGAAGGGGGAAGGTGAAACTCACCTTGGACCTGCCCCGAGGATCGAGACGAGAGTCGATTGAGCATCAACACTCGATCGAACTCTCCCAGGATTTAGCCGACCAAAGGAGCAGGCGACACGATGTCACCCCAATGCCATTGATCCAGAAGGGGCGTCGTGGAGACCTGAGACACAAAATGGGTCTCCACCACCGCTGGAGGCTCGAGAGGAGCGACCCCCTTTCCTTTTCCAATGGGATCCTCCTCCACTCGCCTCCTCTTTAGAGATTCCTCCTCCCAGCGGGAGGGCATCTCCCTCTTCTGGCCGACCGCTTCAGTCGGCTCAACAACATCAGCAGCGTCGACGTCAACCACTTCCTGCGGCTCTACAACCATGACGGAAGCCAGGGGCACAAGGGGCCGTACGAGAGCCTGGCTGGAGGTCTCCCTTGAAGAAGCTCGAGAAGAAGGCCGGGATGCCTGCCTAATCTCTCCCCTTCGGAAGAAGAGCTCTGGCGGATGTGGAGAGGCGACAGAGAGCCAGATCTCTTGATGCGTGCGCTCGATTGGTCGGCACGGGCACTCGACCTCTCAACCGTCCTCTTCTTCTTTCGCTGTTCTTCCAGACCCGGTCCAGACTGGACTCGCCACTTTGTCGGCTTTCGTTGGTCATATCTGCAGGCAACGAGCATAACTATTGTGAGTGGCGGAGATAAAGATATAGATTCGAGATACATTATCCGGGCTCCATAGAAGGATCTTTAATGTATGATCATCCAACAAATACTGAATCGACCTATCTTGTTTCGGTCGACTCAAGAGAGACTTCATTGTCTCGACCTCGTCCGGCGACAACCTGGCTCTGACCTGCTCTAAAGACATCCGAGACTCCACCGCAAGCTCAAGATTCGGAGAACTTCAGCCATTGAGCAACGGTTCCAGGTCAGAAAGAAAGACGAACACAAATGTATCCGTCCACCCAGGGTCGAAAATTGGAAGGTCGTATATGAGACTCGTACCCGGGTGAGCAACGATATGGTACCACACTCGGTGAAGGTCGACTACTATCCTAAAGAAATACCCGAATAGCCCAAGGGTCGGACGAACTCCACAAAGCTTGCACAACTCGATGTTGCCAACTAAGGGAGGAAAAGCTTATGGAGCGAGTCTACAGATGGAAAGCTCTGAAGAGCACTGAACTTCCATAATGAAGGGGTGAAGTGGGAATCAGAGTCTTAAGCGAAAAGCTTTGAGATACACCCCAAGCCTCCTTTTCCGTGGGAAACATACTCATCCGAATTGGGCACTCTAACCCTAAAGGGATCACAGCAGTAACCTTGCCAAACCTCGGTAGTCAGATCGAGGAAAACCTAGGGGCCATCTCTAAGATAACTTTGGGGACCTTCGACCCCCGATACCTTCGTCGAATGGGAAGGCTTGGCTCGATCCAAACTGCTTTTCCCTTTCCAGGAACTTCCACACATCGAGGGGGTCGGAGGCGCACCACGAGCTCCTCATATGTCGGCTCCTTGAATACGACTGGTGCAAACATGCTTGACGAACCTAAAAGAGAATCAGAATCGAAGAAGGGAGATACCTTGAGAAGAAACATGCGATCTCTGGAGAAGCAACGCTGAAAGCAAGCCGGTGAAACAAGGAAGAGGATGAAGCGGAAAGATCTCAACCTTTTCCTCGATTTTCCTCTTATATATGAAGAAACCCAACCGGCTGACATCCGATGCGCGACACGTGTCCAAGGGCAGCCACCAGCAACGACGAAGATTGCTCCAAAGGCGAAAGGGTTTTGGCGGCACAAATCAAATCAGATGTTTCGAAAATCGTGCGCATTTAAGAAAATTACTCATCATTCGGTCTTAGTCAGCACGATTTCTGAGGCGCAAATGATGGGGGCCATTGTTAGTGACGGGTACGAATCCAATTTGGGTATCCGCATACCTGACCTGTTTAGCATCCGCGACCTATATCCTCCGCGCTCTTAGCGGGGTACAGCTGAGTAAGACGAATGGGCCATTCGACTGTTAGTCTGGCGTTGACATTCAAGGGAAAGTTAATGGGGTTGAGTAAATGAGCAGCCGTTAACTCGAATCCTGGAGAAGATTGTGCCCCCAATCAATGAGGAACAGTTACGCATCATCAAAGGGGAATTACCTATAAATAGACCGACGAACGAATGCATAGGGGTTCCATATTCAAGGTACGAGGTCTAAGACATACAACTCTATTTTCTCAGCTTACATTTCTTATATTCGAGCTTGCGTCGCCACTCTAAAGACGAACCTCCGTAGGTCGATCTCAGCTGCACCAAGCTCACTCTCTTACTTAAGTTCCATACTAACTTAAGTATCGGAGGGGATTTGGGTCGGAACCCAGATTCGACCCCCCTAACGAGTCCCTGTGGTGCAGATCGACGATCATCGTCCAACGTCAAAGGTCGACGGCGAGGATCTCAACCTTGAACGATCGACACAACGACGTCTGAAGGTCGGTCGAAGGTCGCACCATCTATAACCACCATCACTCGACCGTGGTTCCTCTAACCAAGGGTCCCACTCCAACTGCTGACGAGGCTCCGATTCATCACCTCGAGTCTACGTCAGCTTGCCGACTGTCTCGGTCAATTTTGGCATTAACAATTTCCTTATTGGATGCCACAGGACGCACACATGACAAAATATATTAGAATTATCCACGTAGGATGTCATATCAACAACACGTGCATCTGTGCGATGCACGTGACATTATACATGTGCAATGCACGTGAATCGAGGTTTAATTTCTGTATGTGAATTTCACATAATTTCAAAGCGAAACGCTATTCTCCTTTGGTGCTACTATATTGCACAGACAAACCGAACCATTGGTGATTTTTTTAAAATCATTTCAAAATGATAAAATATTTAATTATCATAATTCACTTTTCAATTTGTAAACATAAATAAACACTGATATTAAGATTAACAACTCAGTAAAATTCTCATGGATTTAAATAACACTATTTATATCATAAGTCCAATATAAAAGTAAATATACAAACACAAGCGTTGGGTATCACAAATTGAAACTAGTAAATCTAAATAAAACATAGTCAAGTAACTCTAAATTGTCAATAAAATATCGAAATTTTTTTCGTCGTTACGTTGACTTCAATAACTTGGTCCATCTTGATCTTTTTTGCATGTCTAGCCCGAGTTGTAGTATCATATAATGCGTCCAACCCGTCACTACCAAGCCATCCTATTATTTGCTCCAAAGGTACTTATGAAATCGTAGAATTTGCAGATCGTCCAAATCGTCCAATACCTGGAGTTGGACAAAATTTTCCTGCAAGCAAATATAGATATAATTATATATATATATGATAAAAAACTTTAATTTTCATATACTACTCATTGCCATAAATATGCACATAAAAGTAAGACTACATACCATCTGCTCTTTAAGTAGATTATTTTTGGCTTGAAGCTTCTTTAAATTCTTTTTTAGTTCTCACTCCAAGCATGTTTCTTTATTGATGTTCTTCAACATCTTCCTAGTTGGCCCTAGTCGAAGACCCTTTTCATATCCACAATGGCGACCACTAGCATCTAGTATAAGTAACAAAACGAAAAGATATGAGCCACTTGATAATTTCATACCTTGAATTTGAATCTTGGCTCGAGACTTGTTTTATTATATTTTTAAATTTCAAAACATTAATTAAGAATATTCTTTTTCTAAAAATATGTAAACGAGTAACCGATAATTGTGTAACGTCATGCACTTTCATTCGGATATGTAATCTCTTCCGACTCTAGATCTGTTGATGTGTACAATTGTCAGATCTATTCCTCTCGATCTGCATGTAGTGTGATACAAATTAATATATGCATACAGTATTTCTTGATTTTAATTTATTAAACCTATTCACTGACAACTTTTTTCCCTTGCACGTGACATACAATCGCTATCACCTGTATAAGCCACACTTTCATTCTTGTTTGAATTATGATTGGCACAGTTTCGAATTACTTGAGCCTACATAGAAATAAATTTAGATGGTTAAAATAACCAACAAAACAAATTTGACTAGCAAATTTTGTGTGCTGAAACTGATGTCCCTGATATATTAATTCTCAACATGTTATGTTATGCCTCAACGTTTACACCGAACAGTTGCAGTTTGAATTTTTGGAGAAAATGACAAGACAGAAGGACTAAATAGAGTATGCAGGATAGCTATAGTGATAGCTACTGTTCTAACTATTGGCACACAAAATGTGATTTTTTATTATACTAGACAACACCACAAAAGACATGAAAAGTATTCCTTTAGGAAATAATAAGACTAAAATCCCAAATCTGAATTAAGAAACTACACTTGCTAACTACTAGCACACGTAATGAGATTTTTATGATACTAAACAAAACAACAAAAGACATGAAAAGTAAGCCTTTAGGAAATAATACAATTATTAATTTCCCAAATCTGAATTATGCAACTGCACCTACCTGTGTCAGGTTTGAATTCTTTACCACTACAGTGAAAATCTTCCAAAAATCTGAATTCTTTATGAAGATCATTAATAACACTAAACAACACTATCTCAACAATGTCAAGTCTTAAATACATGCTCCAAGTGCAAGAATTTAGAAACTACACATACCATCTCCTTCAGTACACATATGATAGAAATCTTGGAGTGTCTTGTAAAAATCCAACATGGAAGATGTGCCTGTTTGAACTATTTTATTGGACTTGTAGAATTATACATCCCAGTTTTATATGATAGAAATCCAGGATGGTCTGCTACTACTACAATATTTAGCTAATAACATAATTTTTCACCCATAGTAGTGCCACAAATAGCAGTACCACAAATAGAATTATCAGGAGCCTTATTACTACACAGATGCCTAGACCACTCACATATGAGGGTGATTTATAAAACACATTCAATGAGATGTTTGAAACGATTTTTGCTACTCAAAATATATAAAAGTTTGCAATTGTGGATAAATGAAATCACAACAAATATCAGCAGTATCTGTAAGGATGTTTCGGCTGTGATGCCAACATGAAATTCCTAAACACGATGCAATCCAGCAAGCAATAATAATTTTCTGTGATTATTTAAAAACTAGAACCACCAATAAGTTAAGAATACAAGCATGCGGAAAACACCATTTACAGCAAGAAGAAATACCCCTCAACATGTAATGCCTTAATTTTTTTGCAGCAAGAAGACAGTAGAAGTAATATTTAAAATTCTTTAAAACATGCCATCAAGTTTTGTACCATTTAGAAGAGAACGGATCGAGGGATTCTCAAGGGATCTCATATACAAGAGCAGAAAAAATACAAGGGATCTCATATTAGGGAAAAACACACATATACAAGGGCAAAAAAATACCCCTCAACATGTAATGCCTTAATTTTTTTGTAGCAAGAAGACATTAGAAGTTATATTTAAAATTCTTTAAAACATGCCATCAAATTTTGTACATTTAGAAGAGAACGGATCGAGGGATTTTCAAGGGATCTCATATTTGTAAAATAAATACCAGCTCAAGGTTATTATTGCCCATAAATTCCATAGCATTATAACATTTTTAAGATAAAAGTATAAAAAATTGAAAATACTGGAATATTTCGTTGCACACTTCAAGCGTTATTTCTATTTAACATGCACATTTTTTGTATCACTATCCAAACATGCACGTAGGGCCATGCAAACAAAGTTGTCCTTCCATAGTTAACATCATTCTCTATTGTTTTGCGTTACGTTTGAGTCTTCGATGCCTCCCATCTTAGAAAACAATTAACTTTAATTGTATTTCTACGACCTATCACTTATCTCTGCATGGATTTCCACAAATAGTCTCTAACTCCTTCCTCATTCCACAAGAACCGCCTTTCTTTTTCCTTATTATCGGGATCCAAAGGACCAAATTCATAACAGTCCTAGACAAAACATAGATTTATTAATGTGTATAAAAATAGATCCTATGGTTATTTTAAGATGATAATCAAGAATATACTTATACATGTGCTTCAACAAAAACTCTCAAAATTCTTCTCAAGTTCTGGACCCCAATTTATGTGTAAGGGAAATCGAGCATAATTAGAAGCTTCGAAACCACAACACTAGGAAAAACACTTGTAAAGCTCTTAAGAGGGCATGAATTCACGTTCCCGTAAATAGGTGACTTCACTTTACCTTTTGAGAAAGCTGGCTTTAGGGATAGTGGTTTATTTGGACCCCCTCATACAACCAAACTATTTAACATTAACTGCCACACCATAACGAGCTATACGAGTGGCAAGTCGCTGAGCCTCACAACTATAACTTCTTCACCGAAATTCAAGTGGGGATGCTGGAATTTCTTAGAATGGAAAGAGCCATCGGCTTATCTCTCCATCGAATCAAATTAGCCAAATATGTGCGTTCATGAGCACATGCTAAAGTTTCAATTAATTATTGCCAATATCCACGCTAGGAAATTAAGAATATAAATCCATTTACCCAAACAAGTAGCCCAAACAAGATCTTTTGATTATCAAATCGGTCTTCCTCTTTCTTTTGATTAAAAAATATAGTTTGATCAGCTATCAACTTAGATATGCGACCGATCGCTTATACGATAAGATAGAAGGAAGCCAACCTAACAAAGAATTGTCACCACTTCTGAACATAGGAAACGCGTAAGAAAAAGGTGTTCATTCATTTCCTTTTTTCTAGTGTTGTGGTTTGCTTGTTTATTTGATCCGGTTCACCACCTGCGGAGAAGAGCCATAAGCAGGTCCTCTGTCTGTTCGATACATCTAAGAAATTCTAGCGTCCCCTCTTGAATTTCGAAGAAGTTATAAACCGCGTTGTGATGCTTAGCGACTTGCCACTCGTATAGCTCGTTATGATGTGACAGGTAATGTTAAACGGGTCGGTGGCATAAGGGGTCCAAATAAACCACTACCCCTAGAGACAGACTTCTCAAAAGGTGAAGGGAAGCGACCTATCTACTGGAACGTGCATTCTCGTCCTCTTGGGAGCTTTACAAGTAGGTTTTCCAAAATATTGGTGTTTCGAGATTTCTAATTATGTTAGATTTTTATTACACTTGAATTGAGGTTCCAAACATGAGAAGACGTTTGAGAGTTTTTTGAAGCACATGCATAATTCTATTCTGGATAATTGTCTCAAAAATTGTAACCATAGAATCATGTTAATAAATCTATTTTTTGTCTGGGATCATTAGGATTTTTTTCGTCATTTGGATCATGAGGACGAGGAAAAAGAAAGGTGGTTCCTGTGGAATGAGGAAAGAGTTAGAGACTTTGAGGAAATTCATGCATAGAAGAGTGATAGATCGTAGAAATACAATTTAACGTTTAATTGTTTTCTAAGATGAACGACATCGAAGACTCAAACAGAATGCAAAGTGATCAAGAATGATCTTGATTATTGAAGGACACATTTGTTTGAGTGGCCTGCTATATGTGCATTTTTGGATAGTGATGCAAAGAAGGTGCGTGGTAAATAAAAATAATGCGTGATGTGTGTACCGAAAATTCTAGTATTTTCAATTTTTCCGATTTTATCAAAAAGTGTTATGATGCTATGGAATTTATGGGTAATAATAACCATGAGGCTGCATTTATTGTACTAATAGAGATCCCTTGAGAATTCTCCCAATCCATTCTTTTCTAAATGTACAAAATTTGATGGCATGTTTTAGAGAATTTTCTTTATACGTCTATTGTTTGCTTGATGCAAAACATTGGGGCATTACATGTTGAGGGTTAATATGTCATTTTCTTCAGTTTGAGGGAATTTTTTGGTCCCTGTATATGTGAGTTTTGCATGTCTTATGTCCATGTTTACTGTAAAAGTTGTTTCATGCATACTTGTATTCTCAACTTATTGTTGGGTTTTGGTTTCTAGATAATCGAAAATTCAAAATATTATTAGTGCTTGCTGGATTGCATCGTGTTCATGAATTTCATATTGGCATCACAGCCGGAATACTGATACTGTGTTCTTGAATTTTATATAAATCACTTTCGCATGTGAGTGGTCTAGACATCTCATCTGTGTAGTAATTAGGCTCATGAGCAATCTATTTGTGGTATTACTATGTGTGAAAAATTATGTTATTGGTTAAATATTGTAGTTTTATCAGACCATCTCAGATTTCTATCATATACTAATGGGATGTATAATTTTATAAGTCCAATAAAATAGCTAAAACAAGAACATTTTCATGTTGGATCTCTATAAGACACTCTTGGATTTCTATCACATGTGAACTGAGGAGATAGTGGATGTAGTTTCTTAATTCTTGCACTTGGAGCATGCATTAGAGACCTGACATGGTTGAGGTAGTGTTGTTTAGTGTTATTAATGATCTTACATAAAGAATTCAGATATTTGTGTATGTTTTTACACTTTAGTGGTAAAGAATTCAGATTTTTGTATGTTTTTACACTTCAGCGGTAAAGAAGTCAGACCTAACATAGTTGAGATTAGAACAGTAGTTATCACTGCAAACTCCATTCAGCGATTCTGTCTCCGCAAATGTTAGGCATAAATATTGAGGCATTAAATGATGGGTGTTAATATATCAGGGACTTTAGTTTCAGTGCAATAAATTTTTTTTGCTAGTCAAATTTGTTTTATTAGTTAGTTTAACAATCTAAATATATTTGTATATATGCTCAATTAATTTGAAATAGTGCCAATCGTAACTTAGATAAGAATGATAGTGCAACTTATACAGATGGTAGCGGTTGTATGTCACGGGTAAAGGAGAAAGTTGTAAGTGATTAACTTTAATAAATTAAATTCCAGAAATACTTTATGCATATATTAATTTGTTTCGCATACATGCAGATCGAGAGGAAGGGAGCTGACAATTGTACACCATGAGATGTTTAGGTAAGCACCCATACATCAACAACAGATCCAGAGTCGGGGAAGATTACATATCTGAATGAAAGTACACGATATTACTTTGCAATTTTACATAATTATTGGCTACTTATTTACATATTTTTTTGAAAAAAAACTTTGTTTAGAATTAATGTTTTGAAATTTAAAAATATGGGATAAGTCTCGAGCCAAGATTCAAATTCAAGGTATGGAGTAATCAAGTGGCTCAGATCTCTCCGTTGTCACCTATACTGGATGCAGTGAGTGGTGGTTACCATGGTGCATATGAAAGGGGTCTTGGGCTCTGGGGCCAACTAGGAAGAAGTTGAAGAACTCAATAAAGAAATAAAGAAACACGCTTGGAGCGAGAACTAATAGAGAAATGTAAGAAGCTTCAAGGATTCTTATCCAACTCTAGGAGGATTCTTATCCAACTCTAGGTACTAGAGGTATTGGACGATCTGCATATTCTTTGGTTCCACAAGTACTTTTGGAGAAAATAATATAGCAAATAATAGGATGGTTTGGTAGTGATGGGTTGGACGTATTATATGATGATGTGATTCAGGATAGACATGCAAACAAAGTTTCAAGTCAACTCGATGGCGGATAGTTTTAAGGATATGTTATTGACAATTTGGAGTTACTTGACTATGTTTTATTTGGATTTAGTAGTTTAAATATGTAATAACCAATGCTTGTGTTTCTAATATTTACTTATGTTGGACTTATGATATAAATAGTGTTATATAAATCCATGAGAATTTTATTTAGTTAATCTTAAGTTATGTGTATGTTTGTGTTTACAAATTGGGAAATTGGGAAGTGAATTATGATAATTAAATAATTTATCATTTTGAAATGATTTTTTAACAAAAATCACCAATAGTTTGGTTTGTCTATGCAACGTAGTAGCACCAACAGAGGATAACGTTTGTGCTTTGAAATCATGTGACATTCACATGCATAAATTAAACCCCGATTCATGTGCATTGCACGCATATACGTGCTGTTGACCTGGCATCCTACGCGGATAGTTCTAATATATTTTGCCATGCGAGCGTACTATATGACATTCAACATGCAAATAAATTAAAATTTTTAAATAATTAAAATTAATGGCACCAACAGTTCAAGCCGTTGGTGCTGCAAAAAACCATTTGTGCTGAATAACATTTACGTTCTTTGCTCTAGCAGTCTATGTTGATTGTTTACTAAACGTTTAATATTGTAGCGCTCTTATCTAACAATGTGTGAGTTTTTATTCCTTTAGACAAGTTAATTAAATTTTTTGAAGCATACATATCTAATATCGGTTTGTTTATGGGCAAGTATTCAATACTATTAGGAGATTAAGAGCTTAGGAGATTAATCAAGAGTGTAATGTCATTTGTAATTATTTATATCTTGTCACATCTTCCAATTTAATTTGTAACATGTTTCACATAATGTGTTTATCTTTATCATTACTTTCAATTTACAAAATTTTATAAATGTTTAAAAAGGATTTTGATGTTTATTTTGATATTTTGGCATGCAAATGGTGTGAAACGCCTTTAGATTAATATTGATAATAATAGTAACCTGATGGAGGAACTTTATATATTTTAAAAACGAAATTATGTATAAACATGATATTTGCCATGTTTTTACAAATTTTTGTGGTGTGATAGAGAAATTAGGGAACACACATAATGTTTTGAACCCCACAAATAGCACAAAGAACAAAGCAATGCAAAGAATAGATAAAAATCCCAAAACTAGAAGAGTAGAACAAAGTAGGACATGACAAATGGGAAACATACAAACAGGAATAGTGAAAGCAGGAAAAATGGTAAAACATAACATAAACGCAGAAATTAGAAAAAATGAGAAAAAATTGAGATGTAGAAAAGGTGTATTGGAAGAAGTAAAGGGAAAAAAGTAGAAAAGAAGGAAGAAACAAATCCTTAAAAAAAGCAACACGAAAGAAACTTTGGAGTTTACCTATGCGTCCCTACTTTATATCTCTCTAGAAAGTTGGGGATGGAAATGGGATGATACATGATAGATTTGATTATGCATCAAATGTTGATATTTTACACCAATAGCAGTCTAGATTTAATCATAAAAAGCTTAATCATAGGGTACAAGTAAAAGAACATTGTCAAGAACCAAATATTTACCCATATTAAACCTAACATGTACCCCTTGATGAAAGAGAATAAGTGTGCATTTGGGCAAATAATAAGTTGAGAATAAATGACCACTTAAACGGACCTAAGTGAGCGGCCGCTAGCCTAGAAACCCATAGGCGGTCCGCATAGGTTCCAAAGTGAGCCTTTTTTTCAAAACACTGCCTGAGAGTGAACTAGGAAAGGCTTTTCGAATGAAGGTAATTAGTTCAAATAGGATGCATTTCAATCCTGTTAAGAGAATATATTTGCAGTTGTCAGGTTCTTAGTAATTGTGTTGAAATGAAATGCACGGTCGGTTGTTTGACATTTTCATGTAACCTAGCAGCATAGTATCCTTCTACAGGACCTGGGGTTAGAACACTCTTTACTGATAATTTTTATAATATATCATATTATAAAATTTTTGGGTTTGTCTTTGTATTGCCGAGTGCAATATATAGCTTATACTCTTTTGGTGATATAGAAAGTGTCTAATTTTGGTTTTGGACAATATGATCTAATTGGAGTAAGTGATATGTGTTGGGGTTGTCTTGAGCCCAAATGACATGAGATTTAATATGAACGATGCTAATGCACTAAATGTTGTCAAACCGAGTTTTCTATTATCATATACGGAAACGTTACTGGTTAAGAATTCGAGGCTTCATGCATAGGAATGGTCCTACATGTAATCTAGCATTGTCCAGTTTATTCTCAAGTGTGTGCTGTTTCGGTTTGATTTGGTTTTATACTAGTCCTTGTTGAGGGGGTTTTCTATGGATTCCGTTTTCGAAAAAAACCCTAGGTTATAAAGGGTTTTATTCCAGCTGCTGTTAATGGATTCAAAATTCAATCGATCTATAAGAGCCAAGAGGTGTGAGATCTGCATATTTTTCAATCATACCTTTTCTCTTTTGAATTAGCTGCCTGCTAATGTAGGATTTGATTTGAGCATCGTTAAATTTTGTTTGTTTGCGTTGCTATCGATCTCGATTTCTGTGTTATACCCTAACAATATGCTTTCATTTCATCCATATGCTACTTTATTAGCATGTTTTTGTCGGTTTTGTGTGAATTTAATGTTGTCGAAATTAATGTTAGGGTCTCAGTTTTGGTTTCGGTTTCGGTTTTGTGGGAATCTCAGGTTTCGGTCAAGTTTCGCTTATTTCGGCGGTTTTGAAGTTTGGTTTTGTTTCAGTTAATATTATTTTTATAATATTATTTTTGTAATATAATTAATATTAGTTGGTGAATTTTCCACTGACCCAAAGCAAATTTTTGGTTAGTGATTTTTTATTAGTTAGTCTAAATTTAGACCTATTTAACATTCAAAAGATCCCACAGCAAATTAATTAATATTAGCCTAAATGATTTCAAATGATTACAAATAATACATGTGATTAGCTGCACCCCAACCCACGCCACGAGTGTTGCCAATCGCAATAAACATTTGATGAAGATATTACTTTTATTTACAAGTTTGTCATTCCCTTTTGTGAACTTCACAAAAGGATGGCAAACGTGTTAGTAAATGTAATATCTTCAGCAAATGTTTAATGTGACTGGCAGCACTCCCACATAGGCTCTCTAATTTTTTGTCAAGGAAAAAAATCTCTTTTCGTCGAGAAAAAACCCTCTCATTTTTTCGCCAAGAAAAAACCCACTCTTATAGAAAAAATCATCCCTCATTTTTTTCATTGCTCAGAACGGTCTCTTTCCGCCGTAGATGTTGCCATTGGGGGCATCGGTTGTCGTTGCGTTCGCCGCCGGCTTCGTCGACTTCATCGCTTTCACTGAGATTTGTCATCGACTTCGCAAGATGATCAAAGAGCAAGATGAGTTTTTTCTTTTAAATTTTTGGTTCGATTATGCTTTACTTTGAATGCTTGCAATAATCATGTGTTTTTTATCGTGCTTGCAAGATATTTTTTTATCTTTGCTTTTTTTGGTAATTATGTGTTTTTTGCTTTTGCTTTTTTTCATGCTTCTCCGACCACATTTTCAGGCGAGACTATCTGATATTGGACAATCGAAACTTAAACTGTCTAATACCTAGAAATAATCTCATTTTCGTATTGTTTTCCTTCGAAACCGATATGAAATGGCTGAAACTGATACGTTTCGGCCGATACCTTCATCCATGGTCAAAATCCATTGGTTTTCCTTCTCTTATGCCTAATATTTGATTGAAGTTGATATCTTAGCCTTCTCTTATGCCTTGTATGCATGGCTGAAAAGATTGGATTAGATATTAAAAACATGAAATAATAAACATGCTATCTTTTTATCAATTTTAATTTCATTGTAAACTCTGTCCCATGAAAGCCTTACCTTCTTGTGGGTGTGCCATGTATTCTAGCAACTACCTCCCAAGCTAGTTGCACTTGGGCTCAGTTCATATTTGCACTCCTTATTATATATTTTTGAGAATAACCCAGTGAAATCTCATAAGAAGAAATTACACACACACACGACATTAATGGAAAACAGATGGCACTTGATCAAAATGATAAGGTGCGATGACATGGCATATTTTCATTTATCAAAAAAAAAAAACAATTACGTGGGTTATACGTGTTTTTGCTTTTTTTTCTCGATCAATGGGAACATGCTTAATCATTTTTTGAGCACCTGTCTCCCTAACATATATATAGAATATTGAGTATCATATGAAGTATAAGACATCTCTCTCGTATATGTGATGATGTAGCATATTTTTCTCCATATAGTGTATATGATCACATGAGATGCACTTTTTATCTCCTAAACAGTTTTATATCGTTTGCGATGGAAAATACATCACGTTATCATATGAGAGAGAGAGAGAGATCTCATGTAATCATGTTTTACTAATATACATTACATATACATATAAGAATACACACATTCATGTACATATATACATGTGTGTGTATAATCTCCTGTATATACGATGCCATGATGCATTTTTCTCTACATAATATAAGGGGTCACATGTGGTATACTTTTTGTCCTCCCTTGCCCCTATAAATTAGTAGTACATATGAGATTAGACTTCCCAAGGAAGAGAAGGAAGAAAAGTAAAAAGGTGCAAACCCGATAAGATTTCAAGGATCGAAGTTGGGCTACATGCACCAGAGAAAAGCCCATACTGAACATGAATATCATACCAAATCAAAGTGGCTCATACACAATAGTGAAGGAGGGGGCCCAACAACTATTGACTACAATACGTGTTAAAACTACAATTATGAGGATAACAGCTAATAGGCCATAGTTGTGAAGATCAAGATGATTCTTGATTCAGGTTTTCTTTTAATTGCATCGAACTTTGTATGCTTTTGATAGGAACCAAACACAAATCTGGAATTTTATTAATAAAACTGAAAATAAAAGGATAGTTGATTACAATTTTAGGGGTAATCGCCCTTCCAAGACGCCGATTGATAAGGGACGTCTGCACCTTCCTGAGGACTAAGAGAATTATCTCTCCATTATGAGAATAATCAAATCAATCGCCTTAACTAGGGCCGGCTAGCACCCCTCACTCTAATACTATTTTAGAAAATAGCCAATTACCAAAATACACATACACTAATAAATTAATATAAAACACTCAAAATGGGCCCTCCTATTGGGCCGAACAGATCTAACATTACTTCGCTCCCGAAAATCCACCTTGTCCTTAAGGTGGTGCATGAAGTTTCTGGCTGTCCTACTCCAAGTGGGAGTCATCTTCCACTCCGACCTCTTCATTCTCCACGTCATCCTTGTCTTTGGCGGTGCGCCGCTCTTCGCCCCAATCTTCTCAATACTCGCCTGATCCGTGCATGTAGCTGTCTTCTGTTCTCCTGTTGTGGTCGGAACACTGCTGAAAACCGGTCCACTCCAACCACCTCTCGCCTTTCATTGATGTGCATTGTTGCCATAAACACATTGGCTTCAACGTTGTTATATCTAGGTATATATATATTCAGGACTTTGGCAAATATATCCCTAAGTGTTCACCATACCATACATTTTTTTTGCCATATTGCATATTTCTCCTTATCTTGTGTGTATTTCCATATTTACACTCATGGTTTGAAGCTACTTTGTACATTTATCATTCTGTTATGTGAAATTTAATTAATGTCAGCGGAATAAATAGAGGGACGAAACTGCCATTTTATGATAAACTAAAAACCAATACTTAAAATATTAAAGACTGATAAATATATCTTCTACTTATGGCAAAAGACAGAGAAGGTCAAGTGTTATTTATCGTCTTCATTCTTTTTATTATTGACTTTCCCCCATATTTTCCATCAATCTCATTGCTAGGGTTTTATTACTAGACAAAACAGTTTTTTATGAATGTAATCACAATACATGGGATGTCTGTGGTGATAAGGAACACTACAAGTGGAAGCTACAAAGACTTCAGGAACATTGGGGATGAAAGTGCATTTCTTGCTAGAATGTAGGCCTCTTCATTTGAACTCCTTGGAAGCTACTTTGCTGCTTGAGTTGAAATCGACCGTAGAAACCGTTAGTATTGTTCTCTCATGGGTTATTAGCAGCATGACACCAATTGTGCAGTTGAGAGGTAGGTGAATATTGACAGATTGTGTGCACTGAGGGCCTAACGTATCTTGGATTTGCCATTAATTGGTTGCTACATTAGGGATTGTTATCGAAGCAAATAGAGTTACTTTCGATTGGGAAAAACATACAAATGATTAAGAAAATATAATGATTATGTTAGAATAAATTTGTTCATTAATATTAGATTTGTATAACTAATTCGTATATTCCCAAAAAGCATTATGTCTATGTTAATCCAAACTAAAGGAATGATAAATTCACTAAATAGATTTAAAACATAAGGATACATATGAAAAAAATACATAACATAAAGGAGTCTTCCAATTATTTAAAAAATATTCATATCTCATTTACTGATGGACGAATAACAATGGCATCAACGTCCATCATCATTACTACATAAATCAAAAATTAAAAGGCCTCATGACTGAAGACTAACTATCTAATAAAATATTCGAAGCTCCTTTCATGCAAACTAATGCACATACCATCAGCTACTCGAAATTTGAAATGTTAAGGGGTTACGTTTGCCAGGTCAATAAGTAACAATCATCGTACTAGTGGATTGATCTTGTTTTAAATAATGGGTGGAAATAGAACATGGTTAAGATGTCAATGATCGATCATAATTCAATAAATATATTGGTAGAACCATAGAAAGATTAAACTAAATATGTATACACATCTATACTAAATAATACTCACTCTTAAATTCATCAATAAATTTAAGCAAAGAAAATAGAGTTTCATTCAATTGTCTTTTAATGTCAAAACAATATGCTGAGTGTTGATTATGTCATAACATAAGTCAATGTATAAGAAGGTTATTTTCTGAAAAATATTATTTATCAAAAATTAACATTCAAAAACCATCAGTTCATACCGAGGTCCTAAACAATCCTGGTGATACCGTCTATTATCAGAAGTTACCCCAGTGACCTAGATGCACTCTATCATATCACAGGTCAGACCAGAATGTTGACCATCCAGATGGATTCAAAGAGCATAACAGAGTGATCTGAAGATTTAAAGAGCTTCAAAGATCATAAATAGTGATTTAAAGATCCATTGGTGTCCGAAGAGCATACAAAACAGAGTGTGCACTACTGTATGATAGGTCGGGACAGATTATGGTAGGACTAAGTTTGAATTATATATATATATATATATATATATATATATAAAGTATATTTATATCTATTATACAATTCAGTTTTGTCCCACGTGGCAGTTTTGTCCCAGTCATATTTTTGGTTGCTGACTGGGACGCCACGTGGGGGTTGGGTGGGGTTCTGGACTTGGGTTTGGGATGGGTTTTTTGTGATTTTTTTTTCGTTTTAGTCCCTGCTTTTCCTCTTTTTTTCCCCGACCCTCACACACACACACGCTTTTTGCACTTTGGCGACCGCTTCTCTCCGCATTTGCTTCCGGGCGACGACTGCCTCCGTGCCCTCCGGGACGGGTTATGCCTAGTAATCATATACTTGAAAATATCATTTTTTCTTTTTTATGCACAAATGACATCAACATAACCAAGTCCGATCATCAGAATAATAAAGTACATGATATAAAATTATTCACTAAATATAATTTTTATCATAGCATTCACATTTGAAATACTTTTAAGTCTAACTCTAGTGGGCAATGGGCATCGTCACTTACCTGGAAAAGAGATCGACGGTTGCTCAACACCAAAACCAAAAGATGCCTTACGTCTCAAAAACATATTAAAAGTATTATTGAATATTATTTTAAGGTAAGATTCAAATTTAGCAAGTCTTAATATTACCCAACTCTTTAATCTTGCTTAAAATCGTAGTTTGCTACATATTCAAATTTTTTTGGCATTTATTATTAGTTTTAACTTTATTTTAAATCATTTTCAATGCAAACGACTGATTATTAAGGTATGTGACTTATTCTGCAATTACTAACTTTGCAAATTATAATGTTGGATTGGTTCCGCAATTACAGAATCTGTTTGCAATATTCCTGATTACACATGTAATTTCTGCAATTAATTATTTGCCGTCGAAGAAAGCCGGATTTGCTCTGTAATTCCTAATTTTACATATTACTATTACGTTCTTAGTGAATTCTGCAATTTAATATTTGCAGTTTAAGAAAGCTGGATCTGTTATGAAGTCTACAGTCTTACAGATTACTATTAATATTTGGTTAAATTCATTAATATATTTGGATTTGACAGAATTGGGCATATTTTGAAATTGCAGGGCTGTAAATTAACTTCATTGACAGTTATAGGTTATTTCATAATTTTTCATTTTCAAGTTCTTTACAAATTGTTTACTGTATTGAATATTATAGGGTTTAGTGTCTGGGTTTTGGATCCGATTCAAGTTGATGACCTGGATCTGATCCGTAACTTGAGTTCTATTTACATATTATTATTCTTCTTCCTTCTTAAAACATAATTACCCAATTCTGGATTAGTAGGTGGCCACCTTAGCACCGCCAACTTGTGGCTCCCGGTGACGTTGATGGCCGGCGGTCCTTTTCGACGATCGTCGAAATTTATTTACATATTCAGGTATATAGTGTTGGTCGCCGGCGGGTGATGATCGTGTGTGTAGTAGTAGTAGTTTTCTGGTGCGAAAATTTTGCTCCAAATGATTGTGCGAAAATTATTTTATCTTTTTGTAGAATTTTTTGCAAATATTTTTGATGTTTAATCCATACAATTATATGCCCAAGGAAAAATAATGGGTGAACCCTAGGGGGATTTGACCACCGATCCACATGTTACAAAATATAACCGTTTCAGAACAACAACAGAACTTTTTTTAATACCTTGATCGAAGGCCAAATCTCATTATTTTTCAACCATAATTTTTTGAGGCCGGTATAAATATATGAAGTGAAGGAGGAAAAATTTTTTGAATTTTTTTTCGAAAAAATAAATATGGAATTTTTCGTGCGAAAATGTTTGCACATGAATATTTGTCTATATATATAGGGATGTAGCTGTGCACGTATAATAAAAATCCATTTTCTCTATTTTTTGACATTTTTTAGGATTGATGTACACATTCTAAAACCCCCAAACCCCAAATATAGGTGAACCATAGGGCATTTAACAATTGATCCATCCGTTACAAAAAGTTGTATTTTGAAACTTTTGAGACTGTTGAAGTTTCAAGGTTTAGATTGAGGATCAAACATCATTGGATTATTTGGATTATTTTTGGTGTGTTGATCATCCATGAGGTGTAGAACAATCCCATAAAAGAAGTTTCAAAAATATAGGAAAATAGTTTTTTTTGTGCGTGTGAACATGTACATTTTCCCATATATGTATGTAGTGTAATTCTTTTTTTCTTTTAATGTAGGGTTTCTTGCCTAAGATTAATCTTATTTAAAGGTTCTAATCTAAAATGATGAATCATAAACTCAATAAAAATAATTACTAACCTTGATATTGATCTTCCAGGTTGCTCTCACTCTGATCCAATGTAAGCAATACATCCTTCATTTCTCCCTTTATATCAAAAATTCGGTAGGTTTTTTCTTTTTCTTTTTTCCTTGCCTTTGATTATATATGATCCCTTTTACTGAAGATAAGAGAAGTTGGTTGGGATTTAACCTTATCTACCTCTTATTAGGGTTCTTTTTAAATTATTCTCCAATTAAGAAAATCTTTCTAGTTAATCTTCAACTGACAATATTTATTAACCAACAAATTTTTAGTGTGTGTGTGTATATATATGGAAAGTAAGTGGATCTTCATGTATAAACTGCACAAATTAATATACTACTGTAACTAGAAATGGGAAAGGGCTTGGCCACATGAGAATAAGGAGAGGGCTCAAGTGCCATCACTTATAACTCGGTGTCCCAAGGGTCCCACAACTAGAAAACGAGAACTACACAAGAGTGCACCTAGGTATGAGTAATCCCCCAATTTGCAAAGAGGTTATGATCATCAGACGCCTCACTGCAAATGTCACACGTAACCAAAGAGATATCCAAGCAAACACCACCAAAGACTTTAGTTCTTGGCGAGGCTTTTCTCTCGAAGACCCTATGATTTTGCTCTGTCCAAATGTGCCAGGTCAATGCAGTCATCACTAGTTTCGCCAAAGTGGAACTCGCATTCTTTCGGTGAAATGTCCCCAAAAACAAATCAGCCACTTCCAGAAAAGAGCCAGGTAATGCCCAGCTTGAGGAGTCTCAAGGCAACAACATATTTACTAACAGAGCATGAGAATAAAGTGTGAACAATGCTCTCGCCCTCTTCCTCGCACAACAGGCAGAGATCGGATAGGATCATACCCCAATCGACAAGTCGGTCCTGAGTAAGAAGCTTCATGTGGGCGACGCGGAGGGTCGTGACGGACCATTTCGGGACACACCCGGAGAACCAGACGATAGCATAATACTCGAAGAGGGGCCCTGGAGTTCTAGTCCCATCCCAAGCCGCCCGGACGGAGAAACGAGAGGGAGACCAGCTCCTTTTCACATAAGGATATTTTTTGGATACTACAGATGTAATGTGGCAAAAAACGTAAGGATATTTTTTGCTAAAACCATATATATGTTATCTTTATTTGTCTAATTAGGCTAATGCACATAATTTACTACAGATATGTAATCATCATCCATTACATAGGAACAAAGCGATACCTGCTCCTTCTCAGTACTTGCGGCCACATAATTTACTTCCTGTAGTATTTACAGGAAGTAAATACTACAACTTAACATTTATGCTTATTTTGATTATTCGGTTGTACATCATATACTTGTTAATATAATGAAGGAAGAGGGAGAACAAAATCTCTTGTTACCAAACATCAAATCATAATTCGTAAGTCACCGTAACTGCACTCCACCTTTACCTGGGGGTAAACAAGTTATTTCTATAAAGGAGCATTTGCCGTCACTTGTAGTTGGAGATTGTGCTAAAACCGAAACTCATTTAGGTGATTGTAGTGCAAGAGACGATTGACTAACTTCAACATTTAACCCAGTTTTTTCGAAACATGGTGCCAAGGGAGGCAAATAGGCATACAGTGGTCTCTTCCCATCTAACATGTGTACTTCTATCACGAGGCCATACCCATGTTGGACACACTACATCCCCACCGGATACCGACACTTGTGGATATGCAGCATGTGTCGTACACATTTTGAACATGTTCTTAATTATATACTTTATCTACATGAGTGACTTCTTTCTTCACATAAATATTCTTATTTACTTGAAATTCTTATCTAATCTATATCAATGACTTTATCTTTGTGGAAAAAGGCCAGGAAGTAGGTTTAAATCGATGACGAGTTTAAATATAGTACGACACTAAAGTTGGGATGCATTAACCTACTTAATGGGAAGATGAAGAGTCAATAACTATTCCCTTTCAGGAGTAATGAAAATGTGTGTTAGTTTATAATTATTGCATGTATTATATGATCGAAATTGTGTTTGTACTTTGGATGCATGGGCATGTTAATGTTGTATGTGCACACTCTATCATGTTTATTCATATATTAGTGTCTTGTCTCCCCCACACAATTTAATGAATCGCTATGTCGCTTACACGTGTCGTGTTTGTGTCATGTGTACCCGCTTTCTAGGCATCTTTCTTTGATAGAAACTCTGGACATTAATTCATTCCGATAAGAAGTTGGTGATTGGCAGCTGGCGCATTAATAATATTAGTATGACCTGGCATGGGTGTAATCATGTTGGATCAAGTTAAGAAACTTGGTTACCTTTTAAACAAGTATAGAGGTTGTGATGAATCTGCTAGGAATGACACACTTGGCATAAGTAAAGCGCGGAATGACATCAATATCATATATAACATGCTGTATTTAACATGTGGGCCAATGTTTTATAAATTTACTTGCTCGGTCAATAGATGACAAAAAGTTATGGGTATAGTTTTCATACCTGACATTCACGGATGGATCCTTTCTGGAAGGGAAAGGCCAAACAAGTACATGCGAACAGTAGAAAGAAGGCCTTGGGGGCTGACTGCTGAGAGTAGTTTGAAGATATGTGCTATATACACCCCTATGAATAGTATGAATAGGGGTGTATATAGGTTTCAGTGTCAAATTATGTCAATAATAGAAAAAAAAAATTATTTGACAAGTGAACTGATTTTTTTTCCAATTTTGTTAAACAACAGTACATGCACCCTTAGTTATAGGGGTGCATGTAGCAGTGCTCAGTTTGAATTGGTGTTTGAGCATAAACCAATGAGCTTGGGAAATATGTGACTAATATTTATGTACTCCTTATGGGTGATATTGATTCAGAACTTGGAAATATTCCATAAGAAGAAATACATGCTTGGGAATTGCTCCTTGCTTCATTTTTCATATTTTTTTTTTGCTTCATCTAATTCTGTGCTTGATCTTATTGATGCTAACTTTGTCTTTTATACATCAAGGGCATCCTTAGTCTCATATCATCTTGTTTATTGTTGAAGAGGGACGCCTATGATGGTGCTCGACCATGACATAGAAATTGTCTTGAGGGGGGTATACTAACCAAGGTTTGAGGTATCGCCCGATACCGCTTGGTATCGGGCGTATCGGACCGGTACCGCCCAGTACCGGTCCGATACTGACGCAAAAAATCGGTATCGGCCGAAACCCTAGGGTTTCGGTCAGCAAAAGTGGAAGAAAGAAGAATAAGAAACAAGAAGAAAGAAGAAAAAGCAAAAAAAAGAAGAAAATGACACTTACCTCGCCGCTGCGCCGTCGCCGCTGCGCCCTCGCCGCCGTCGCCTGCTGCCGCGCCGCCGTACCGCTGTCGAGGCACCTCTCCCGTGAGAGAGAGAGAAAGTGGGCACCGTGAGACTCGTTCGAGAGAGAGAGAGAGCAACAACCTTTTTAAATTTTGAATGGTAAACTTGTAAATAACGTGTATGTCTCTTGAGATATTTTATGGCAAATTAGTAAATAGGTGGTATGTGCGCAAAGCAAAATGGTGGGTGCGCAAAGCAACTCCAAGCTATATTAGGCAAACTTGCAAATAAGTGGTACGTGCGCAAAGTAAAACGGTGGGTGCGCAAGGCAAACTTTTAGCAATTTTAGTATTTTATATATTTGATAGTTTGATAGATTTTATGTATTTAAAACTACCGATACGGACCAACCGAAACTCACGTCCGAAACCGCCGAAACGGACGATACCGAGACCGAAACCTAAAGTTTGGCCAGAGCGTTACCGAGACCGAAACCGAGACCTAAAACCTTGATACTAACAACCAGAAGGTCGAATAAAGAGTCTTCCGTCTCCTTTCCTTTCTCTGCCCATGATGAGCATCAATTGCTTGGTTGGTGCCATTTATTCTATATTGTTGCTTTTGAAGTCTATGACTCTATATGATATGATTTAATTTATGTTAAATTGTGATATATGTTAATTACTGTTGTGAATACTCTTATTTTGAAGTTTAAATTTGGGAGTGCAATTCTTACTAGGATGCTTATTAAAATAGCTCATTCCACTGTTCTTTAATCTCAGTAAGAAGCTTATTAAAGAAGCTCCGTCCACTGTTCCTTTCACTCCTAAGCCATTAATTTTGTTATATGCAGATGTGTTATATGGAGGATTAGTGCAACTATATGCAGTAACATTATAAATAGCTAGTTGGATTGAGTGAATGCCAGTGCACTATCACGAGTCCTTTCAAACTCATGCATCAACCAAGCAATACAGCATGGAAGGTCAGACTGCTTATATGGCCGGTCAGACCAAATGCATAAACCATACGAAACACAAACATTCTATTATGAAGCTGTGCTGTGTTAGGCACTTGTCTAAGTGGATGATATTGGTTTTGTATTCCAAGATTGGACTTGGATTTTTGTTCAAGTTGAATTTGGATTTTGTACATTGATTTATTAGGATTGTTGCACCAATGTTAGAGAACTTTGGCTTTGGTTTCAATTTTTTCAGAAAAAATTTATGTTGTGAAGAGTCGCCCTGTCATGCCCCGCAACCCAGGGTCGTGGCCGTTTTTTCGCATGAATGGTAGGTCCTGTAGTTAACCAGTGAAAACAATATAGGCCGTGAGCAGAGATGTATCAAAATGCTTATGGAAATTTCATTTATACATGCAAGTTTACAACATCGATTACATCATCATGCTATGGATGTACTATCAAAATACATCCAGAAGGTACATAAGAAATACGCTCACTTCCACAAAGTCAGAAATTTGTGGTCTCCATCGCAAAGTCCGTGTCCTCAAACACCGGGGCCTCATGTGACTCCGTCTAAGCACCCGACTGTGCAACAAAAACGAAGAGCCGCCATCGGCCAGTGGTAAACCACATTAATTCTGGACTTTGGAATTTAAACTGTTATGAGAACATAATTAAAATCAACTAACAAGCAGGGTCTGGGAAGAAGTAAACATAACTAAAACTAACGAACAAGCAGGAACTAGAAAGATGCATGCAACACAAGTTCCAATTTATGCTGATATTATCATTGTTCAAGCAGTTATGTCAATCTAGGTTGTGAATCATATTGGAGAGTATAGTAAATAAATATGAGTCAACCTTGTACCACGGGGGCGTTCATCCGGGCCTGACCGGGCCCTTACTGAGAAATAAGGAGGACAGCTTCTATATAGAAACTTGGAGGGCGCTGAGTCCTTACATAGAACCATGGAGGACTCAATTAGAAGCATGGCTCCAGTTGCTCCGTACTCGCTCTAATATGATTTACCCCAAAACCCAGTGAGTCTATAGTAATGTATGCATATCATAGTATACATCTTTCAGTGTCTTGGTGATTTTGTATAGGTGTTATCCTAAGTTGTCAATATTCGGTATTCACTGGGTTAAACATGCTTCAGGAAATAAGATTTTTAGCACAAGTTTCCAGGAGTCACATCCAATCTAGTTAATATGTTTGATGTGCTGTGTTTGCAGTCCAGTCATGTATCATGATTTTCTGCTGTTCACATGTCAACATGGAATTTCAAGAATATGCCAGTAAGGTGACATCAATAAGTTCAATATTTTAATCATAGCACATGTAATATATTACTAAATGTGATGTCATAACATGTACCAGGTGATCAAACTAAGCATGGTTAGCAGTGGACAATCACGAATTAAAACATGTTTAGCATGTAGTGAGTCAACATTCTAGACTTGGATATCATGAAATAACATGCTAGGATAACATGAAATAATAGGTTAAGCATATAGCAGCGATGTCACAATTTAAGCATGCATCATTTGAAGAAGATGTCTAACTTGAATAGTATATAGCGAGTGGTTTAGCAAACAAACATGGGGGATTAACAATGGGAGAGGGACGATCGTTTTGATCTTAAGACTAATTTCATCATCGATCGTTCTGAGGGTCGTAACCACGTGTTCATCTTTTTCTTAAGATCTGACAGGCAGTAAACCCATGATCTGACAGTCAGTAGCCTTATGATCCCACATGTAATAAACTATGATCCAACAGGCAGTAGCCCTAATCTCCAACAGGCAGTAGCCCTAATCTCCCACATGCAATAAATTATGTTTCAACGGCCTCATATGACGAAACCCTTATGTACATAAGGTAACCCAATTTCAACATCACGGGACAAAACCCAAGTTCCAACTATATCATGGACGACCAACAACACACTTACAGCCCATGGTCAAGTCAACGACCAACATCTAATGGCCAAACCAACCAACCAACTCAGTACATCAACACAATGTTTAAGAAACACCAAAACAACAAGTCACCAAACACGACAAGGGGCTAAAAGTCACGACCAAGGCATGCTGCCCAAAATCAGTCACAGCCGGGGCAAGAGGAAGTCACGGCGAAGGCTAGTGGACCTGGAATCACGGCTATGGGCAAAGGACCCAAGGGAAGTCACAACGGTCTCGGCAAGGCAGAGGGCTGAAAGCCCAACTTAAGCTCATGGTAGGGGTGAAAACCCCAGAACAGATCACGTCCAAGGCAAGAAACCACGGGACAACCATGGCAGTATAATGGGGTGGCAGCGAGGGTCGTCGCCGAGCTCCGGAGATACCTGAGATTGCTTTGGTTCATCATCGCAAGCGAAACTCGTAAATTTAAAACCAAAAGGTTTGAATTAAAGTGATTTACCACAATTTGAAGACCAACATGAACTTTGGGGACGGCTGCAACTCTCGGCAAGGGGGGAGAGGAAAACCAAACACCAAGTCCCAACTCAAAGAGAATTTTTGAAATTTTATTTAAAAGCTTGAAAACCAGAACCCTAAGCTTACCGGTGCTTTTATAAAGGAAAGAGAGGGTCGTGGAGCTCGGGAAAGGGATGAGGAAGCTGTGGTTTTGCCACGAAGATGTTCGACGTCGGAACAATGCGAAATCGTGGAGAAATCACGTGATTTTGGGTTGTGGTGGGTTCGTGAAGAGAGGAAGGACATCTATCGGGTGAGGTGGAGATAGGGAGGGGAAGCTCGATTTTACTGCGTGGCTTCCTTTTCGCTGAAGAAACGAGCTGTTAAGGGTTTCTTGCCACTACCATGAGAGGGGGGGGGGGGTGTGTGTGTGTGAAAAGGAATGGAAGAAAAATAAAGAAAAGAGAAAGAAACGAGAGAAGGGCCACATGCTTGGGCTTTGGGGTTGAGCCTTAATAGAAATAAATGAAATGAAAATAAAGATAGAAAGAGAGAAAAATCTTTTAAAATTTTGAGGACATTACATCATACACTCCTTACAGAAAATTTCTTCTTTGGAATTAAAAATATATAACTTAAGATACATCAAAGAAGTGAGGGTAACACCTACACTTCTCATTCTCTATTTCACAAGTGGACTCTCCAGGTGAGTCTCGGTGCCACATCACTTTAACCAGGTTGACGATTCTATTCCGAAGGGCTTTTTGCTGATGATCAATTAAACGCATCGGTTGCTACTCATACGGCAGACCAAGCCGCCAAAATGATCAACCACATGTGTCAGTCCATCTACATACTTGCGTAGCTGATATACACAGAATACATTATGCACTCTTTCTAAGGCTGTAGGCAGTGCAACCCTGTATACTACTACTCCCACTCGCTTCAGGATGTCAAAAGGCCCAATGTAATGAGGGCTAAGCTTCCCTCTCCATCCAAACCGAATCAAGCTTCTAGTAGGAGAGATCTTCAAAAAAACCCATGATCACCAGGCTGAAACTTCAAATGTCGATGCTTCGCATTTGCCTAGTGCTTGTACCTATCTTGTGCTATCTGAAGCTTCTCCCTAATAGTGCGCACTACATACGTAGATCCTACAATCAGTTATGGTCCAGTCAGCTAGATCTCCCACATCATCCTAACTCAGGGGGTGAACGACACTTTCTCTCGTATAATACTGCAAAGGGCGTCGTACCAATGTTGGCCTGATAATTGTTGTTGCATGCAAACTTCACGAGGTGGAGACGATCTTTCCTCGACCCTTTAAAGTTTAACGTGCAAATACGCAACATATCTTCCAGTTTTTGAATTGTGCGCTTTGATTGGCCATCTGTCTGAGGGTGATAGGCTGTACTAAAACTCAAGTGGGATCGTAGATGATCTTGTAGGATCGTTCAGAAATACGATGTAAACCAAGTGTCCTTATATGAAACTATGCTCAGAGGAACATGTAGCCTGACAATCTCCTCCATTATTTCCTGGTAAGCACTTCTGTTGTCTGGCCAACTTTGAAAGAGATCAAGTGGGATGACTTGGTCATCCAATCAGCGATCATCCAGACAATGTCATTGTGCTTCGTACTTTCAGATAATACAGTCAAAATCTATTATGATGTGTTTCCACTTTCATTCTGGATGGGTAAAGGCTGCAATGAACCGACAACATGATGATGGTCAGCCTTCACCTGCTGGCATACTATGCACTTTGTCACTCTTGACGACACTTCTCTTCATGCCATGCCGCCAACAGTGTTATCTCAAGTCCATGCACATCTTAGTTTTTCCTGTATAAATGGAATATGGAGAACTATGAGCTCCTTCAATATTTCTTCTCGAACATCTCCAGACTGCACAAATTCTGTTGCCATATCGCAAGGACCCCATCTTCATGAATTCTGAACTCCAGTCTGTGCCTTGCCACCACCAAGCTTCTGATTTTCTGCAGCTTCTCATCTCCTGCATGATTGGCCTTGATCCTATCCACCAGGTCAATTGAGTGTGCATGCTCATTAGAGATACAGTCATCCCAAGCAAGATTACATCTATCTTTATTTCTCTGATCTCCTGCTGCCCTTCCAATGGGTCGTGAGTGCTATCAGTGCTGGGAGACGACTCAGCGCATTCGACACAACTTTAACCTTTCCAAGATGGTACTGAAGCTTAATATTGTAATCCGCTAACAGCTTAATCCATCGACATGTTAAGCTCCTTCTGAGTGAAGATTTACTTCGAACTCTTATGATCTGTAAATACATTCACATGCTCTCACAACAAGAAATACATCCAAATCTTCATGGGAAGATCACCGTCGCCAACTCCAATGGGTAGGATAGTTATTCTCATGGTTCTTCAAATGTCTAGGTGCGTTATGTCACGAATGGATCGTGTTGATATAGTACACAACCAAGTTCTCTACCAGACGCATCACAAAACACTTCAAATCCACCTATTCGATCTGGAATAACCAAATTGGTGTTGCGGTCAACTTCCTTTTTAACTCATTGAAAGCATCATCACATGCATTAGACAAGACAAACACCACATTCTTTCTCGTCAATCGCATCATAGGTTAATCCCAAACAGTCTTGAATGACCCTCATGAAGTATCCAGCTAATCCCAAGAAGTTTCGAATCTTCGTCACTGATTGAGGGACATGCCAGTTCTTGACAGTTGCTACCTCCTCGGGATCTACCGAAATTCCTTCTCCCGACACGTGGCCTATGAAGCCACTTTGTTTAAACAAAATTCACAATTATGTCGCCTCAAAGTCTCCAGGACCATCCTTAAATCTGATGGCATGCTCCGAGCATCCTTGGAATATATGAGGATGCCATCAAAGTAGACCACTACGAACTTGTACAAAAAATTCATACAACACATAATTCATGTGACTCATGAATACTGCATGTGCATTGGTTACGCTAAACGGAACCACCAAGTATTCATAGTGCACATACTTGGTTCTGAATGCAGTCTTAGGGACATCCTCCTTCACCATCACTTGATGGTATCCGGTCCTCAAATCTAACTTCGATAAGATGCTCGACCCTTAAAGCTGGTTGAAAATATCATCGATACGAGGAAGCGGATACTTGTTCTTCACGGTCACCTTGTTTAGTTCCTTGTAATTGATGCACATACAACATGATCAATCCTTCTTTCGTACCAATAATATAGGGGTGTCCCATGGAGACACGCTGGGTCGTATCCATCCCCTCTTTAACAGATCATCCAACTGGGTCTGAACCTCCTCTAACTCAGGTGGCGCCATGTGAGATGGTGTCTTTGCTATTGGTTAGGCTAATGGAATCAGATCAATGAAAAATTTAATGGTGCGTTCCGGAGGCAATCCTTACGATCGTTTGTGAACACGTCCATGAATTCTCGTACTACCTCCGGTCTCTCTGGTTCAACTTCCATGGTAGTTACTACTACTTCCGTGGGTCTAGCTCGGAAGGTCCTTCGGATCTGCTTCCATTGATCAATTCGAACCTTGGATGGTCGTGTATCTCGAATACTACTCTCCTTTGACGACAGTCAATAGTAACATAAAAAGTTTTCAACCAATCCATCCCAAACACAGCATCAAAGCATCAAAGCTCGGCATCTCAATCACAATGCAATCGGTGAACATCTCCCTTCCACAAATCACTACAAGGCATTGAGGACACCCATTGGTGGTTCTCCACACGTCACTGCACGTGTTGACACTCCAATAAGATGTCAAGGGTTCAATAGGAATAGTGTGCATGTTAACCAATCGAGTGGCTTGGAAGCAGTGTGATGCTCCTGAGTCGAATAATTTGACCGAGCCGTCATTTTAAGCTGTTTGTTGAACTCAATCCTTCATGATTTTTCGTATTCACATGACCGTTTCGGTCATCCTTCATGGAGTCTAGCATTTCAATTGCTGAGAAGGGAATGGAGGGCTAAGGTTGGGGCTGTAGCAGAAATGCTGGGTGTTTAAACGTAGAAATCATTTAGAGATTGACTGACTAAATATCTATCTAAAATTTTCCTTTTTATCTTTAAGAAACTTTCTATCTTCCCCTTTCTTTGAACTTTTCAGTTTTTCCCACTTTTAGTTCTCTCTTTACAAAGGAAAGAGCACCAAGGGAGGCATGAAAAAAGAGGAACTAAGTGAAAGGGGCCGTGTGCATACCAGAGTAAGTGATGTTTTCTAGGACTTCTGTTTTTCTGTCTGATGATGTTGCATACCAGGGTAAGTGATGAAACGGTCAGCATGACGCAAGGTTCTCCGGGTTGCTGGGCCGAAGCTATGGACTCTATTGGGCTACTGGGCTTGTGATGTATCAAATATGAAATACCGCTATCATATAGAAGTCAATCAAGTCATCTTAATAAAATTGGATGCTTATAGTTCTTGTGTCCGCCCATGTAAATTCATTTGCGATTTGCTTTCCCATCATGTATGCTTCTTCTGGATTGACAAAAATTCTGGTGCAAATAAGGCTCCCTAAAGAACAAGAAGCAGGAAAGGAGAGAAAAAAGAGAAAACGAGGGATAAGAAGGAAAGGAAAGAACAAAAGAGATAAACCCAAAGGAGATTATGATAGTTCGAAGCACAAGGAACATGGCCATAAGAAGTGGGAACATGCAGAAAGTGATGAGCTACCCATGAAGGATGGTTTGTAGAAATTAACAGCAGCAGCTAAAAAGTTGAACGAGCAGCTAGAAAAGAGTGGGCTGACACGGAAGAGCATATGGAGGGTTACTCTGCGCATAGACCTAATTGCTGCTTAGGCAGACCCTATAATTTTTTAAAATACCAATTATAATCTTTAAAAAGGCCATAATATACCCTCATCCTTCTTTCAACTTCTCCTGTGTGCTTTCAGAAGATTCGCAAGGCTCCTGATCAATTGCACATGGCAGTCCGTGTTCTTCCGTGTCAGCCACTCTTTTCTAGCTGCTCGTTCAACTTTTTAGCTGCTGCTACTGCTAATTTTTACAAACCATCATTCATCGGTAGATCATCCTTTCCTCTTGTCCCCGCTTCTTGTGGCAATGTTCTCCGTTCTCCGAACTATCATGACCCCCTTGAATATATCCCTTTTTTCTTTCCTTTCCTTCATATCCATCATTTTCTGTTTCTTTCTATCCACTACTTGTTCTTTAGGGAGCCTCATTTCCGGCTAATTTTTACAAACCATCATTCATCGGTAGATCATCCCTTTCCTCTTGTTCCCGCTTCTTGTGACAGTGTTCTCCGTGCTCCAAACTATCATGACCCCCTTGGATTTATCCCTTTTTTCTTTCCTTTTCTTCTTATCCATCGTTTTCTCTTTCTTTCTATCAACTACTTGTTCTTTAGGGAGCCTCATTTGCCCCAGAATTTTTGTCAATCCCGAAGAAGCATACATGATGGGAAAGCAAATTGCAGATGAATTTACATGGCCGGCCACAAGAATTACAAGCATCATATTTCATTAGGATGACTTGATTGACTTCTATATGATAGCGGTATTTCATATTTGATACATCACTAGCTCAATATCCCAGTATAGTCCATAGCTTTGGCCCAGCAACCTGGAGACCCTTGCGTCATGCTGACATGTTTTCCAGGACTTCCATAGTCTTGAAGGAAGGGGGAAAACTACAATAACTTTCAACATTATCAGTTATGATCTGACACCACTTCATAACGAACACACAAGGGAAACAATTCTTAACTACCGGAAATCTCAAAGCAAATTAAGTTTAACACAGGCAATCTCAAAATAAATAAATATTAACACGAAAAGTAATATACCAAGGCAAATAAATAACTGGATCAAAAAAGTTCATCCATCCACTTTTATGATACATTTAATGACGAAACAATAATGAAAACTTATTCAAACAGTAATAACCAATTACCATTTCTAACTAACCCAAAAGTCAAAACATTGCTCAATTGACTTTGAAATCTTGATCTAAACAAATCAAAGTTAAAACAATGCTAATTCCAAATTAACTTGTTATCTGTTCCTTTTTGGTGATTCAGGTTGCAATAAGCCTGCAATTGGGGCTTAAGACTATGGAAGCCTGTATTGGTTGGACATCTGCTTCAAATGCGTTAGAATTCCCTCGATGTTAATATAACTATGGACTTGGTCTACTTTAGCATGTAATTTCTGCACAAATTTGCACAGCTTTGACGGTCAATTTGGTGCCTATCATCAGATATATTATAGTCTGGGCACCCAACGTTCTGTGGACCTTATGTGTTAAACCAAGTCAATCTGATGAAAAGCTCCTATTCCTAACCCAGATAGGACCTATTTTATTAACCGGGTCTTCCTTTTTCTTTTATCAGCACCCTGTAGAATCTCATCAGACTGCACTTTATAAATTAATATATGAACTTGGCAGTTCTATTGTAAGGCAATGAATCTTGTGCAACGGTTCTTCTCATTTTACTTGAAAAACCATCTACGACATGAATGAGGTTTGTGGGAGCACTGCATGGGTTTGGAAGTTCCCAGTACGGGACCCTTCCGGAAGCTTGACTCACGCACGCACATGCGCACACACAAAAAATAGATACAAATAAGGAACAAATAGAGCATAACTAATGGACCCATGTTCAGTTAATTGATTTGGATCCTTATTTTAATGCATGGTTTAGACTTGTCAAGCTGTTGATGTCTTAAGTGGAGCAGCATCATTTTGATACAATTACTTCATTTGTTGCTCTCTGAAGTGTTCTTACATGTCCTAGCATTTGAAACATCAAAGATTTCGAACTGTAAGCATTTAAGTAAATTATGCCATATTATTACTGCATTACTCTAATCTGTATTATTATTATACTTCTGTTTCTTCTCTATATATGTTGCTGTGCTCCTAAAATATTGTTACCTACATTGGCTATGGATGTATATGCTTCTTCAAATTCAATGACCAAATGTGGGATTCAGAATAAATGCTAGGAGACAAGCAGGTTTAAATACTTGGCATGCTTTTACTTCTGTTAGATATTTGTATGAACTTTTCTATTTGGTCATGATGATAATATGCTGAATTTACAACTGTGTTACTTCCTTTCAACTACCTTGCTATATCTTATGCTCACCTTTACCGTATGTTAAAACATTAACAATTGCAAATATACATCAACATCATGTTTATGTTCAACTCTACTATTAAAATAACACAAAAGCATAAATATAACCACTTATGTAGCCCCAAAACAAAAAGAGCAAGTCATTTTCCATTTCGCATTTTTGTCGGAATTGGTCTTACTGGATTTTGGAAGCATGCAACTGTCATCTCTTTATGCCGTTGGTGATGCTTTCTTTGATGGCTTGCTTGCTAGTAGTCGTAAACGCGGCCATGACAGTGGCGAGCATTGTCTTCATTATCTATTCCATCACTTCCCCCTCGAACTTAAGATGGGTAACCTGATGGTTTTCAATAGCAGCATATGTTCCTTAAAAACAAGTTTTGGTAACCAAAAGTTTGGGAGGAGCATTCGGTTTGCTGGGCAGACCTAGATGCTATATCCTCTTTAGAGAAGAGGTGGTGCATCTTAAATGATGGAAAGGAGGTGGGTTTAGGGTTTTCATAGGGGGATGTTACTTATGCCACATATAGGGACGTGCCAAGAAAAAACTTGTGTAACATCAAGATGATCGAGAAAGCCTCTTCAGGAGGCCTCTGAGAGGGCTATAATGGAAGAGTTGGAAGAGATCATGAAGATCGTGATTGCTAATGCCATGACGGCATTTTAGATGGCTACTGAACAAGCCATCAAAGGAAGCATCCGGAAGATGCACCCCCCATCCAAGATGCATTGCTTTTTCTTCAGAGTTAAGATGCTTGACGTCCATCTGAGCTGATAAAATGTTCCTCCCAAACCCTCGATTACCAACAATAGGACATTAATTGCTCTTGAAAGTCATTGAATTGACTATTGCGAGTTCGATGGGAAGTGATGCGAGAGATCAGGAAGTTGGTGATCGCAAACACTGTGATTGCCTTTAAATCGGGTACCGAACAAACCATCAAAGATGGTCACCACCGACATGAATGCGATGAAGGTTATGTTTCATACGGAGGTGAAGACCGTCATGAGGGGTTTGCTTGTCAAATTCTGCAAGACCAATTCTGTCATTGAGGACGAAAACTGACTTTGACTCTTATATTTTTGGGCCATGCTGTATGTTTAGTGGTGTAATTGATATGAACTCAATGTTGGTAGCTATTTGTAATCATTAATTTTTTAACATTGTCTCAGAGTCAGACTTCTCCCGTAATGGTCTAATTCGGATTCTCTTTCATAATAACCAAGATTTAAAGTCTCAATTTTAATCTCTGTATCGAGCTGTATCGGAAGTATTGGCAATACATATCGAAAGTATCAGACTTCATGTATTGATTGTCTTAGCTCAAAATTTTAGATGCACATAATCTTCGTCTTCCATTAGTGTTTTATTTATCATTAGATCATTTCTGTCATGATGGTATTATTTTATCCTTTTAAAACCCGCTATGAAATAAGATTTTTTAGTCCATTATAGAAAATAAAACAGAATTTCAAGTTTTAGTTATTATGACCTTAAATCTCATCATACATTAGTTGTTTTATGATAAGATTGATGGTATTGATCAGTTTCAGTTTCGGATGGCTCTTATAATTTGTATCCGTTTGCTTCAAATCTGATACACGACACGAGCGACCTATATCAGTATTTGTCGAGATTTCAAACCTTGATAATAACTTAATTTGGACCTTGATTACTCCCATAAAATTGAAAAAATAGTCCTATATTGAAAAAAATGGAGATCTATTTCAAACTTTAATTTCTCCCGTAAAATTGAAAGCACAGTAAAACAGAAAAAATGAGGAACACATTAGGCCTCTATCTAATTGCTTGAGCTCTCGAGGTAGATAAAGTTTAAACTTGGTATGTGTTCTTGTCAATATAACTAATTATGGGCATCCTCTTCCTATCTCTCTCTTTCTTAACATGCTATCAGAGCTTATCAAGGGATCTTACCAATGCATCTTTGACCCATGGACCTGTTCATCCAGTTGAAAGTTATACTATCTTGATTGTTTTGCTTGTGTGTGATGGTGTGAGATATTAATCTGGTGGATATCAGTCGAAAAATATGTCGAGTCTTAATATTTTTTGCTTTATTAAATGGAATATGAGAACATGTATGGTTGATTTGATGTTTAGTCTAAAACCTATATTTAGACAATGGAAATTTCATTTGCTAAAATATCACTTATGATGACTTCACTCGATTTGCCGAGAATGTTGGTGGAAAAATGGGAATCAGTCTCCAGCATGCATTGATTCATGTGTTGTTTGCCTGGAAAGAAGATGTACAGTATCTTATGAAGGTAGTGATGTTTCAGTACGTAAGAATAATCAAATAAACACGAAGAATAAACTAGAACCAAGCATGGCACACAAAACTTGGTAACGCAGTTCGGTGCGCACACCTACATCTGCGGGGTCACGCCCAGAAAATCAGATTAGTCCACTAAAATAAATAATGATTACAATCACTAATTTCAGATCTATGCTACGAGAAGCATACGCCCCCTCAATACAAACTGCGAGGGCTGATCTCAATCAACCCTGTGGAGTAATCTATGCAAGCTCCCCTTGCATGCAAGATCCCATTGCACAACCGACTAGTTCAACTCCTTTGAACCCTACGTGCGTAGCCGTTGGCCTCCATCACGGAGTTCTTGATTGTCTTTCGCAAAAGCCGTGCCCTAGCCGCAAACTGCACACACCTTCAATCCACCGCCCCCCTCAATCACGGAGTAGATATGGAAGGTCGCTCGATGAAATCACATGCAGAATCGACAGCCCACAAATTAAGGAATCACTTCGGGCAAGTGGTTCCACAATATCTTCAACAAGATCTTCCAATCAATATTTGCGGGCGAAAATCTCTCTAACAAATTCAATAAGAAATTCCGAGAGATAAATAGCTTCCAAATATATCTTCAGCGATTCCTTAATCACAGCTACCTATACCAGAATATGTTGAAGATACTATAAAGAGATCTGCAACAATCAATCTTCAAGAGACTTCCAACCACCAGATCTGCGAGATATTCACTTCCTTTTGCAAACCAACATCCCCTCAATTTAGCAACTGATTTAGAAAGGGCTTTCCAAATATTTCTCATGCAGATATTCCACAATCAATTCAGGAATCCCCATCATTCTAGGCAGCAAATCAGATTGGAGATCGCCACAACAGATCTGTAGAGGACAACAGCGTTTCTGGATACGAACCAGTATACCAGATCTTGAATGTTGAACATTATGTTGCAACATTATGTTCAACATTACTGTTTAAACTGCCCAAAAACAATTCTGATTCCGCAAACTGAGCTCTCCAGCTATAGTGCCACTAATGCCAACAAATATCAGCAGAAATTCAACCCTAACAGGTAGAAATCTTTAAAAGGATATGTTCCTAGCCATTTCCTCTTAGATCCCCTGTTCTCTAAATATGTTATTCTTCATGTTGTATAATATATTTCTGTTAAAATTGCTAACAGGAGCCAAGTATTCTTCTAAGTATGTTAGATCTTTAATGTTATGTTTGGTTAGAGGGAAAGGGAAAGAAAATGAAATAAATTAAGTAGGAAAATCAATTTTGATTGTTTGGTTGAAAAGAAAAACCAAAAGAAAAGGAATATAAAGGAAAACAAAGGAAAATAAATATTAAAACATCTCTTTCGGTTTTTTCCTCTTATTGACCGAAGGAAAATGATAGAAAGGTGAGCTAAACCAATTTCTTGCATATTCATGTACTATTTTGTTTTTTAGCAAACATAATCTGTTTTCATTTTTAAAGAATTCATGAATAATTTTTGACTTTATCCCAAAAAAATTGTGAATAATTCATGAATTTTTAATAAGAATTTTATTCACAAAATTATCAAATAACTTGCAAATTAATCATGAATTTTTCAAAAAACTTGAACTTGCGAGTTATTCACGAATTTTTCAATGAACTACCAAATCATTCACACTTTTTTCAAATAATTTGTTAATTATTTACGTACTGGTTATTAACAAATTATTTATGAATCATTGCGGGTTAGCGAATTCTTCGTTACATTGGCAATTTATTTGCTAAGATCTAATTTTATCTTATTACGAGGTCAAAAAGATTTGAATATACACTTCATGTTTGAAAGCCTAATAAACTAACCAATAAGCAATTAACAATTATTGATACTATATCCATAACTTATTTTAAATAACTAATGTACGGTAATATTATCATTTTATGTCTATTATTAAATTTGACAAGATTATTTCTGAGAACTTTTGAATATACATATTATTCATGAATTAGCAAGAGTTTAGCAAACATCTCTTTTAAGTTTTTTATTTTCAATGACCAACGCAATAAGAAAACTTTCCAACATTTTTTAATTATGATTTTCTTTACAATTTTCTTTGATGACCAAATATGGAAAAGAATCTCATTTTATTTTATTATTTTTCTTATTCTATCATTTCATAGCTCGGACTTGTTGATAAACATTGATGGATCTGTGCTCTCTGCGTCTGAGCATGCATCTCCATTGAATGCTCATGGTACTCCATTTATTCTTTTTGTACCATGCCCTCTCTGAATCATTCAAATCTCATTAATTTCATGTAGCCACTTTAATTCGAACCTGGCAGATGATTCATAGTGGTAAATAAATTCAATCGTTGTTGCCAGTCATTAGTTATGGCCTTTTCATTTGACACCATCTAAATCGCCGACCCACTGCAGGCTGTGGCCTTCTCATTAGGATTTTCTAGAATCTCAGATTTTATTGTTCTCTATGTTCTTTATTAAGTGGATGCAATGAACGGCTTGAAAGCTCTCCACTTTATGCAGGGTTGTATAATCTGTCAAAATGCTGCGTGCATCACTGGGATCATTCTTGCCATGAGATGAAACAAGTTTGATGTGGAGTTGTAACAGCTGTAGCCAAAAATTACTATTTTGAAGCAGATGATTCTTGATTTAGATGCTCAGCATCCACGCATGCAAAGTACTGACACACCGAGATGACAATTTTTCCATAAATTCTGATCCCTGGAGGCCAACATATTGTTGATTGTTCCAAAACCATCCGTCTAATCAACAACCCACAAGGCTGAAGTTAAGTTATTCATTCCCATCTTTTCAAAATCACAGCAATCTTTTGTACTGAAAGGTTTGTAGCCAGGCGGACTGTTGACCGGTCACTGCCAGCAACAGTGTGATCCCACATGGGGTGATCTAACCCCGTTCAAACAGTTGAGTCATCGATGTATGAACAGAATCTCATTAACCTTTTAGGGCATTCTCTTTGGTCTGACAGCTTGCTACATGTAAAGCTTAGATGGCTAAATCTTCACGTCTCACTAAGGAGATAAAATCCTGAAATTTGTCATGCAAGGCCGAAGTTCTATAATGTAGTTTCAATTGGATGTATGATGAAGGTATATGGAAAATGTTTGTGGGCAAAAAAAAAAACATGACTAAGACGAAGTATGGTTATATAATGAACAAAATTTAGTAAAGAGAAAGGAAAGACAATTAAGATGACTGAACGAAAGCTATCAAATTCAGCAAAAAAAATACAAGAAACATTCTCAAAATTCACTACAACTGCACCATCCAGTCTGATCTGAAATATTTTCATGGATCCGTTTCTTTGGCCACTGAGAAGCATTAATAGGAGAAAAATCAAGTTATCACCATACATATAAAGATTTCTGCACTTGTATAGAAATATGCCATTACTAATATGAATTTAAACATTCTATTACAAATCATTGACAGTATACTCGGAGCAAAAACAAGTTCGCACAGCACAAAGCAGTTTTACAGCACATTGTTGCATTTCAATTCTCTAACAATATCAAACCTCAACATATTTTTTGTCAAGATACAACGTTGAAGCAAATTCTCTTTACATCCAACTAAGCTCGGGAGGGATAGACAGGGAAGAAGAAGATGTGAGGATTGACAGGAGTGAAGATGACCATCATAGATCCTAGCGAAGTAGAGAGCGGCCATGACGGTCATCTTTGTCATAGAAAGTCTTGCAAGGTCAAGAAAAAGACACATCAGGAGAAAGTGGGTGAAGTGAAACTGAGGGAGGGAGAGAGGGAGACAAAGAAAAGGAAGAGAGAGAGAGAGAGAGAAGCTCAGAAAGGATAGCACCAGGGACAGTCACCAAAGCTGAGATGATGAACCTTCCATCTCTTCTTGTACCACCCAAACTGAAAAGGAAGGGATAAAGGGGAAGCCTCCCAAAGACGAGGCAAGAGAACAAAGGCCATGCAGGAGGGACTCAGCAAAAGGGGATGGATGTTGGAACTTAGCTAATTGGCCGATGTAGCTCTCTCCAAATAAAAAGAGCAGAAGAAGCGAACAAGGGCTAGATGTAGCTTGAAATGGCAAAGCCAGGGATGCCCAAAGCTAGAAACACCGAGAGGCCTTATATAGAATAGAGAAAACAATAAACAAATGGTATACGCAAAATAAGAGAGAGGAGAAAAATAGAGAGAGAGAGAGAAAGGGAGAATTAATGTGATGAGGTGGAGAGGGGGAGGGCTGGCTGGCTTCCTCACTGACATTCCCAAATGTATGGTTCTGTTGGTGCAGCAAGGAAAAAAAGCCAAGGCCCCCCCAACTCCCACATGTAATAGAAACAAATCGGCAAATGAGGCAAGCAGGAGATGATGAAGAAAATAGCAAGAAAATGGTGACTGTGGGCTTTTGATACCCAAGCTGGGTCAAGTGACCCAACATAGTGCAGTCATGGGCAGTGTGAGTTATGTTACATCCCCATCACCAAATATTTTTCACACCTCTTTACGCAACTAATTAAACAACATGCTATCATGATATTATATGATGGCATCTGGTTTCAAGTCTCATTGTAGGAAACCGATCATGCAAGCCTTGCATTTATAATTTGTTTCACAAACTTTGTTGACCCTGGCTAGCTAGCTAGGGTGATGACTTTCAAAAGTGACTTTTTCCTCAAAAAGATGAGCAGTGAGTATAAAGTGAGTCTGCTGTAAGTGTATCTGTATGCTGAACTATAGGGCAGGTACTTAATGCAAGAGCTACTGCAGTCCGAGTGCAATTTAAGTGAAATGAGGCTCCAAAATGGCTTTTATTACTTGTGATAATTATCTGCGATTCGGCATGTAAGAATGACGACAGATCACAGCTTTTAGCTCCAGATATTGTTTAACACAACTGATGATTATATAGCTTTTTCACCATATGAACTTAGACTGTATTATGACTCATTAGAGCTAACATTAATGAGGTTTTTATGTTTTATACTGAACATCTAGAGAGAGAGAGAGAGAGACGAAAAAAAAAGGGTAAAATCCAATGAAGGGTACACATCAGATCACGTCCAACAGAAGTAAAAAACCCACAGGCACTCGATTACCCTCCAAGAATAGAATCCATAGCCATAGCCGGCCATAGCCGAATTTAAAACACAGCTACAGCCATCCGCCCAATGAGGTCAACGGTTGAGGAAAATCCTCAACCGAGTATCGGGTCGGTTGCAAGCAGATTTGGCCATATCAGGCCATAACTAACTTACATCTCCCACTTGGCCTGAAATGGCCAAGTGCATTCCGGTCATACCCTCACTATCCGTGAGATATAACACATGATGTAATTTCACATACTCCCACTATCCGTGAGATATGCACATTTTATTTACCGAGTACAATCATTATATATGAATGTCTCCTTTCATTATTCATGAAAGTTTCGTTAACTTAGATATTTCTAAGTCCCATCAAACCAACGTGTTTGATGAATGTACCTGCTGGAATACCCTTCGTCAAGGGATCAGCAATCATATCACTTGTTGGAATATAAGTCACATTGACTTCTTTCTTTTCCACCATATCATGTACGTAATGATATTGTATTTCAATATGTCTTCCTTTGGAACTGTTTGCACCACTGTGGATCAAGCTGATGGCTGCTTGATTATCACAGTACATCTCAATTGGTCCATCCACCAAATTGAGATCCAAGTCCAATAGGAACCGTCTGATCCAGACCGCATGAGTAGCAGCCATACTACAGGCTATATACTCAGCTTCTTGTGTGTATCTCGCTACACAACCCTGTTTCTTGCTACCCCAAGAAACAGCTGCACCACCAAAGATGAACACATGTCCTGCAGTTGACTTCCTGTCATCTTTGTCCCCTCCGAAATCTGCATCGGAGTAACCAAGAACCTCAAGCGAATCTGCTTGATAAACTAACTTGTGGTGCACCGTACCCTTTATATATTTCATAATCCTCTTAACAGCTTCCCAATGAGCTGGACCAGGATTACTTTGATATCTACTAACCAGACTAACTGGGTACGCCAAGTCTGGTCTAGTACACAGCATTGCATACATCAAACTTCCAATAGCCTGAGCATATGGAACATTCAGCCGACTTTGTCCCTCTCCAGGACATTGTTCTTTACTTAACGGCTTCCCCATAACCAATGGTGTAGGGGCCGGATTGGAATTGTACATTCCAAATCTCCTCAATATTGTATGCAAATACTTTTCTTGGTTTAAACTTAACATTCTAGACTTCCGATCTCTAAGGATCTGTATTCCAAGAACGTAGGATGCATTACCCATGTCCTTCATCTCAAATTCACTACAAAGTGCTGATTTAATTCCTTTCAACACTTCAACGTCATTTCCAGCGAGCAAAATATCATCCACATACAGAGATAATATCGTAAAACTGCTCCCACTTTTCAAGACATACACACAGTTATCCAATTTGTTTGCAACGAAACCAAGTTGGATAATAGTGTTGTGAAATTTGAGATACCACTGTCTAGATGATTGTTTTAAACCATACAAAGATTTCTTCAATTTATACACTTTGTCTTCCTGTCCCTCAACCTGAAATCCCTCAGGTTGATCCATATATATAACTTCCTTCAACTCTCCGTTGAGGAATGCAGTCTTGACATCCATTTGGTAGAGTTCCAAGTCAAGATGCGCAACAATCGCTAAGATTATCCGTATGGATGCAAACTTAGCCACCGGAGAATAAGTCTCCTGATAATCAATCCCTGCTATCTGAGTAAATCCCTTTGCAACTAACCGGGCCTTGAATATATCAATAGACCCATCAACCCGATATTTCTTCTTTAACACCCACTTGCATCCTATGGACTTCCTCTCTTCTGGTAAGTCACATAGCTCCCATACATTGTTTCTCTCAATTGAGTCAAGCTCCCTTTTCATGGCCTCAAGCCATTGATCTGACTCAGATGATTTCATTGCATCTGTATAATTCAAGGGATCAGCTTGCTCATCTATATCAATATCCACAGAGAAACAAGATGGTTCACATGAATATAGATAATAATCGTCCATCCATGCGGGTGTTGTTCTGGGTCTTTTGTTGCCACTAAGGGTTGCAGGCTGGACAGGTTCAGCTGGTTGATTTGCCATAGGTATATTCTCGTTTACAGGTTCATCTTCCATAGCTGGATGATGTACGTCATCCACTATATCCAAGTCATCATTCGGAACATCATCTAAGTCCAGCAAGGGTGGCACATTTTCTTGGACTTGTTCCTTTTCTTCTAGATTCTCTAGAAAAGTAGCATCTCTACTTTCAATGACTCCTTTATTTTCATGGAAGAACCTATATCCTTTAGACTTTTCAGAATATCCTATGAATACACATCTTACGGTTTTGAGATCCAGCTTATCTCTAACCTGATATGGAATGAGAACATGTGCCACGCAACCCCATTTTCTCAAATGACTTAAATTGGGTTTGCGTCCATTCCATATCTCATACGGTGTTGTCTCGACTGATTTTGTGGGAATTCTGTTCAGAACATAATTTGCAGTCAATATGGCTTCTCCCCAAAAATCCTTGGAGAGACCAGAATGCGATAGCATACATCTCACTGCATTCATTAATGTCCTATTCTTCCTTTCAGCCACGCCATTCTGTTGTGGCATATAAGGCATAGTAGTATGCTTCTTTATACCGTACTGAATACAGTATTCCTCAAATTCCTTTGAGTTGAATTCCCCACCTCTATCAGTTCTTAACACCTTTATGTTCCTTCCAAGTTTTCTTTCAACTTCTGCCTTGTATCTTTTAAAACTTTCAAAAGCTTCCGACTTTCTGCTTAAAAGATACACAAAAGTATACTTGGAATAATCATCTATAAAGGTTATGAAATATTCCTTATTCCCTCGTGTCTTTATGCTCAAGGGCCCACAAATGTCAGAATGAACCAATTCCAACAATTCATTAGCCCTTTGACCTTCCGAGAATGATTTCCTGGTCATCTTCCCAGTTAAACAATGTTCACAGGGTAATGTACTTACACCTGTCAGTTCCGGTAATAAATCCATTTTGATTAACTGGTCCATCTTATTGTTACCAGGATGACCTAATCTCATATGCCAAAGATCATAGTCAGACAAAAGACACGAGGAATAATTCAAATCACCATCTTTATTACCAATATCAGATTTTACAACGGAAAGACAGAATAAATCATGACCGGGCACAAACTTGCCCATTGCAAACACTTTCTTGTCTTTCCCAATAGAGACCCTATTGTTGTAAAATCTCACTTCAAGACCCTTCTTCAGCAAAGCCGGAACAGAGACCAGATTACGTCTTATGCCAGGTGCATAAAACACATCTTTGAGGACCATGATGCTGTCCCCAAGATCCAATCTGTATGAACCAATACCTTCTACATCCAGATAGGTATTGTTCCCCATGTATATCCTTTGGTCTCCTTTCTTCAGTTCCTGGAAGTCGACTATTCCTTCCTTCGTCTTTGCTATATGTCGGGTTGCACCCGAGTCGATCCACCAGCCTTCAGCGTCTGTTGTTGCAGCGTTGCATTCAGTGACGCCAATGAACTCCCGCTTTCCGGATCCTCCTTGTTCTGGGCGCTTTGTGTTGCCCTTATTCCTTGCCTGAGGACAGTTGGCCTTAAAGTGACCATACTTCCTGCAAATGTAGCAAGATCCAGGAGATCCTTTCTTCCCGCGAGCTGGTTGTTGGCCGGATCCCTTGAAGGAGGGCTTCACAGGTCCAAGACGCTGGTTCCCTTGTGCCTTCCGGTATTGAGCAGCATTCGCCTCTTCCTCCTGCACAAGGTTGACATCCGAGCCCCTCCTCCTAGCCAGAAGGTCTTGTTCCATTGCTAGCTGAGCTGGCAAGTCAGTTACACGCTTAACGGTTCCGTTTAGCCTAAGCGTAGTGGCAGCCATATCTAGCGACGGTGGCAGACTATTCAGAATAGTTGCTACCTGAAGCTTCTCAGGAATTTCAGTTCCTGCTGTAGCTAGGTCCTTAGCCATGACAATCATTTTATTCACGTGTTCGGTGACATTGTCACCTTCCTGCATACGGCATGAATTATACCTATGCAGCAGGAGTTGTATGTTCACGTCAGATGTGATATCATACTTCTCCTTAATAGACTGCCACATGTCCTTGGCAGTACTACAGTTTTCGAACACCTTTATTAGGCTATCGTCCATGAACATAAGCATGAGACTCATAGCCTTCTTGTCATTAATTTTCCACTGTTCAAGCTCTCTCTTCTGGGCATCTGTTGGATTCTCAGGGAGAGCAGGAGCAGTGGTCTCAATGACACTATCTAAATTGTCATGTATAAGTCCATACCTAATTTTTCGGTGCCACATGTCATAGTTGGAACCGTTTAGGCGTTCTATCTTGGCCAGTTCAGACGCAATCAGTTTGCTTGCCATTATTCGTTTACTGATTTAGGGATCGAGACAAACTGTGCGCAGAGATCCGTGCTATTCTCTTCAGACTCCCGTGATGTCTGCTGATGTGGACGCGTGGACCGAGGCAGCTGAACTGTGGACCGATTCAACCGAAGCTTGCACTGGAGAAGTCGGGCCCGTTGCGCTTTAGCTGATGGATGCGTGGATCATGGAGATGGCCTGATCTGCGATCCACGGAAAGTAGGCCGAGAGCAGTTCAGATCAAAAATTATTGGTAGTAATCCTTGCAGTAGGAACAAATGGAGATTTAAAAAAAAATTCAAATCTGAGAAAATTTGTGATTCAAATCTGAGATTTGTGAGTGGAGGCCCGATGATCGGCAATGAAAAAGGATGCGCCTCAATTTGATCAATCGAGATATGGACAAATGAGTCAGATCTGAGAAATTTGAGGAGATTTTGAAAGATGAAATCAAAACAGAGAATTGATTACTAAATGAGAATTTGCTTGTCTGTTGAAAATTTGGGAAAGGAGAAAATTTTCTCCTTGATCAAAAACAGCAACGTGAGGAGATTAAGTCGGGCTATGAGCGGAATAACGTCGAAGCGGGAGGACGCCGGAATGTGCGCTGACGCAGCGATGTGAGGAGGATGAGCCGCCCACACAGCTATGCGCCTTGGGAGCTCGGGCTGAGGATCTGATGGTGTTGAGATTCTGACGGTGGAAAACTGATCTGCTGCAAGTGCCTCAGGACAGAGAACGACGGCTTGACGAAGCTTGAGAGAGAAGGCGCAAGAAGCGAAACAGCGGCTCTGATACCAATGAGAGAAATAGAGAAAGAAATTTGTTTTTGGGATTCCAGATATGGCTGAAAGTATTTGATGATGCTAAAAGAGAAACTCCATCCTCTTTATATAGGGGCCACCGCCATATCTTCCATCCCTCAACCGCCCCGGATTTTGCTCAACCGCCCACGATTTCCTCAACGGTCATGTGAGACTTGGTCTCTCGGTTGAGGAAAATCCTCAACCGAGTATCGGGTCGGTTGCAAGCAGATTTGGCCATATCAGGCCATAACTAACTTACAAAAGGATCCCATGCACATCACTTTTTGATTCATTTCACGCATTTGCCAAAAGGATATAAAAAAAGAAGTAAAGCCATCTTCTCACTTCAATCTGGATATCATTTTGACGGGCACTATGGATCATAGGCGATGCAATGCTCCCCACATGCACGCATAGTTCAATTGAATATGAAAGAGAGAATAATTGGAAAGAGCCACAGTGTTGGTGGGATCAAAACAGTGGCGTTGGAACAAGCCAAACCTCCTCCTCTCATGCAAAGAGAGAGACCGTCATCATCATACTCTCGGTAGATGAAATAGTAATGCAACGAATTAATAAGTAGCAAGATGGGCTTGCAAGCAGGCTATTGTATTGAAGGCAAAGCCATGCTCGTTTCCATAAAAGAACAAGAAATTAAGACAGTGGGGTGCAATAGAGCTTTGGCATGAGTTGTCACTTCCAAACAAAGGAAGATGGTGGTTTGTGATGATGCTAGTGAAGACCGGGTCGTCATCTCTCTCTCTCTCCGTCTGCACTTGAATAATTACAACCCCGGAATAAACCTATCCCCATGCATGTATCAGCTTTTTTTGTACTAGCCATGGCTCTAGCTAGCCCATATCAGAGGGATTTGCTCAAAAGGCAACGAAAAGATACTAGAACCTAGAAAGTCTCCAAGGCCAGAAGCTAATTCTAGAGGAGCAATAGAGAACTAATAAGACTCTCTCAGTCACTGATCTTTGTGTTGTGTGTGTGTTTTTTGGCCTAAAGATGATGGCACATGGGATTTGACTGCTTGTATGGAGCTGGGGAAATTAAGAAGACTAAATCATGCATGCATGCGCGTTCACGGCCCTCGGGCGGCTTACGTAAGTTCTGTTAACAGTAGCAGTAACACCGTAATATATATAGCAGAGTCTCTCTCTCTTCTCATATTGATGGTTCAATTAGTTTCCTGTTATTACTGTTAATAGCAAAAATTGTCATGAACATATACACAATTAATCCATTTCAAAAAAACGAACCAAGAAATCAATAGGTGTTATATATTGGGTTTTTCTCATATTAGTCCCTTAAATTATGTGTATTTTGATATTAGTCCCTTAAATCTTTGTAATTTGACTTTAGTCCCTTAAATGTTTAATATTAACCTAAATAGTCCCTTTTGTTAACCTAAATAGTCCCTTAAATGTTTAAAGTTTAACCTAAATAGTCCCTTTAAAGGACTAAATTCAAATTACAAAGATTTAAGGGACTAATATCAAAATACACATAATTTAAAGGACTAATATGAGAAAAACCCTTATATATTTTAACAGTATTAAAACGATGCATCCATTTTTAAATTGGCAGGATCACATGCCAAGATAATTGCTATCAGCAGTGCATGATCCATAATTGCTGTCTAATTTCGTTATCAACAGTCATGATCCATGCATGTCACCAGCCGTGGATAGCAATTATATGTCCCGGCCATGACGACTGTTGATATCAATTATATCTTGGCCAATTATTCTCCTGTTGTTCTTGGAAATGATGTAATTAAACGAAATAGGGAAGATAATTAGTTGAATTAGTAAGTATATTTAGAAAGACAAAAAGATGATACGCTGTAATGGCACTTTGTCAGAAATTTTTTTGCCAACAAGCAATTTTTACACACTTCGTAACTCCATTAATAAGTATATTATACCCTCGTTATAAGTACTCAATTTATAACTATACTCTCTATATGATAATCACCACTAGTACTCATGAAAGGCCAACCAAGAAAATTGAGTGTGCAACTTGGATGCTTTAGATGATAAAGGGGGAAATCCACTAAGGGCATGTTCTTTTTCAGGAATAGGAAAAATGGAATAGAGTGAAAGGTTGTATTCCAATGAGAGAGAAAATGTAGTTTTGTGTTCTTTTGGGTGGAATAGAGTATGGAATGAGTGTTTGGAATAGAAAGTGGGGTCCACTCTCTATTCTTGTGTTCTTTTGGGATTGGAGAGTTTGAATGAAAAAGTGGAAAGGGGATGAGTTGGAGGTGAGAGAGTGAGAGATGAGAGATTGAGGCCCACCATTCCCAAGGATTCCATTGTATTCCAAGCAAAAATCTTGGAATAGAAAAGTAGTCATCATTACCAAATTGGAATAGCCACGTAGGATTCTATTCCACGCCCAAAAGAACAACCGCTTGGAATACAAACTTAGAATAGGGTGAATAGTGCATGAATAATATCTCTATTCCAATTCCCACCCTTATTCTTGACAAAAGAACAGGCCCTAAAAGAAGAGAGAAGTCAAACTTTAACTTCTATACGTGACCCCAGATCGTCTATGCATTCAAAGAACTTTAAAACAAACCGACGATCGACAGTTTTAGGATCAAACGAGTGATGTTGTAGCCTTAATGTTAAAATATAGATAGATTGAATAGCATGAAAAAAAACAAGAGAGACCACAATAATTTTATGTGTTTCAATGGATTTTTTTCTTCTTCCACGACAGGGAAAATTCTGTGACTTTGTGATTGAAGAGAAATTTACAAAGTGATAATGATGGATAAAACCTTCAAATTTCAAATACAATACAAGAATGCAATGCAAAAACTAATTTCTAGGGTTTCTTTTCATAGTATTTGGATCTCTTGTAATTTCTAACAACTCGTTCAACTTACGTAACAGATCACCAACACAGTGTTGAGCATGTTGGATCTGGATCTAAGCCTAGAGGGTGGTGAATAGGCTTATAAAAATATTCGTGCAACCCACACGAAATATGAGGCAGTTATATCACAATCAATCAGACGCAGATTATAGTAGAGCAGTCACAGCATGCACAGGCGATATACCATGGTTCGGTCGTTCCAACGACCTACGTCCAGCCCCAAAAGCAATACTAGATTATTAAAGTTAACTGGTACAACATGTAGCTAGAGCACCAACTCTACACTCACCTGGCTCTCAATACCTGCACTCACCAAAGTGCCCAAACAATAACAATCCTAGTAAAGCTCTCTCTTGGCTAGTCCCAACTAGCCAAGTCTCCAAACAAAAATAAAATAGTCTCACAGAGATCACAACACCAAATCACACATAAAATAAAGTTCAGAGTTTAGAATTGTTCAGTCGTGATGGTGTCGATGTCTCTGTCAATCAGCGTGTGGTCAGAAGTAATTTGACAGGTAGTAGACTCTGAAAATCCCTCGAATGAATAGCATCCACCTTGTATGGTACTCTGAAGTCACGGCAATGGGTAGGGTAACTTGCGGCCTTGTGTAAATTGGCGAATTGATGAGGCTGCAAGTTGGTCAGCACAGCTCTTGTCCCTCCTTTGTTGTTGATTGAGTCTTAGGGGCTTCTCCTGCTTGGGTGAAGGTTACAGATTGTATGGGCAGGGGTCGGCAAAGTTGTCTGCGTGAGGATGTTGCTGTCGAGATTTTTCCATTGGGATGACTAACATTGGCCGACTTGTGCTTTGAGTTTCTTTTTTCAAGGGGAGAACCAAAATTTTAATTCGGCCTGTGCTTTGATAATTTCAAAGTAAAGAGCAAGAGAAAAAAAATGTGTAGACCGTGTGATCTTTGGGTTTTTCAATGGAGAGAAAAAGATTCAGCTCTTGAGATTTTAAATGGAGAGAAGAATATGCGCCCATGGGATTTATGCGGCTCTTGGGAATTTTTGTTGGGAGGGATCTTCAATTTTTTTTGGCTAAGCTCTTGAGGGGATGATGATCAGATTTTTTTTGATTGGCTCTATCCTTAAGAAATTATAGCTTGGTATCTTAAGGAAATTGCGGCTGTTTCTTTTGTTTTTAGAAAAGAGATAGCTTCAAAAAATCGGCAGCTCTTAGGGTTTTTTTTGAACTAGTTTGCGGTTCCTAGGGATTTCTCATTTGGACTGGCGGCTGGCTTGGGATTTTGCAAAGGGAATTTTTTTTGTGCGCCCTAGTGAATTTGCAATGGGTTAGGGTTTTGAGATTAAGGGCTCTTGAGAATATAGGGAATTTATTTCGACATCTTCAATTAAGGGTTCTTAAAAAGAGATATGATCTTAACTCCAATTAACTCACAATCGATTGCAACTCCCTTTTGACTATTTCTCCTTTGCATATTGACCAAGTCTCCGTGGATTAATCACACGTTCGCCATTCCTGAAACATTTAACACACACGTTAAAACGTCCACACACATTTGTTATCATCAAACACGAAGTTCATAGATCGTTGCTACCAGCAATCTCCCCCTTTTGATGATGACACACTAAGTATCTGGTTTGAGCATTAAATTTCCAAATAGTGAGGGTGACATGCAATGAGACATAATGATGTGCACACAATGATATGCAAGGTTAACAATATGCTCCCCCTATTTTTGTGCTTCCCAAAAAATCCATTAATGCTCCCCCTTAATCAAACATTCATATTCATTACAATCACATATAACTTAAATTATTCTCCCCCTTTTGTTATCATCAAAAGTCAAAACACGAAGTCAAAAACATATACCATGCAAACAGAGAGTATTATTAACCATTACCAACAATTGCATGCATACAAGCATATAATAAACAAGTCAAAATCCAATGAAATTAAACAACAAAGACTTCAACACCAACGTGTACGTGCGATGATTAAATTGAGGCACATAGGGAGAATCATTTACGGAAGTCAACCAAAAACCAATCCACATTTTCCATGTAACGTTTTATCACCTAGGATTGATTTTTCTCATCTCATTAAAAATGAGTTCAAGATACCACACACCAAAATATAGCCTATAAGGACTCTTAGATGTGGGGGTGGCATTGCTTGACGGGTAAATACACTAACGCTAAAGTTTACCCATAAAGCTTATGTTGGATACCCGTATGTAATACCGTTGCCAAGGATTGTATCCATTTTACATACGGAGCAATTATCCTTCTTTTTCATTTTTTAAATACTTATAACAACAATTTCTTTTGTTCAATTTTTATCCATGGCAAGGTATATCATATCCCTTAGATTTTCAGTTAAGTTTTCCTCCTACATTCACTTTTCATACTTCATAAATGATATCTCCAAATGTGCAACAATAATAATACATGAGGAAGTGAAATAGGTGGTGTAGAAATCAAGTTATTTTCAGTCATTGAACATGCCATGAATTTTTAGAAAGATGAATATGCGCTTGTAGCAAAAGCACTAATACACCAATTTCTACATAGATATGAAAATCATTCATGAGGACTTCTTTTAATGAATCAAAGAGAGATACACATTTAAGCACCATTTTTTTGTTTTTTGTTTTTTTTATGTTTTTGTTTTTATGCATGAAGTATTAAAGCCAAACATGAGATGCTATCACACAAAACAAAGAAAGTCATGCACACAAAACAATGCAACTACTAGCACACAAACAAGAAAAAGTTCAAGCACACAAGAAAACATGAAATCTCGTACTAATTTTTATCAATAATACCAAGCTCAAGACGAAGACGACAAAAGCGAGACTCAACTAAAGGTTTGGTGAATATGTCTGCAAGTTGTGATTCCGTGGGAACGAACTCAACAGACACATCCTCTTTAGTGAGGTGATCTTTAAGAAAATGGTGTCTTACGTCAATATGTTTATTACGAGAGTGGTGTACGGGATTATTAGAAAGATCTATGGCACTTTTGCTATCACATCTAAGAGGAACTCTTTTAAGAGCTAGTCTAGTCAGATAATGTTTGCATCATCCACAATACTTGAGCACATCAGTTGCCGATGGCAATATACTCTGCTTCAGTAGTGGATAATGCAACACCATTTTGCTTACGTGTCACACCCCGCTTCCCAAGTATGGAAGGTGGAGACGTGAAGAGGTCCGCTCAGACTTGGAGCTGTGAAGCTACAGTCTGATAAGCGTCTGGTAATCTATTTCATTATCAGGTTCTTTACATTACGACGAAACAACATCAACAATAATAAGGGATATACAAATAAAATTATCCAACATTCAACATCCACTGATTTTATTCCAAACATTACAGAGATAGTCATAAAGTAAGGTACAGAGTCTGAAAAGGAGGCCTAAGCGTGGCCGAAACTACAAGTAATGGTGCTGCGCACCAAACATCCTAACAGCAGCTACTAAGAAAGTAAACAACAACTAAAAGAGAGTCACCGGCTGAGACTAAGGGTAGGACCGGAATTCTCGAACTGGACGTCAGCAACCTGTCGTCCTCAGCAACTAAATCAGGCTCAAAACCTGACATGTGACACCCAAAGAGAAAAGGGCACATGTCAGCAAAAGTCTCCCAAGGAAAAACAGAGGACTTTTGTGCAAGGTAACATAAGAGCAAAAGTGTTCAACTGGCAATTCTAAAATAATGGAGATGACATGACATGAATGCAGCAGTTTAAACATGAGCATGAATGTAGCAGTTTAAGGTGAACTTGAAAGTTAACATTTGCACGACACGTTTTAGCAAAAAGCTACAAAACAAGATATCATGATTTCACGATGAAAACATGCGTTCACATTGTGCACAGGGTTTACGCCTTACAGCTGACGTTGCTGATCTAGCATATTTCTACACTGAGTGGACGCTTAACCCTACCCAATCTCAGAGTTTACGCCTTACAGCTGAAGTGGCTGTACGGGCATACTTCTATGCGGAGTGGTCGCTTAACCCTACCCCTCCACGTGTATATCTTTTGGATCACGAGCCAGGAAGTATTTTTCAATATGGCATATGGGTGCACCTAGCCTCAATCAATATGTAGGAGTCAAGATCCTACTCGCCGCAGCTTACATTTTAAAGTAGCTGGTACACATTCATGATAAGATGCATGAAATGACATGGCAAGATGCATGAGATGACATGGCAATAAGCAATTAAGAGTACGTATAGTTAATTTGAAAGTAAACGTGACAGGCAGCATGAAATGATAGCATAGTAAAGGTGTCGGATCTAGCTTCGTTGTCAAGCTAGATCTAGTAAGGGTGTCTAGGCGACTATCATTTCATCGCCTAGTCTCTTTTACGCTACTATACAAATTGGCCTAAAACATGGCCTAAACAGTTGCTGGCAAGTATCACTTGCCTGAGAGAGACGTGCTGCAATCACATATCAGAGAGGTCCAGAACTTCCTATGTGCTCAATCAACGCCCAGCCTACAGTCCCATATTATTAATCTTCAATTAGTGAGTTATCAAAGCAATGAAAACACAGTTTTTATCTTGTTAACATGCAGTGTGGGTTCCTACGGTTCAGGTATACCTTAACACGACGCGAGAGCTACACTGACGTCGGGTAGCAACGGTTGGATTTCGGTATCGTGTAAGGTAACGACGTCGGCTCGGAAACGGCAACAGGTCGCAAAGAAAACGTAGTATATATGCGACAAGGATCTAACATTAAGTTACGTAAACACTCATATACTGCATAATATACCTTTATATATAGGTTAATGTCTTATACCACTAATATGTGAGATTACTTATACCCATATACACTAATTTATTCACATATATTGGTAGGTGCATTAAATGACGTACTGCAATATACCCTTATAAAGCTGCAACATGCATATAATATATGAGAATAATGGGTATCATACGCCATATGAGAGGGTGTCTCATATGCCCTCTCACATAAAAGGGGCAAGTACAAGCCCACATGGGCTTGTACTTGTTGTACTTGACCCCCTTTATGTGAGAGGGCATATGAGACACCCTCTCATATGGCGTATGATACCCATTAATCCCATAATATATCATAGTATATTATTACCCATTGGCAATATCAAACTGATGCTTCGATCAAACCCCACATGCAAATACTTACCCAGCCTACAAGTCGTTGGGTTGCGTAACGCTCGACGAGGATGCGGTGGCTCGTTGTGTCGCGACGACCCTATGTGTCTCGCGGCTTACAACCGTATCGAACATTGCCCGCTGCTTCTGGAGCATTTCGTCCAGATTAGTGACTTCACAGGGCTAGCTGATCTTTTGTCGTCTTCGGGTCTTATCGATTACCTTCGATATGATCCTAAGGCGAATCCTCACCCCTACCCTCGTTTAGTAAAACTATTCTATGCCAATAGGATCCGGGGTCAGTACGATGCGACCCACTCTGTTGAGACGACTGTTTTGGGGACTCCTATAGTCCTCACAGCACCGGTGGTAGCGAACAGAGCGGCACGGATTAGTGAGCGGTATGGATGCTGGCCTGTCGACTGGTGGCAGCGAGGAGACGCGGTGTAGCCTGCAGCATTGGGAGGAAGGAGGGTCGACGGCGATGCGTTGCAGTGGCAGAGGTAGTGGCTCCGGAGAGGCGACAAGGCGGAGGTAGCAGGCAGAGGATTTCTGGGCGATGAGAGGGCGGTGAAGTGGATGCCGGAGAGGAAGACGACGGCGTCGGGACAAGTTGCCCGCGAGTGGCGTCCTGGGGGTGTGCGCTGGGGATACGGCGACGTATGGGAGGTGGGGACGAGGAGGTGTCGAGGGTGGAGACCGTGCGGAAGATGCTGAGCGAGTGAGGAGGCGTCGGCATTGGGTGCTTGCGTACGAGGATGGAGAGACAGAAAAGTAGAGGAGGGCGGCGGCTTCCAACGACGATGTCGGCGTTAAGGTGGTGGGAGGAGGGGATGTGGTCGTCAGCAAGTCCAGGGGATGGCCAGAAAAGCGGATCGGTGGCGGTTTAGATCTGGCCGTGAGTAATGGCCGAACTGTTTTAGGGTGAACGACAGTTTGGGAAAGATGGCCGGAGTTTCGATGGAGGGTGGCGCTCGGAGTTCCAAGAAGTCATCGGCGAGATGGGCTGCCGTGAGTTGCAGCGGGTCGGAGTCGCTGGGGAAGGCCAGAGCAATGGTGGCCGGTGATGGGAGGTGGACGAAGGGAATGGCACTCGAAGAATGGGTTACGGCGGTGTGACGTTGGTTGGGGGCTTGTGTCATAAAAGAGCTGGGCTTTGGTTTGAGTATTTGAAGAAGAAAAGGACGTGAGTTGTTTGGATATCATGAAGATTTGTTGAGGTCCCATGAGATCGTGCAAGGGTTTCAAACGGCAAATGAAGAAGTGTTCATGGGTTGTTGCGTGAGTGTGAGGAGAGAGATGGAGAGACACACGTGGGCGGGGAGAATGTGGGGGTACTGACGTGAGAGAGATGTTGGGTTGTTAGGATTTGATTTTAAAAAGGCATTAAAACGATTTGGTCTGATTTGTTTTAAAGAAAAAACTCACATCATTCGGCCTTTAGTTATAAAACTAGGAGAAGGTTAGTTAAAATGATTTGATTTCCTCTCCTTACAAATGCCCACAGTTAAAACTTTTAAAATTTCATTTTGTTTTGAAAATGTACATCACATAGGAAAAACGAATTGATAAAAAAATATCTTTTATGAAGTAATAATGAGTGAAGCAGATTGGGTCATCGGCGTCCAAAAATTACAAAGAAAATACCCGAGCGATCGCGCCTTCGAGAGGGCCGTGAATACGGAGTTCGGTCACGAGTCTGAGCTACGAAAAATAATAATATAAATCAAAATACTAAAAACACGCACATGAAACAAAGATATGCGCAAAAATACGTACGGTCGGAAAGTGATCGTGACATTACGGCTAGGCCATGAAACTAAAGAGTGTCCTAGCATAAAACAAATGCCACTAATGCTCTTTCTATCAGTTATACTACACGCATAATCAGCATCGGAATAACCAACCAAATCAAAATTACCACTAGAAGGATACCACAGGCCTAAAGTAGGTGTACTAATTAGGTACCTAAAGATCCTTTTAATGGCTTTTAAATAGGACTCTTTTGGGTTTGATTGAAAGCGTGTACACAAGCATACGACAAACATTATATCAGGTCTAGAAGGAGTCAAGTACAACAAGGAACCAATCATACCTCGATATAGCTTTTGGTCCACTGCAACTCCTTGTTTATCCCTGTCCATCTTTATGTTGGGCACATCGGCGTTCCAATTCCTTTAGACTTCTCCATCCCGAACTTTTTTAGAAGCTCTTTGATGTATTTGGTTTGAGATAGAAAGATGCCTTCCTTTCCTTGCTTTACTTGGAACCCAAGAAAATATTTCAGCTCTCCCACAAGGCTCATCTCAAACTGATCCTGCATGACTTTCTCAAACTTTTGACATAGAAGATCGTTAGTAGCACCATAAATAATATCATCAACATATATTTGCACAATGAGAAAATCATCGGATTCATGCATAAAAAATAATGTATTATCAGCACTCCGCTTTTTAAAATTATTTTCCAACAAATATGTGCTTAGACGGTCATACCAAGCTCGTGAAGCTTGCTTAAGACCATACACAGATTTTTCTAATTTATAAACATGGTTTGAAAAATTATGGCTTTCAAATCTTGGGGGTTGCTCAACAAAAACCTCTTCTTTTAGGTAGCAATTAAGAAAAGCCTTTTTACATCCATTTGTTTCAGTTTGAGCCCTTTATAACTTGCAAAATCTAGCAAGATTCTAATGGACTCAAGCCTAGCAACTGGTGCAAAAGTCTCATCTACATCAATTCCTTCAGTTTGATTATAACCTTTAGCTACCAACCTAGCCTTGTTTCTAATAACATTACCAGATTCATCATGCTTATTTTTAAACACCCATTTAGTACCAACTACAGGATAATCATTGGGTCTTGGCACAAGTTTCCAAACATTATTCCTAACAAATTGATTCAGTTCATCTTGCATGGCCAAAACCCAACTTTCCTCTTCTAAAGCAGTTTCAATATTCTTAGGCTCAATTTCAGAAATAAAATCACCATAAATGCATGGCGCACAAAGATCTCTAAAAGAGGAACGTGTGCGAATACCTGCCGTAGGCTCACCTAGAATCAAGTCTGATGGGTGGTTTGGATTGAATCTCAGCTCTCCTATGGTAACCACTTCATCTTGTTTTTCTGCCGTGCCAATTTCAGTTTCTCCTTCTCTCTCAGGTTGCTCCTCATTATTCCTTGGAATGCTTTGTTCTTCCACATTTTCCTCTTCATCGTTCTGCATGCAATCCAAAAAATTTATATTAGATTCATCAAATTTAACATTTATAGATTTAATAATAGCAAGGGTGCGTTTATTAATAATCCTGTATGCTGTGCTCCTTGCTGAATATCCCACGAACACTCCATCATCTGATTTAGATTCAAATGTGCCAAGTTGATCTGCAGTATTTAGTATATAGCACCTGCATCCAAAAACTCTAAAGTAAGTAAATTTCGGGGTGTTGCCATGCCATAGTTCATAAGAAGTCTTATTTAGTATAGGTCTAAGCATAATTCTATTGCATACATGGCATGCAGTATTAATGGCCTCAGCCTAAAAAGACATAGGCAAACTATATTCATTGAACATACTCCTAGCCATCTCTTTTAATTTGTGATTCTGTCTTTCGACCACCCCATTTTGTTGAGGTGTTCTAGGAGAAGAGAATTCATGTAAAATTTCCTTTTCCGGACAATTTTTTTCAAAAATAGCATTTTCAAACTCACCTCCATGATCGCTTCTAATTTTTACAATGGAAGAATTTTTCTCATTAGAAACTTGTATGCAAAAGTGTTGAAAATGGTCAAATGAGTCTGATATTTTGGCTAGGAAGTAAACCCATGTATATCTAGAGAAATCATCAACCAATACTAAACAATACTTGTTACCTCTTATGCTAGCAATGTCTGTTGGACCAAATAAATCCATGTGCACTAATTCCAATATGCGTGCGGTGGCAACTTCATTAATGCTAGAGAAAGTAGATCTAGTTTGCTTACCTTTGGTGCATGCCATGCACAACTTACCATTCTCATATGTCTGATGCGGTAGTCCTCTTACCAAATTTTTGTTTTCATGATTCTTTATCAATCCAATGCTTGCATGTGCTAATCGTCTATGCCATAGTGTGGCCTCTTCTTCACCTACAAGCAAGCATTTTGAAACAGTTAGTTCTTCAATCATAAGAGTATAAACATTATGCTTTCTATTTACAGTAATAATAGTGTCACCTGTGGAACTATCAATGATTCTACAAAGTTTTGCATCAAATTCAACTTTCATACCTTTGTCGCACAGCTGACTGATAGAAATGAGGTTATGTTTCAACTTTTCAACCAATAGGACATCTGTAAGCTGAAAGGTGTCGTTACCTACAACACCTTTACCAATTACCTTGCATTTTCCATTGTCCACTGAAGTAACACTTCCTCCTTCATGCTTTGCAAGGCTAATGAACTTTTCGCTAAAACCCGTCATATGTCTTGAGCAGCCAGAGTCTAAGCACCAGTCACACCGTTGTCACTTAGCAGTGCCATGTACCTATACATAAGAAGAGCATGATATGTGTGACCTAGGAATCTAAATAGGTCCACTAGTGTTAGTCACTTTACTTTTTGGAACCCAAATTTGCTTAAATTTGATGTTGGTATCCATATACTTGCAAGTATAATAAGCATGACCAACACCATCACATGTATAACATTTAGCAAACATGCTTCTTTATATACTAGTCTCTTTTTGATGTTTTCTATTAATTCAAGGCCTCTCATCAATTTTATTTCCATAGCCCAAACCACGCCTGTTATTTCCATGTATCTGATTACCTAGAATAATGTCTAATGAATGCTTTCCAACACCAAATTTTTTAATAGACAATTCAAGATAAGATATTTTAGACTTTAGAAATATGTTCTCATTAACAAGCATGATACATTTACTAATGAATGCCTTTTTGTTCTCTTCCTCACTCTTTTTTAGATTAGCCATCTTCTTTTCTAGCTCTTTGTTTTCATTTATTAGCAAGCAAATCTTCTCATTTAGCAATTCATTTTCAACTTCTAGCTTAACCATATTTTGTTTAAACATGCTAATATCTTTAAGGAAAGTAGAGCAATTCAGATATTTAGTTTCAGGAGGCATGCAAGATTTTCCCTTTTTCAAAGAGCTAATACTAGAATTACATGAAACAAGCTTCTCTTTAATTTCATCAACTTCTAATGACATATTATAATTGTCGTTTTGCAATTCAAAATTAGCATTCTTAAACTTCTCTACATGGGATTCAAGTAACTCAACAGTTGATTCCAAACTTTGAATTTCATCTTGCATTTCTTTAAAAGTAGTTACGAGTTGAGCTTTATTTAGAGATTTTACCTCATCTAGTGTTCCCATCAGGCAAAGAGAGGAGTGTGCAACTTCCTCTTGAGATTCATCCTCGATGTCCATATCCCATGTGAGCATCAAAGATTTTCCTTTTTGCTCAGCATCGTTGTTCTTTCCTTGAGGGCATTGCTTCATAAAATGTCCCTGTTTTTTGCATTTAAAACATATAACTGGATCAATAGTAGTCCGCTCAAAAGATTTATTATTAGAATTAGATTTAGAGCGATTAAACCTTTTAGCATCTCTGATCTCCCATTGCCTGTTCCGATATATCTCTTGAAGCTTCTCACCAAAAAAGCCTCCTCTTCATCTCCATCTTCATCCTCCTTAGCCTGAAGGGCTAGTGCCTTTGAAGTCTTGATTTCATCTTTCTCTCTGATTTCAACGCTCTCAGCTCGAGCTCGTGGGACATTTGGTTCCTTATCAGATCCTCCACTTTCATCTGCGATAAATCCCTTGCTTCCTAAATAGCTGTGATTTTGGGACGGAAGGTGCTAGGCAGCGCTATTAAGATCTTTCTGATTTATTCTAGGCTTGAGTATGGATTTCCAAGAGAAGTAGATTTGTAGACGATGTCAGTGAACCTCGCAAACATCTCCTTAATTGACTCTAATGGAAGCATACGAAAGCTTTTATATTCAGTGCTGAGCAGCGCAAGTCTGGACTCCTTAACCTGCAATGTACCCTCGTGAGTAACCTCTAGAGTATGCCAAATTTCATGCACAGTTTGACATTGAGATATACGGTTAAACTCAGCTTTATCTAAAGAACAAATTAGACAATTCATAGCTTTATTATTTAAAGAAAAATGTTTCTTATCATGATCATCCCACTTATCTTCTGGTTTTAGCATTTCAGTATCTTCAATTTTAATAGTTGGATGTTTATAGCCTTTTTTCACAATTCTTCACACATCATAATCAATAGCAGCTAGATATATCCTCATCCTAGTTTTCCAATATGCAACAACACCGTTAAACTTAGGGGGATGAGAAATAGACTGACCCTCAGCAAACGCAGAATCAGACATATTCATAGACATGATCAACCAGGCAAGATCTTCTAAACTGTTTCTGATACTGATCGGGCCCCGGATATACACCCGAAGAACGATTGTAGTTTTACCGCAAGCGCACGGTAGAGTGGCGAGCGGGTATCGAACACAGGGAGGTGGTGTCGGTTCCAATCTATCCTAGGTTGGTTTGACTACGAATGTTTTATTGGTGAAGATGGCTATGGTATGATATAATGGAAATGGTGGTGGATGTCGGTGTCGGTGATAAAGAAATCGGTCAAATATCGATTCAAATACAATATAATAAAAGTGTCTAGGGCTAGGGAATTCCCACTACGGATCGTCATACATCATCGTAAATAGTGAATCTCAATATTACTAGACTTGTGTTGAGGTGAACTAGTCGTAACTGAATAGAGAACCAAGCTCACGCTCTCGCGCTATTGCCGATCTATAGCAACCCTAGGATATGTCCCAATCTCTTGCAAACCCTAGCCTAAGCCACTAGCATTAGGATCGACATCATCGTTCAATCGCCCCTCGAGCCCACTCTCGTGCAAACTCGAGTTACGATCTAGGTTGTGATAGTTCGTATTCGTCCAATCTCTTGCAAACGAATATGTGTATAGATTTATAATAAAAATCATAGCTTTGGTCCAATCTCTTGAAAACCAAGTCTAGAGAATCTCGGTTGTAAACCTAAATCGAATATCTAGGCCTTCCCATCGATCAGAATCCAATCTCTTGCAAACCCCAATCGATGGAAATCCCTAGCTATCCGTAATAAATCGATCACAACCTAACCTCTTAGCAATTCTAGCAATAATGAAATCCATTCATCACGAATCTGAAATTAGATCCGTAGGGTTCATCCCCAAACCCTAGAACAACAAATCTACTCTAGCATAGCAACAAGGATATAAGAATTAATAAAAATCATTGCTTGCATATAAAAAGATAGAAAAACAAAGATTCAAATAAGAAGAACAAAATACTTAGCTTGATGAAGATCTTCAATCCAAATACAAGCTTTTAGATCCAAGAGGGGGCCTAGGGCATGGCCTAACCTCTAAAATAATCCCTAATAAAACATTTTGGGAACCTAAGAAAGCATGGGGGATCCCCCTCTAATGGTGGCTACAAAACCCTTAAATACTCCCCCAAAACCCTAGCAAGAAACCCTAGAAAACCCCTCAAATTCGTGCCCAAAAACAGCCCAAACCGCAACTTAAAATCTCGGCCCGTCGCCGACTCGGCCGAGTGGAAAATGTGACTCGGCCGAGTGGAAATTCCAGCACTGCAGCATCAACTTGCAGAAATTCTCCAGATTTCATCTGACCTCCGATTTGCGCGTTCTTGGTGGTGTTGGAATCGTCATGAAGTCTACTATCCATAAAAAATATGAGAAAAATACTTTGCTTGCTGAAATGATAGCAGATTTCAAAAGAGTGGGAGGCTGTCTGAAAATCTGGGCGCTGCATGTCCTCGGCATCACTCGGCCGAGTTGACTTCTCTACTCGGTCGAGTGGGCTTCTCTACTCGGTCGAGTGACAGACCCTGTAGAATTCTAGTAAGTCAGGAATCTTAGGGGCCTGTCTTCGGAGGTGACTCGGCCGTGTGGCTTTACTCACTCGGCCGAGGGGCATTCGGTACTCGGTCGAGTCAGAACCGTCAAAAGCATGTACATTTCCAGTAAGTCGGCCTCTTTTGATGGTGGATTTCTCATGCCACTCGGGCGATGCGATCTTCTTACTCGGTCGAGTGGGATATCATCCCTCGGCCGAGTGCACGCCCAATTCCTTCTGTTGGAGCGTGTCCGGTCTGGTCGGCCGAGTGGTCTTCTTGCTCGGCCGAGTGGCTGCTCCACTCGGCCGAGTGGCATGCTGTAGATGCCCAATCTTCTCCGTTTCTCCTCCTCGTCGCTCCTACGGAGTTTCTTCTTCTTCCACCCGTCTCCCATCGCCGAATAGCCCTCAAAAGTGCCTTGGGTGACGCTCCGGAGTGGGTGCAAGTCCCTTAAGCTCATTTTTGCTCCCGATCGCTCCATATTTCCTGAAATCCGACAAAAACAAGAAATAGTGAAAAGTAACGCAATATCGTCGAATGCACGTGAAAATCGCAATATGAGCAATCGAAATGGCGTGAAAACATGCAGAAAAAAGGTGTAAAATATGGAGTGATAAGATACCACTTGTTGGATCTGGAACTAAGCCTAGAGGGGGGGTGAATAGCCTTATAAAATTATTCGTGCAACCCACACGGAATCTCAGGCAGTTATATCACAATCAATCAGACGCGGGGTATAATAGAGCAGTCACAGCATGCACAGGCGATATATCCTGGTTCGGTCGTCCCAACGACCTACGTCTAGCCCCAAAAGCAATACTAGATTATTAAAGTTAACTGGTACAACCTGTAGCTAGAGCACCAACTCTACACTCACCTGGCTCGCAATACCTGCACTCACCAAAGTGCCCAAACAATAACAATCCTAATAAAGATCTCTCTTAGCTAGTCCCAACTAGCCAAGTCCCCAAACAAAAATAAAATAGTTTCACAGAGATCACAACACCAAATCATAAATAAAATAAAGTTCAGAGTTTAGAATTGCTCAGTCGTGACGGTGTTGATGTCTCTGTCAATCAGCGTATGGTCAGAAGTAATCTGACAGGTAGTAGACTCTGAAAATCCCTTGAATGAATAGTGTCCACCTTGTATGGTACTCTGAAGTCACGGTAATGGAAGGGATCTTCAATTTTTTTTGGTTAAGCTCTTGAGGGGATGATGATCAGATTTTTTTTTGATTGGCTCTATCCTTAAGAAATTGCAGCTTGGTATCTTGAGGAAATTGCGGCTGTTTCTTTTGTTTTTAGAAAAGAGATAGCTTGAAAAAATCGGCAGCTCTTAGGGTTTTTTGAACTAGGTTGCGGCTTGATCACTCCATATTTTACACCTTTTTTCTGCATGTTTGCATGCCATTTTGATCGCTCGTATCGTGTTTTTCACGATTGTTTGACAATATTGCGATGCTTTTCACGATTTCTTGTTTTTGTCGAATTTCAGGAGATTTGGAGCGATTTGGAGTGATTCTGAGATGCACCCACTCCGGAGTGTCACCCGTGACTCTTTTGAGGGGAATTCTGCGATTGGAGAGGAGTGGAAGAAGGAAGAACGTCGTAGGAGCGACGAGGAAGCAAAAATACGGAGATTGGGCATTTTCAGCATGCCACTTGGCCGAGTGAAGGAGTCACTCGGCCGACCATCGACAGCCCGCTCGACCGACCAGATCAGACACGCAGCAGATTGGATATCAGCGTGCACTCAGCCGAGCATCGCCAGACCACTCGGCCGAGCACGGAGACACCACTCGCTTGAGTTGCATCTCGACGACGGCAAGCAAAAATCCCGAAGTTACTGTAATCCGTCAGTCAGCTCCCGAGTTCCGACTCGACCGAATGAAGAAATCACTTCGGCCGTGTGAAGAAAGTCACTCGGTCGAGTGACTCCCGTGGAGACGACCCCCAAAAGTCCAAAGTTACTGGAATCCGTCAGGGTCTGTCACTCGGCCGAGTGACATTTGTCACTCGACCGAGTGCGCCGCACTGCCTGTAGCGTAAAGTGCGATTTTCAAGCTGCGCAGGGGCAATTTTGTCACAGTTTTTTGGGCGATTTTGGGGGGTATTTAACCCCAGTTTTAAACCTAGTTTGGGGAGCTTTTCTCATACTTTTGGCAGCCTTTTTAGAATACTTTTTAGTAGATTAGATTTAGTTCTTTTGAGGAGAGATAAAAGTGTTAATTTATTGGATGCTATTAAAAATTCATTGGTTTGTCTCTCTTTCTACCAAAAACCTCATTTTTATTGATATATTGTCTATTGCAATGATTTCTATTGATATTTCCATTGAATTTCTAATGATTTGCATTATGAATTGTGAGTAGTTTTATCGTCTTAGGGCATATGGATGAACCCTACGAACCCTATTTCTAATTTGTGATGAATCGGTGAAATTCTTGCTAGAATTGATTATGGTTAGTTTGTGATTGATTTAATACGAATAGCTAGGGATTCATAACGATTGGGATTTGCAAGAGATTGGATCCCAACTCGATAGGAAGCCCTAGAAATTCGAATTGGGTTACAATTGGGTTTCTCTGGAATCGGTTTGCAAGAGATTGGACTGAAACTAGGGTTTTCGATTGCAATTCTATACCAATACTCGTTTGCAAGAGATTGGACGGGTAGGAACTATCCCAACCTAGGTCGTAGCTCGAGTTTGCACGAGAGTGGGCTCGAGATACGATTGAACGATGATGTTGTTCTTCACGCTAGCTTGCCTTGGTTAGGGTTTGCAAGAGATTGGACCCTACTCTAGGTTTGCTATAGACCGGCAATAGCGCAAGTGCGTGAGCTTCGTTCCACATTTAGTTGCAACTAGTTCACCTGAATTTCTAGTCTAACAATTATGAAACCTACGAATCACGATGACGAGATACGGTTTGTAGTGGGGATTCCCTATCCCTATGCGTTTTTATTAATTTGATATTTTCTTTATACGATTGAACGACTGTGACCGCTTTATTGCGAATATTTCTCGACTGTTCTTATAGCCAGGTGAATTGAAGAAGACACCGTCATTTGCCCTCCTCGTGTTCGATACCCGCTCGCCGCTACACCGTGCGCTTGTGGAAAGACTAGTGAGTCCCGTCCCGGGTGTGTATCCGGGGCGACGATCAAGTTTTTGGTGCCGTTGCCGGGGAGGCGATAGTGTTTGATTCTACCTACCTAGATATTTTTCTTTTTGTTTTATTATTTCTATTTTTATTTTACCCTTCCTTTGTGCTAACTATTTCTTTGAAACTCTGTTTTTCCTTGCATGTACACGAGATCCACAGCGGACCCCGAAGAAATACTATACGATCCAGAGATCGAACGTACATTGAGAAAGATCAGAGCGGAGAGGAGACTCAATACGGAAGGGAATTTTATGACCCATCCTGAGACAGCCGAAGAATCGGCGGCACGAATGGCGAGGATCATTTCTATTAGAGATAGGCTTCGGCCTAAGACTTCCTCCACGACCTCGTCCATAGCTATGCCGGAGTTGGCGGCCGACAAAAATTTCGAGTTGAAGACTTGATTGGTAGTTCTGATGCAACAAGACCCTTTTCATGGGAATTCCCATGAAAACCCTCATTACCACATCCAGCTCTTTTTATCAAAATGTGCCACCTTCTAAATGCCGGGCGTCTCCATAGATGCTATCAGACTGCGCCTCTTCCCCTTCACACTCAAGGAAAAAGCCTTATATTGGTTGAGGATGCAGGCTGAAGGAATCTTCACCACTTGGGATGAATTGGCGAGTGCCTTCGTCAACAAATTTTATCCGCCCTCCAAGACGGTGAAGATAAGAAGTGCTCTCATGTCCTTCAAGTAAGGACCGCAGGAGACTCTCTATGAGGCGTGGGAGCACTTCAAGGACTTGCAGCATCAATGCCCCCATCACAGCATAGAGGATTGGGAGCTTGTCCACAGTTTCTACAATGTACTTCAACCAGGCACAAAACAGATTATTGATGCTACCGCCAACGGAGCCATTTTGTCAAAGACCCCCGATGAAGCTACGGCCTTGCTAGAGGAGATGGCCTCCAACAACCAACAGTGGGGCGACGAGCGAGGACATTTTTCGTCCTCCTTGAAGCCCACAAGTATTTATGAGGCCAAGGCCGTGGCGGAGCTTGCTAGCAAATTTGACTCTCTCCACAAGGTAGTGGAGAGATTGGAGAAATACATTACCGAGCCGCATGGAGCTCCTTCTACATCCGCACCGACAAACCATATGAGTGATTGGCAAGACCAATCCCAAGCCATGTATGTATGAGGAGAGCATGGAGAAGGAGCTTTGGAGCAAATTCAGTATGTTGCGGGGAATTCCGGATATTGGGCCAACCCGGCCGCTAGAAACCATCCGGGTTTTTCCTATTCTAATAATGATGGTGTCTTGAACCCCCCGCCACAACAACCTCCTCAAGCTCGGGCTCCACCACCACAACCGAATTATCAACCAAGGGGGCCACCGCAACAAAACTTCCCACCTAGGCAACAAGTGGGACCTTATAGGCCACCCGGGTATAATCAAGGTTGGAGAAATCCCAACCCTCCGCAAGCTCAACCACGTTCGGATTTTGAAGCTAAGGTGGAGGAGTTTATGGTGGAACAGAGAAAGATTAACGTCACGTTGAAGGCGGGACAAGATTCTCTCACCACCGTCGTCGCTCAAATTGGGGAGCAACTTGCATTGCTCAATAGAAACAATCAACAATTGCCGGCTCAACCCGAGCCAAATCCACGGGGCAACACCAGCCATATCAACGCGGTTGTTGCGGTTACGACAAGGGGTGGGAAGGATACCACTCCCCCCATGACTCAAGTCAAGGAACCAGTGGTGGAGATTTTAGAAAAGAGCGAGCCGGTAATTGAGGTGGAAAAGGAGAAGGAGCCGCAAGAAGGAGCAAAATCTAGAGTGGAGGAACCTATTGATGAGCGCCGATTCATGCCACCGGTACCTTTCCCTCAACGGCTAGCTAGAGCCAAGATCGAGAAGAGGCTAGCCAAGTTCCTCGAATACTTGAGAGGGGTGAGCCTCAATATCCCTTTCCTTGATGCCATAGTGGAAATCCCATCCTACGCGAAGTTCTTAAAGGACTTGATTACAGGAAGGAAAAGGAAAGAGAAGATCATGCTCGTGGAACAAGGAACTTGGTTCACTAGGAAGGAAAAGGAGCCCTCCAAATTTAAAGATCCTGGGAGCTTCCGGATTCCTTGCACATTATGAGGCGTCCCCTTACAAAAAGCATTGGTTGATTTGGGCGCTAGTGTGAGCCTTATGCCTCTCACCATGTTCCGGAAGTTGAACACCGGCACCGATTTAAAGCCGACCGACATGAGGATTCAACTCGCGGACGGTCGGATCACTAGGCCGATTGGGATCACGGAGAACATCCCACTCCAAGTTCTGGGAGGCATATGCTTGCCTTGTGATTTTGTGATCATGGATATCAAGGAGGAGGGTGACACATCGCTCATACTTGGATGCCCATTCCTCGCCACCGCCGGTGTAATCGTCGATGTGCGGGAGGGGACTCTTACCTTGAATGTCGGCAACATTGAAGTCGAGCTCCATATACCAAAGGCTATGAAACACATGCCGTATCATGAAGAGCTAGATTATGTGGACCTCCTAGACGAGGTTATAGAAGAGGCTATCCCCTACTCCATCGGTGCACTCCATGATGACGGCATTGAAGAATGCCAAGATTTGGTCGAAGAAGAGGCATTGGAGGACTCTCCCAATAGCTCCACAGCGAATGATGATGGCGACACTGATGTCGCGAGAATACGGGAGCTTTGCAAGCTCTCGACATTGAAGAGTCCAAAGAAAGCTCCACCGATTCGAAGATCGGTGTCACCGGTGAAGTCAAAGACCGAAACAAGCTCAAGCTTGGGGGAGCTATCCCCCAACATTGCTCATGATGAAGGGGCACTGAGGAAGGCCACGCACCACCACGATCCTGTCACGCCACTCTTCCCAAAATGGACAGAGGCGAAACGTGACAAGGCCCGCTTGGGCCAGAGCTGAGAAGCTCGGACCCAATAAGCGTCTGTAGAGGTACCATTTTAAAAGATTTTCAAGTTCTTGCATTAATATAGTTCGAAACAACAGAAAATACGGAAATGAAGTTGCATTCATTAAATTAGAGATATAATATCCAACAAGTACAAAGTCTAAAAAGAAGCCTAAGCGTGGCAACAAACTATCTAAAAGCAAACTAAAAGTAGTAACCCCTGAAAAGTGACTACTAAAAAGACCTCAAGGTCTGGTCCTCGTCAGGCACGTGCTCTGGGTCGACGTTCTCGGCTCCTCGTACTCCAGTGAGTCTGCCTCGTCCACGAACTTTGACTGAACACCTGACGTACATCACCCATGAAAAAGGAACTGTACGTCAGGTAAAGTCTACAAGAAGGGTTCGACTTTACTGCAAGTGCACCGAACTTTAAACAACGGTTTACTGGTTGATTAGCATGCTGAGGTTCTTTTTGACAACAGTTTACTGGTTGATTAGCATGCTGAGGTTCTTTTTGACAACAGTTTACTGGTTGATTAGCATGCTGAGGTTATAACAGGGTAATACGACAGGAAGTAACGCAGCAGGAAAGTAAAACGGGACATGTAGTAGTTGTAGCGTGTGCTACCAACTACGGGACTAACCTACAGGTGTCAAGACAAGACGGGACGTGACGGGACAAGACGAGACAGGACAAGTGAGACACGAAAGGGTTCACGCCTTACGTTTCGAGGGGGATCAGACCCTCTTGCCGTGCGCACGCTCAACCCAACCCCAAACCCAGGAACTCAGGACAAGATTTACATGGATCATTTCCGCTAGGGAAACATCCGAAACGCCTGAAGGCTTTTTGTGTAACAGGGATCACTTTCGCGTGGAAAGCATCCGAAACGCCCGTAGACTTTTTGTATAACAGGGATCACTTCCGCAAGGAAAGCATCCGAAACGCCCGAAGGCTTTTTGTATAACAGGGATCACTTCCGCAAGGAAAGCATCCGAAACGCCCGAAGGCTTTTTGTATAACAGGGATCACTTCCGTAAGGAAAGCATCCGAAACGCCCGAAGGCTTTTTGTATAACAGGGATCACTTCCGCAAGGAAAGCATCCGAAACGCCCGAAGGCTTTTTGTATCACGGAGATCACTCCCGCAAGGAGAGCATCTGAAACGCCCGAAGGCTTTTTTGTGTAACAGGGACAAGACACGACCGGTGTACGGGAGAGTTATTCTAGGGTGTCCACACGCACACACACACATGATAGCCCTACGGTATCAAAAGTTGTTGTTGTCAGGCTCCGACTTCGTCGTCAAGTCTGAGCCGTCAGGGGTCGTCCCGGACGCTATCATTTCACGTCCGGTTCTATTTGTTCACAGTTATCAGTTCTAACCAACTAAGGCCTAAACAAGGCCAAAAGTGCAAGTGGGATACACTTGCCTGCGATGGCGAGTGTGTCGTCCTCTCGAAGCGTCTCGTCCAAGCGTCTCGTCCAGGCGTCTCGTCCGCGGAAGTCCGTCTGAAACAGTGTCACGGTGACGGTGTCAGGACGCGTTTTCAGTAAATCCTATTTAGGTTCATTTCTAGGTTGTCGGGACTACCCTAATCGTCAAAGTCACGATTTTGGTGTTTTATCAACCTAAGTCGACCACTATCCTATGTGCACAGAAAAATTTGTCCGATGGTCGATTTCTACAGTGAGCAGTGTTTTACTGGTGCGGAAAAGTAAATTTAATTATTGTTGTCCAGTTTTAGTTAAGGTTCAGTTTGCTACAGTGTGGGTTTCGCTACGAGTTAGGGGTCACCAACCTGGTCTGACGGTCACGTATAGCTTTGACGTCGATTCCGAAACAACAGTCCGCGTCGCGGCTCCAGTTACTCGAATGCGGTAGCGCGGATTTATCATTTGATAATCGAACCGAACAGAAAATGCTGCATGATTGGCACCTTCTCAAGCACCTCCGCCTTGTACATCTTCAGCAGCCCGCTGATCACCTTAGCCCAGCTCGGCACCCCGCTGATATCGTCCAGCATAGGCGAGTGCTCCGCAAACACCCCTTCCTCATCATCTTCACAAACGCCACGCACGACAAGTACATGTACTCTTTCTTGAAGTTCTCCACAATATCCTCATAGTGTATCGACTTGGGCTTCATGTACTTATGGTCGATCAGCTGCGCTGACCCGAAGATGAATGGCAGGAAGTGGTAGTCGTCCAGCCCCCACACTCCGTGAGAGCTAGCAGGCTCCAGGCAGTACATCAGTTGGAGCTTCCTCATGAGGTCGAGGTAGCGGACGAAGATGCGGAGAACGACGACGGGGTAGTCCTGTTCTTCGACGAGTCCAAGGCGGGCGAGGCAGTAGAGGAAGGCGGCGAAGTTGGTCTCGTGGCCCGTGCCGGAGTCGTTACGGGTGGGGTTGCCGAATGAGTCGAGCTGGAAGCGCTGGATGTCGGCGGGGATCTGGCTAGGGCGGCACTACGAGCGGCGATCTCGCCGTGGGTGAAAGGGGAGAGGAGGAGGCGGCGTCTGGAGGCCGAGGAGGCGGGGCCGGCATCGAATCGCCGACGCGACGGCGGAGAGGGCTAAGGCGCGGAGCGAGGGCGAGGGGGATTTGCTAGGGGAGGCGGTGCTCGTGGGTCGGGGTCGCTGGAGTCGGGAAGTCTCGCCGCGAGGAGGGGCCGCTATGGCGGTGCGGATCGCGGCGGGGGCGCAGCGCGGGCATAGCGGCGGCGCCGTGAGGGAGATCGGGAAGGGGGATTTGGGTGATTTGGTTTTTTTTTGTTGTAGGAGGCCGGCGGCTGAAAGAGGGGATTAGCCCTAGGTCATACGTAATTTTTGGGAAAATTTAGTTAGGGTTAGGGTTATAAAGTAATAAGTCTTGTTATTTACTTATGGAATTTGGGTTAAGTGTGGGTGGGGGAGAGAGATAGGGAAGTGTACTTTAGGGAAAAGAATAGGTGCAAACAGTGGTAGAATAAAATTCTTGATACGTATCATGCAACCTAGGGATTTGCCAAAATCTGATTTCAATTTGAAATTTGAAGTTGATTAAGGCGAATCAACGGTTGAGATTTCTCCGAGCGATATCTTACAATCCGGGCGTCAGAAAAATAATCCGAAAGTACCGGGACGATCGTGGAGACGAGACGCACAGATCTACGGAGCCTGATCGTGCGTAATGCCTACCAAAATTTTACGTAAAATTGGAAACGGCGTTTTGAGTCAAATGACTAAAACGTCCCTATCGTTCAAAGTCGTTTTGCGAGAAAACGAGCCGTGGAACGACGTTCCCAAAAATTACAATAAAATCCAACACCCCGAAACGATCGTAATGGCATATCGCATCGCATTTGCCGGAGCTCAGAAATAACCAAATAAAATACGTGCACGATAAAACACGTGCGCGCAGAAAATTACACACGGTCGAGAAGTGGCCGTTACAGATCCAAATCCGAGCGGCCTTCCCGGCAAATTCGACGGGTGCATCTCATATGCACCCAACATCCCGCGCTAAATTGAAAATCCAAAGGGGTCGAGCTCAAGACCTTAAACGAGCACTTGTCGGGAGGCAACCCGATGGTTTTTGCATTCTTTTTATTTTGGTCTTCATTTTTGTTTTAGACTTTTATTAGTGTTTTGAGTCAATTGCCCATAAAAGTCGTGACAACGGGTCTTAATTCTTATGACAGGAGAGGAGAAAAAGAGATCTATCATATGGAGGATGACCGAGGCAAAGAAGAGCGCTCCAGGAATGCGTTCAGGCCTTAGGAGAAGGAAGAAACCAACAGGAGGAAGAAAAATAGAGAGTAGAGCGAAAACGGAGCCCCGAAGCAGAAAACAGCACGTCACTCGGCCGAGTATCATATGCGCCTCGACCGAGCAAAGGACTCCACTCGGCCAAGTGGAGCACCAACCAGGGAAGTCTGCGGAACCAACTCTCTGTCTTTTTTGTGCATTTCAGTATTAACTTCCACTCGGCCGAGTACGTTTAGTCCCTCGGCCGAGTGAAACAGATACCCTCCAAGCCAAAAAAATTGCCGAGTGGCACTGCCACTCGACCGACCAGAGTTTTCTCCCTTCGGCCGAGTGAACAAATGCCACTCGGTCGAGTCGTAAGTGAAAACGAGATTTTTTCGAAATAATTTTCATTTACGCACTCGGTCGAGTGACAATGTCACTCGGCCGAGTCGTAACAATTTATATATAAGCGCAGAGGCGGGCACGATTTTCTAAAACCCCAAATTTACCCCGATTTCTCCCGAGCTCTCCGCTGCTTCGTCTCCCTCGCCTGACCCAACATCCCTCGTGCCCGAACAACCCCCTCCGACCAGCGATCGACCTCCCCGAGTCGCGTCGACCGCCGGCCACCGTCCATCTCGCCGGCGCCGCCCCTCCCTCGCCCCCTATAGCCTCGGTTTGCCCCGAAATCCCATTTTCTCCATGTTTCTCTCGATCCGTAGACCCGTTGAGCCCAAAAATCAAATTAATTCTTTTATCTATCTATTATACCCCATCTCCCCCATGTATTTCGAATATTATCCGCTGATATCATTGTTTGATTTGCAGACTATCTTGGGGGAGCTTTGGGGAGCTTCTGGACTCGCTTTTGGCTTCGCGGAGGTGGCGTTCTTCACACGCACTTGTTGATTTTCTCTTGCGGCGTGTTCAGGTACACTCGTTCCATTATTTAGCACGTCGCATATTATTTTTGTTGGGTGAGCACTCGCGGCACACATGCCGCCCCGTACTAGGCCACACACGCGGGGATCCGCCCCCAAGCAGAGGCGGACCGATGACCCCGGTCCCTCTCACGCTAGGGAGGACTCCCCTCCACCTAGCTCGCCACTGCCACCACCACCCACACAGCCTATCCCAGCCGATCCTGTCCCTCCACCCGCTCCTGCCGTCGGGCCGCTGGGGATCACGTTCAGAAACGACGCACAACGCGTCTGATTTGAGCGTATCGCCCAGCGCTCGATAGTGCCCTCTAGGTTCGCACATTTAGCAGACCTTGATCGCCTAGGGGTACTAGAGGGGCTCCTCATGTTGTACGACAATGTGGGATGGCGTGATTTTTTTTCAGTGTCGACGGATAACTATATCCGTCCGACACTAGAGGTCCTGAGCTCGATTGACCGGACCGCTGGGGGATGCACATTCCGCCTGATGGATCGAGAGTGCGAGGTCACTCTCAACATGCTTCGTGCATTCTTCCAGTGGCCTGCTGTCCCTGTCACCGACCGTGCCTATGCGCCCACACACATCCCACCACCGTCGTTCGACACTTCCACGTTCTGGACACGGATCACGGGTTCACCACTTGGCTTTGACCCTAGTAGGGCCAAGGCCTCAGCCATCCTGCACCCCTACCTCCGCATTGCACATCGCCTCATGGCGACTACTTTCTTGGCGGGGTACGAGCCTGGGACGATGTCTACGCCTGAGCTCTACATGCTCTACGCGATGACTCACCCTAGAGTTCTGGATAGGGGTAGCGACGACCTGGTCCCCGCCATTGAGATTGATATTGCTAGCTGGTTCTTAGACCGCATCATCATTTCGGTGGGCGCTCGCTCACCTATTTGCTGTGGCGGTCTGATCACGCTTCTAGCCCTTATGACCGGCGTGGACCTACCTGACGACCTTCGACGAGCCCCGGGCCCCACTGCGCTATCGATAGATGTTATGGCCCTGATGAAGATGCTTTGTCCCCACGGCCATCGGCACTGGGTGTGGTTGCACGGTCTCTTTAGTGCCGATTACATGATCCTCCCAAGCCCCGCTCGGACACATATAGGACCGGCACACGGGGACTGGCTTCCGAAGATGGATCTCCTGATCCCCGCCGCCTACGTGCTAGAGGCCGAGGGAGCTGAGGAGGCACCACCTGCACCCGTCGACCCCGTGATCCCTCAGCCCGAGCCTGCAATGTCTGCACCTCCCGGTACCTCTGTCCACACTTCTGTCGGTGTCGGGAGTACCCTTGCTGAGTCGTCCACCACGTCCACCACATCTACCACCACCCCCACCACTGCTGTGTCTATCTCGATTGAGCCTATTTCCTCACTTCTTCCCGAGCGTCCACCCACCATACTAGAGAGCGGCGAGTCTTCCTTCGCTGCCGTCGTGGAGACCCTATCCAGTTTGATCTCCGCTGGGGTGTCACCTTTTGGGACCTACACTTCCTCCCCAGTGGTCGACCCTTCTGTCCCCACCGCAGCTGTCCTTTCCGAGAGTGTCGTGACGTCTGTCTCCGCTTCTGTGTCACTGACCTCTCCTGCTTCCTCGTCGCACATTTTACCCTCCACTTCCACTGCTGCCGCTGCTGCCTCCTCGTCCCAGCCTGCGTCCCAGCCTCACACTGAGGCTGGGCATTCACTAGTGAGCACAACACCTTTTCCACACATACCTACTGGCCCGATTATTTACACTACCCGTGTTCGACAGCCCCATCCTTCACAGCCTAGACCTGTTCGTCCCTCCGCTCCACCACCCCGTGACACTCTACTTCAGAGCATTCATGCTCTAGAGGGGGCTGTGAGTGGACTCAGAGGCGACTTTAGGGCTCTCTCTGCCACGGTCAGTTCCGTGCAGTCCTGCGTCGCCATGCTTCCCGATATTCAGGCTTGCCTAAATCAGATTCTGGCGCGACTGCCTCCACTACACCCACCCACCCAGCAGACACCTCGACCACCACCCCCACCTCCGCCACAGGATGGAGATGGTGCAGCACCACCAGCTTAGGCACACCCTTGATGCCATTGATATTTTTGTCGTTATGCTGCCCATTCTCTGCTGGTCCTGGAGATATTTTCTGCCCCCCTCCTCCATACTGTTCTGGTCTCTGCCTTGATCATTTCACTCTATATCTTTTTTGGGAGAGAGGGAGAGTATTTTTGGTGACACATTACCTGCATCACTCTGATCTTTGCATGCACCATTCATATCCACACCATATTTTCTTTTCATTTTTCTTTTTTATCATGCATGCATCCTCACCCACCCCACCCATTTCACGTCTCTCGGTGTGCCACACTTTGCACATTGAGGACACTGTGCACTTTAGCTTGGGGGAGTGAGTTCTCACACTTTTTGCTTTTATCACCTTTATTTTTAGTTTTTTCACGCTTTTTCCGCTTTTGCACCCATTTTTCATCACTTTTTCATTTTTTTTACCATGCATCACGTTTTTCTTATTTTCTTTGTGTGCTGCATTGTAAATAGTTCTGTTTTCTTTTATCTTTATTTCTTTCATCTTTTGCTAGAGATGATTTTTCTGTGATGACGATAACGTGGTGTTAGCTTTTCTCTATATGCATGCTAATTTTGTCATGTCATAGCTTTTGTTTCTGATATCATATGCTATGTTCTGCTTTGCATTTAGAAATAGTAACCCACTTCTTTATCCGTATGAAAATGGATGAAATTCTATTATTAGCTGATGTCTGATAATTCATATGTATGCTTTCATAGAAAACACACCAAGATTCACGCATTGATTGCTTATATCTGGAGTACTGCTTTCTTTTCTCATACCACTTCTTATTGCATTCTTTGTATGCTTCACTTCAGGTTGATTGAATGTTTGCTAGCATTGATATATCTGGACTAGTTTGCTTTTTGAGATTAAACTGAATAGATTAAATTACACTGCTGAAGTTGTCATGCACGTCCTATAGAGTGAACCGAGAGATACATTTATTTCTTTCTCCACATATCTTGAACATTATTTCTATAATTTTAATTTATTGGTGAATCTCCCCTTAGCAATTCTATTATTGGCATTCCCCCCGTTATTATATCCTATGCTCCAAATTCTCCAAAACCAAAGAAAAAAAATACTTGTATATCCTTCTCTTTTGATTTGGGATCATTTGTGTATATATGTTATTCGAGAAAAAAAAAGAATAAAAATATTTGAGAAAAAGAAAAGAAAAGAGAAAAGAAGTTCGAAAACGATCCAATCTCATACTATTTCTCTCATTCTTCTCTCTTTTTGTTTATTATTTTTTTGGAGTTTCAAAAGAAACGGGGAATGTAAATATTGTTTTGTTTATGCCACCACGCTTATGGATAAGCTTGGGGGAGAGGATCCAATGATGTGTGAGAGAGCGACTACTTGACGGTGCATGACAACCTAGGCTAAGTAATATTTTATACTCGGTGAGATTGCTAAAGTTTCACGATATCCAGAAATCTACACTTAGCATTCGTTTCATGAAAACCACGCTTTTCTATTCTTACTACTCTATTGTGTGATATCCCTTATACTCCTTATAGAAAGCATTCAATTGAAAAGTGTGTGATCTACGATTTTGTATACCGCTTTAGATGCTTCAGACGATGTTAATTCTAGAATTATTCCATTTTTCATGCTATATTGATATTCTTGGGTTTTCTATTTCAAATGCACCATTACACTATGATATCGAGATAAAAGTCTTTGACATGTGTTTTATATTCGACGCGTGCTATATGAGTAAGCAAAACCCACGTCCTGAGAAAAATTATCTAGCAACTTCCTCCTTCGTTTTCTATTTTGTTTTTCATTTTTCGTTTTCCATTTTTTCCATCGCTTCCATTATCTTTATCCACCGGGTTCGCTTTTTACTCATCTTCCTCGAGGACGAGTAAGAGATAAGCTTGGGGAATTTTGATCACTCCATATTTTACACCTTTTTTCTGCATGTTTGCATGCCATTTTGATCGCTCATATCACGTTTTTCACGATTGTTTGACAATATTGCGATGCTTTTCACGATTTCTTGTTTTTGTCGAATTTCAGGAGATTTGGAGCAATTTGGAGTGATTCTGAGATGCACCCACTCCGGAGTGTCACCCATGACTCTTTTGAGGGGAAGTCTGCGATTGGAGAGGAGTGGAAGAAGAAAGAACGTCGTAGGAGCGACGAGGAAGTAAAAATACGGAGATTGGGCATTTTCAGCATGCCACTCGGCCGAGTGAAGGAGTCACTCGGCCGACCATCGACAGCCCGCTCGACCGACCAGATCGAACACACATCAGATTGGATATCAGCGTGCAATCGGCTGAGCATCGCCAGACCACTCGGCCGAGCACGGAGACACCACTCGCCCGAGTGGCATCTCGACGACGGCAAGCAAAAATCCCGAAGTTACTGTAATCCGTCAGTCAGCTCCCGAGTTCCGACTCGGCCGAATGAAGAAATCACTTCGGCCGAGTGAAGAAAGTCACTCAGCCAAGTGACTCCCACGGAGACGACCCCCAAAAGTCCGAAGTGGCTGGAATCCGTCAGGGTTTGTCACTCGGCCGAGTGACATTTGTCACTCGGCCGAGTGCGCCGCGCTGCCTGTAGCGTAAAGTGCGATTTTCAAGCTGCGCAGGGGCAATTTTGTCACAGTTTTTTGGGCGATTTTGGGGGGTATTTAACCCCAGTTTTAAACCTACTTTGGGAAGCTTTTCTCATACTTTTGGCAGCCTTTTTAGAATACTTTTTAGTAGATTAGATTTAGTTCTTTTGAGGAGAGATAAAAGTGTTAATTTGTTGGATGCTATTAAAACTTCATTGGTTTGTCTCTCTTTCTACCAAAAACCTCATTTTTATTGATATATTGTCTATTGCAATGATTTCTATTGATATTTCCATTGAATTTCTAATGATTTGCATTATGAATTGTGAGTAGTTTTATCGTCTTAGGGCGTAGGGATGAACCCTACGAACCCTATTTCTAATTTGTGATGAATCGGTGAAATTCTTGCTAGAATTGATTAGGGTTAGTTTGGGATTGATTTAATACGAATAGCTAGGGATTCATAACGATTGGGATTTGCAAGAGATTGGATCCTAACTCGATAGGAAGCCCTAGAAATTCGAATTGGGTTATAATTGGGTTTCTCTGGAATCGGTTTGCAAGAGATTGGACCGAAACTAGGGTTTTCGATTGCAATTCTATACCAATACTCGTTTGCAAGAGATTGGACGGGTAGGAACTATCCCAACCTAGGTCGTAGCTCGAGTTTGCACGAGAGTGGGCTCGAGATACGATTGAACGATGATGTTGTTCTTCACGCTAGCTTGCCTTGGTTAGGGTTTGCAAGAGATTGGACCCTACTCTAGGTTTGCTATAGATCGGCAATAGCGCGAGAGCATGAGCTTCGTTCCACATTTAGTTGCAACTAGTTCACCTGAATTTCTAGTCTAGCAATTTTGAAACCTACGAATCATGATGACGAGATACAGTTTGTAGTGGAGATTCCCTATCCCTAGGCGTTTTCATTAATTTGATATTTTCTTTATACGATTGAACGACTGTGACCGCTTTATTGCGACTATTTCTCGACTGTTCTTATAGCCAGGTGAATTGAAGAAGACACAGTCATTTGCCCTCCTCGTGTTCGATACCCGCTCACCGCTACACCGTGCGCTTGCGGTAAGACTAGCGAGTCCCGTCCCGGGTGTGTATCCGGGGCGATCATCACGGCTCCTAGGGATTTCTCATTTGGACTGGTGGCTGGCTTGGGATTTTGCAAAGGGAATTTTTTTGTGCGCCCTAGTGAATTTGCACTGGGTTAGGGTTTTTGAGATTAGGAGCTCTTGAGCATATATGGAATTTATTTCGGCAGCTTCAATTAAGGGTTCTTAAAAAGAGATATGATCTTAACTCCAATTAACTCACAATCGATTGCATCTCCCTTTTGACTATTTCTCCTTTGCATATTGACCAAGTCTCTCCGTGGATTAATCACACGTTCGCGATTCCTGAAACACTTAACACACACGTTAAAACATTCACACATATTTGTTATCATCAAGCACGAAGTGCATAGATCGTTGCTACCAGCAGATCAGACTTTTCGCTCTGAGGCTCAAGGACGCTAATGATGTCCATATTCTCTGCAATACAGTGAATGTGGACTGCCCATTTCTCCCACATGGGTTGGTGGCCAAGACTTGCTCATGGATTAAACCAAAACCGGTCTTTCGTTCGATCGCAGAAGTTGTTGAACAAATGCGTTACTTTAAGAAGGAGAAAGTGTTAAGTACTCTTTCGCCACAAGAGAGAGGTTTGCATTGCCTTCATATATAGTCATATACTCATATAGAAATGCAACACATATTTCCACAACCGTAATATGTACACATTATACATCCCACATATTTATATCCATGCACAACAATATAGTGTACAATTCACAAAAACAGACATATTAGCATATACTACACACGACAAACTACACCTGGGGGTCTCATCTAGTCCCAGTCACCTACCCACCTTAGGACAATTCTACCCCCAAGCACACTAGAGCACTACCTACACTATCCTTACGCACATCGTAGTGCGGAGGCTTGCGTGGGCCACCATTCTTGGAACTCTAATGGCGTCTATTTGCATTCTAACTTTATATAGATTTAGCTATGTATCATAACATTCCAATGATGTATCTTTGCATTTCAATTTATATGGCCTTTACGATTAGCTCTTCATATTCTTACCACATGCTTTGAAATTTCAAGCATGAATTTTTGAGTCTATATGCAACATTCGTCATCTTAGACTCAAATTTTTTATTTTTATCTCTTCAAATAATATTCAAAATTCTTTTGTAAGTAATACAAACTCCATTAGCATGACTATTTACATTTAACAAATGTTGGTTAAGTTCATGCAATGCTTGAACTTATCCATGCATAACAGTTTTTAGCATCATGATTTCATCCATATGCTTACAAGTAATCAACATATATCATCAATGCATAACATTATTTAAATAATAGAATAATCAAGAAGAAATCTAAACTAAATTTAATTGTCATACATGTTTTTACTGAAATCATTTGTAGTTATAAAAATGTCAAAGTATTTATACCATTGACTTAGAGTTTGCTTAAATCCATACAAAGACTTATTCAATTTACAAACAAGATTCTATTTGTCATCATCAACTAATCTTTTAGGATGCATCATGTATTTCTCCTCTTCTAGAAACCTACAGATCACTATAGTTTTAACATCTAGTTACTCCGTCTACATATCCCTCGTAGCTACCATAGATAAAAGTATTCTAATAGAATAATGTTTTACAACTGGAGAGAAAATTTCATGTAAATCAATATTATCTTTGTTTAGTCTTTGACCATAAGTCTAGCTTCATATCTAATGGGTTCTCCTTCTGATTGAGAATTCTTCCTACATACCCATTTGTATCTGATAACCTTTTTTCCTTTTGGAAGCTCAATCAACTCCTAAGTTTAGTTCTTGAAGATATTTAATCTCTTGCTTTATTACATTTAGTTATTGAAAGCCATCTTAGGAATTCTGTTATCACCAGACGTCTGGTGGTATAGGACCAGATGTCTGGTTCTTGCCGCTCCAATGCATTGTATCAGATAGACACGCTAGACGTCTGGTGCTGTATGATCAGACGTTAGACTAGGTAATCAGACACCAGACTGAAGAATCAGACGCCTGACTAGGTGCCTTCAGATAGCTGGATGGCATGTGGCATAATTTCCCACATCTCTTTAGAATTTTGCAGTCAATTTTATCAGACGTCTGACCACAATTGATCAGACGTTTGATGGAGCAAGGATATAGCGTAAGGTAAAGCAACCGACGTCACCAGACGTCTGACCGTATTGAGACAAAAGTCTGACGGTATTGAGACAAAAGTCTGACGGCTCCTTGTGCGGCTGATGTGGATTTCAATCTGGGCCGTTCGATTGATCATTAATCAAATTGAATGGCCATAACTTGTTATGGCTTTGATAACCCTAATTATTGGTTCTTAAGGTATATATGCATCAAGACAAAAAGGAGAAGGGTGTGCAAGCCATCGTTATGTTTTCTTCTTCCTTGCTCGTTGGAACTTTGGAGCATGATTTGGTGAATGACTTCCATTGAGTTTTTTTTGAATTCTATAGTAATCTTCTACTTTTGGATCTCTCTTTTTGAGTTGATAGATTATTTGAAAGAGCTTTTGTATTTCTTTTCTTTTGGTGAGATTTGACATCTCTTTTGGTTTTGGTGAGAAGAGTTTGAACGTTAAGTTAGGATTTGGTGTAGGACCTGTAGCTATAAGGGAAAAACACTTTCCAGTTATATGATGATGACAACACTACAAGTCGGCTAATTTTGCAACCACTTGATGCATGGGCAAACATGTCCAAATTAGTTGAAATTTTGTTTGGAGGTAGTTTAGATATGTTAAATCACATCTAATGGAACTGATTTTCTATTTAGTTTGTCTAATTTTAAATTTGACTTGGATGGATCCGCATGTTTGATCTATCCGAATGGATCCTACTCTATATATATGTATATACACACACACGACCCGCTTTTAGGGGCCATTATTTATTTGATTTCATTTGCATGTCTGCAGATCACCAGTGAAAACAACATAGCCACGATGCAGAGATGTGCAAAAATACTCAAATAATGTCAAATTTATTACAATCTATATTTTACAACAAGGATATATGAAAGAAAAGAAGTATATCTGAAAAATACACAACTCGAACTTTAACATCTGCAGCCTCTGGGTCGAACTCTGTCTCTGCAAACTCAGGATCCTCTACATCCATCTGTTCGTCGTCTGTCGCTGCCATGAAATGGAACCATAGGTAAGGCACACCAATTCTAGCAATAGAAATAAAGTAGTGCAAAAGTACAGAACATGCTATAGTAAACAACTAAAGATGAACATGCAAGTGCAACAAGTAAGGTAAGAGCAGACCTGCATGGTCGTGCAATAGTGAAAAGTAAAAGTAACTGTGTAAGTAAAACAAGAAACGTACAAGAGCAGCCATGGTGATAACAATAGTAAGACTAACAAGCATGAATAGTAAGACTAGCAGGCATGAATTATAACAATAGTAAACATGTAAAGTACTGAAAAAGATGTGTATTCGGTTAAATAGTTATTGTGATGCTAGCAGTGATTAAGCTAAACTATGTGACTCATGTAGAAGAGTATGATATGCAAACATGGAGCCCACCTCTTTCGCAAGGGGTAGCTAATCCCGTGCGACTACACACAATGTACTTTTGAAATCTGGAATAGTTTTGAAAACTGGACGGGACATGAAAAGGAGACGAGACTCCTAGTCATTTGACAAGAGAGGTGCCTCCTGTTCATAGATCCCACACTCTCCCTACAATGAGTTACCCCAAACCCAGTGAAGTGTCAAGTGTTCTACGGACATGTTGCATACGGGATGTTCCACAAGATATTCCACAAGATATTCTACAAGATATTCCACATGATGTTCCACAGGATATTCCGCAAGATATTCCGCAAGATATTCCGCAAGATATTCCCCAAGATATACCACAAGATATACCACATGATGTTCCACATGATATTCCACAAGATATTTCATTAGCATTCAATGAGCCATAGATGTCATATAGCAAGTGATGTAACTATTTAAACGTGAGTAATCATGCAACAAGTGTATCCCAATGTTCATGCATAATTTTCAAGTGAAAGGCCTCAAAACATGGTAGACAAGGGTGAACGGGAGTTATCTTGGTGATGAAAGGTTGCAGTAACTTATTCAAATGTATTTATAATCAATGATTGCAAACTGATGATAATTGGAATCCGAACATTGATCCATGCATACACGGCCAGTCAGGTTTGGCCAAGCAGGTCACTATCCTCGTAATCAAGGTGATCCAAACTTTGGCACAAACGATCCTAGACACGGGTGATATCAATGTTAAGAACGCCAATAATCACATCTGTTGCGTCGATTATATTAACATTAAGTAGAGTAGTTCATGTTAATTTAGAATTCCACATTTATTTAAATCTCTACCACTACGATAGTTAAACCAGGACCAGAGATTGACTTACTTATTGAAAACCAGAAAGTAAAGCAAAGCGGGTGCTAAGAAATTTGAGGGTGAAGACAAGTCCAACAACTATGATGTTGATTCTATACTTTGAGCATGTGGTATTTCCATTAGTACACAATTTACCAAAGTATATGTTCATGTGTTACAACCACCTAAGTTGAAAGTTGATAATGTCGTATGCTCAAGTTAATAGTCGTTTTGAGACTATAAGTTCAGTTTCCTATTAGATTAGGCCGCTAGTCGTTTGTTCAAGTTAATAACTGTTCTGAGGCTATATGTGATGTCCTAAGTTCATACAATTACACTATCTACATTTCTAAAGTTAGAATTAGATTGGCTTACTAGTTTTGAGAGCGTTGTAGTAAGCCGAGGATGAAACTAAGGCTATCTGGGACGCTCGTGCACGAGAAACGATACATGTAAACATTAGAAATCATTGGTTAAGATTATACTATTTCTGTCTATTTATCGAACTCGGTTGTATTTTTATTATAGCTTAAAACTCGTCAAAATATGTACTCATAATTTTTAGATAGGCTAGAAGTGAGTAAAATAATTTTATATATGAAGAAAATATTTTTTGGAAGCTCATTGGTATTTTTAATAATTGTTGAAAGCTTAGAATCGATTAAAAACTAATTTTCTAAATTATAAAATACGTATCTTGAAAGTTCAATGATTTATTCAGAGTGAACGACATGTCGAAAATCTTCAAAAAAGCTGGCAAAATGAGCGTCTCATTTAGTACTACAATATATAATTTTCTCGTACGTCAGTGTACGTGAAATTCTCGTGATATAAATTTTAAATCGAAATTAGCTTTATTGAATTTTGAATTTGAAAAATCATTGTGGGAGATGTACTTGTATTTTGGCAATGAAACCAGTGCCAACGGATCCGTTTTGTCGTTTCGGATTTTTTAGGCCTTACAATGTATTTTTCTGGTTCCTATATTATTTACTATGAATTTTTACTTATTTTCTCTCTATTATAATCATATATATAATTATATATACTTATTATTATATGCATATACTAGTATTTATAATAGTATATATTATATATATACTTATACGTAATAATACTCCCTTCATCATTCTTTTTCCATGCAGCTTGGGTTCTTCACGTCGTCGTCGGAGGCTGCACGGGCGGCACAGCGGTCGACGGGTGGCGTCACTGTGGAGCCGGGTATGGTGGTGAATGACAGACAGGGTGGTGTCAGCGGGGTCTTTGGCAGCTCAGTGGGTGACACAGCGCGTGGTCACCGGCAGTGGCTTGGAGCTCGGGGGTGAGCTAGGGAGGAGGATGAGAACGTAGGGCTGTCGACGGCGGGCTGACGGGAAGCTGCGATGGCAGAGGGTGCTGTGGAAGAGCAGAGGCGACGGATGGTGTGGTGTCGTGGCGGCATCATGGATGCGGGGGATGCTTGGGCTACTTTCTCGACGAGGAGAGCTTCGTCGACAGCGAGATGCTGTGGTGGCAGGCTTGGGTGCGGTGGAGCACGACGGAGCAGAGGTTGGCGACGAACGGTAGCCCACGGTAAGCTCAGTTGAAGGGGAGGCGACGAGCTGTTGCACTAGTTGGAGGGGACTTCGGCGGGTTGTGGGGAAGGTCAGGCGGTGTCTTGCGTGGTGTTGGGCGACGTTGCCGTGGAGGTGGTCGCCGAAGAGGAAAGTGGGGGTGGCAACGGCTCACAGCGTAGGAGGGGGTCGAGGCAGCGGGGTAAGCCCATGAGCTACGTCATGTGAGGGTGAGTTAATCGTCAGAGGCTCCTTTTCTTGGGGGGCTATCGGAGTTGGTGGAGGCACGTCAGAGGTGTTGTCGGAGAGAGGGGGGCAGAGAAGCTAAGGGGTGAGAGAGGATGACGTAGGGGTCACAGGGTTGCTGAGAGATGAAGGGGAGTTGTCTTTCGTAGAGATGAAGGGAAGAGGTTTATAGATGTGAAAATTAATTAAATAGTTAATAAATATTTAATGTTAGTATTAATTATAGGGGTTGGGAGAGTTTGACTGGGGATAGATGCATGAATCGGATGGGGGGGGGCGTGATCCTCACGGGGGTTAGGTACTTAGGTTAATAAGGTTAAAACTTAATTAAGGATATGTAATTAGTAATGGTGAACCAGTAATTAGAAAAGTATACATTATTATATTATTAAAATATCGATTTTCACAAACAAATTTGAAAATTTACGAAAAAATAGCTACGGGTTTGTATCGTCGCGAGGATCGCAAATACAAAGTCCATTTTTAGATTTGAGCGACGAAAATTTGAAAAAAATATTTACTCATTTTTGAAATCGTTTGAAATAGTCTTTATTACAGAAAAACATGCACAATGAAAACAAGCCGTTACACACACGCATATACACACACACACACATAAATACATATTCATATATACATATATATATGAGAATAATCGGTATCATACGCCATATGAGGCAAAGCCTCATATGTCCTCTCACATAAAAAAACCAAGTACAAGCCCACATAGGCTTGTACTTGTTTGTACTTGGTTGTTTTATATGAGAGGGCATATAAGGCTTTTCCTCATATGGCGTATGATACCTATTATTCTACACACACACACACACACACACACACACACACACACATATGTACCATCTTAGTTCACTGGATTCGGGAGTGTGTTTCTTCCCCCTCCTTTTCGGTGCTTGTGAATGGCTCTCCTGCAGGTTTCTTTGGTGGTAACAGGGGCATTCGCCAGGGGGACCCCATCTACCCGTTCCTTTTTGTCATTGTCATGGAGTTCTTCACTATTCTCATGGACATTGCCTCCTCCAGAGCCATTCGTCCTCCTGGGTGAGGGGTCCAGGTTTTTCCCTCCCACCTCCTTTTTGCTGATGATATGCAAGTCTTCTGCAAGGCATATGTGGACTCCTTTGGTGCCCTTAATCATCTCCTGATACTTTTCATCTATTCACTGGTTGGAGGTCAATAAGGGAAAGAGCAAGCTTCTTCTTAATAAGGGTTGTAGAGAAGGGGATGAGCTATCCTCTCTCTTGGGTATCCCTATTGTCATACCCTCTGTCAGGTACCTTGGATTACCCTTGTCCACCACCTACCTGGCAGCGAAGCTGTTCTCTAGCCTTTTGGATAAGTGCAGGGCCAAGCTTTTGAGTTGGTCTTCCAAGCTTCTCTCGGTGGCGGGATGCATTGAGCTTGTTCACAAGGTCATTCATGGTTTTGTGTCTTATTGGATCCAGTCATTTTGCATACATATTTCGGTTTTGGCTACCATTGACCGTCTTTGTAGGGATTTTATCTAGGGGTCCAAGCTTCATCTCTGGAAGTGGGTTGATATATGTAGACCTCGCAGCGAGGGGGGATCGGTCTCTGTTCCCTTCAGGAGATTGGGGTGGCGGCTAGGATCAGGCTTAAGTGAAGACTTCTACATTCCCCATCTCCTTGGACCGTTTACATGCGGGTGGCTTACTTGAAGCACACCCCCTTTTTTGTGTGATTCGGCTGTCCTGGAAGCGGGTTCCTGGAAGCATATTCATCGTGGCCGGGATGCTTCTGCTAGCTTCCTGCACCGTGTTGTGGATGATGGGTGGGCCACCTCCTTCTGGTTCAACCCCTGGCTTCCTTGTGGTCCTTTCTCCGGCATCTGTGACCCACCCTCTTCCTCTCATAACTCTCGTGTTGCAGATTTTTGGGAGCGGGGTGTCTGGAGGATTCCGAGCAGTATCAGTCATCTGGCCCCCCACTTTTCCAATATTACTTTGGGAGATGGTCTGGATTCTTGGGAGTGGATCTGTGTTGGAGGCTGTTCTATCCGATCAACCTAGGCTCGTCGTCCCTCTCCTCCTTTTCGGCTCGCATTATTGTTTGGTACCATGGGCATGTGCGTAAATACGCCCTTAGTCTTCTCCGGGCCCTTGAGGACCGCCTCCCCACTTCCCATCAGCTGGCTCGTCATGGTATCATTGTTCAGGCCCCCTGCATTCTGTGTGCTTCTCAAGTCTCAACCTGATACTGCTAGCCACCTCTTCTTCCGTTGTGAGTATAGCTCTTTTATTTGGGAGTCTTGTAGGCTTAAGCTAGGTCTTCCTACAAGCCCCAATTCCTTGCATGTGGTTGCTTACCTCCTGAGACGTCGGTTTGGAGCTAGGGGACGCTCTTTGCTGTGTGATGCCTTTCTTTGCTGACACTCTCTACTGCTGTCTGGCACATCTGGAAGGAGCGGAATAGCCGTATCTTTCAGTCTTAGTCTCTCCCGAGTTCGTCCCTCCTTGCCAGGATCTCCTTGGATATTGCTGCTACGACACCCCCCTGGAGGGTGATGAGACTGCGTCTAGTCCCATATTTGGAAACTGGGGTTTGGTCTAACCCAGTTCGTTGTATAGTTATAGTTTCCTTTTTGTGGTGCTAGCTCCTTGCTTTTCATGTGTCTGGTGACTGCCTCCTGCCTCTCCCAGAGCTGATTCGCTTTTGTCTACTAGCTCACGGTTGTCACTTATACATTTCCTCTTTTGAATATACATACTCACTTACCGTCCAATATGTATGTGTGTGTGTGTGTGTGTGTGTGTGTAGGGCAATCTTCAAATGCGAAAAAGGGGTTTTCACACGGTGCGAAAACTTTTTTTTATTTTTTTGAAATTGTTTTTCAAATTTTTTTTGATGTTTAATCCATACAATTATATACCCTAGGAAAAATAATGGGTGAACCCGTTGGGGTTTATAGCGCCCATCCACCCATTACAAATTTAACGGTCTCAAAACGTGCGAATTTATTGAAATTTCTTGATCGAAGGCCAAATGACATTATTTCTTAACGATTATTTTTTAGGGGGGTATAACAACATATAATGAGGGTGGAAAAAAGAATTTTCGAAAAAAATTTAAAAAGCTAAAAATCATTTTGCACGGTGCGAAATATTCTCACGTGAAGATTCACACACACACACACACATGAGAATAATGGCTACATACGCCATATGAGATATGCTCTCTTACGCCCTCTCACATAAAGCAACCAAGTACCACATTCCCCCCCATCTACCACATTTTTTTGAAATATTTTTTCATGGGTTTGTTGTTCACCTTATGGATGATCAACATACCAAATTTCAAGGGATTTCAACTTTTTGAGCTCACATCTATCCCTTGCAACTTTGTGGGGTTTTCAGCATGTTTGCAGACCGTGGAAGTTGTAAGGGATAGATGGTGGCTCAAAAGTATTGGAATCCCTTGAAATTTGGTATGTTGATCATCCATGATGTGAATAATAACCACATGAAAAAATATTTCAAAAAAATTGTAGGAGATGGGGGAAAATGAGGGCGCCTCCTTAGATTTCATCTAATGAGGCACTTTAGATTTCATCTAAGGAGGTATCTTAGATCCCCTTTTCCTATATATGAGAATAATGGCTATCATACGCCATACGAGATATGCTCTCATACGCCCTCTCACATAAAGCAACTAGGTACAACCAAGTATAAGCCCATGTGGCCTTGTACTTGGTTACTTTATGTGAGAGGGGCATATGAGAGCCTATCTCATATGTCGTATGATAACCATTATAGATGTGTGTGTGTGTGTGTGTGTGTGTGTGTGTGTGTGTGTGTTTATTTCTTTGTTATTAGCATGTAGTCATAATATACAATTTATTGTGTATATACGTGTGAGGGTCTTATTCTTATTTTGTCACATTATCAGGGTCATCTGGATTACTTTCATTTTGTCACATTATCTGTGTCATCAACGATGCATACTATGTTTTGCTCAGCAATTAGCAGTTATCATGTGTGGATATATGATACATGTTTGCGAAGTTTGAAATCGAGGTGTGCATTCCTGATGTACATGATAATCATGGCACACATGTCAACTGTGGTTACATGGCAATATCTACTCTACTGAGTAGTATGTAAGTTGCTCTATACATGTAGTATTTGTAACAAGGAATTTTGTACATGCAGTGTATAACTACATACAAATGGGAGCAATCAACAAACCTAGATTATTTTACTAAAAAGATCAAAATTAGTTTGCCATGCATGCATCAAACTTAGTTTGACATGCATGCATCAAACTTAGTTTAACATGCATATGGATCAAAATCAGACATGAGATATTGTTGCGTATGTTTTTATTCATAATAGTTGTCCGAATTTTAAGGCCTAGCTTGGACTCATCAAACTCCATGCTGGAGTTGATTAGAGATATCCTCTTCACTCTTGGTCTCGGCTGCTTTTTCATGGTCGAGACCCAGACTGAAACTATTTTTTTTTCACAAATTTATCATCAACTGTTTCAATGCAAGCTACAGATAAAACCTAAAGGTACTTTTTGTACTTACATAGCAACATAGAACCATTTGAAAACTTCAGTAGATCTGAAATGTAAATTGTGTGAATTTTTTTAAAATTATGTTACTCAAGATAATATCGCTGATGATTTATTTGTGAAGGGAAAAACCGTACATACTTTGGTAGATCTGAGTTTCTTTGCCGAGGAGGCAGCTGCAGCTGATCGCTCCGGGATGTGACCCAAAAGAACGGTTGTAGTTTTACCGCAAGTGCACGGTGTAGCAGCGAGCGGGATATCGAACACAGGGAGGACGAATGACCGTGCTTGTTCCAATCAACCTGGCTATTTAAGAGAGAAATTTGCCTTTGGCGATCCTGTCACAATCGGCAGAAAAAAATGCGGAAATATCAAATCAAATAAAGAACGTCTAGGGAATGGGGAATCCCCGCTACTCACCGTATTTCATAAATGCGGTTTATCGGTATCAAAATTGCTTGAATGAGAATTTGGATGAACTAGTTGCAACTGAATGTAGAACCAAGCTCACGCTCTCGCGCTGTTGCCGGTCTATAGCTATCCTAGGTTTGGGTCCAATCTCTTGCAAACCCTAGCCTAGGAAAGCTAGCATTAGGATCAACATCATTGTCCAATCGCGCACCGAACCCAATCTCTTGCAAACTCGGTCCACGACCTAGATTGGGATAGTTCCTACCCGTCCAATCTCTTGCAAACGAGTATCGACATGGAATTGCAACAGGAAATCCTAGTATCGGTCCAATCTCTTGCAAACCGATACTTCGAAAATCCGACTCCAACCCAATTCGGATTTCTAGGGTTTCCTATCAAATTGGGATCCAATCTCTTGCAAATCCCAATTGATATGAATACCTAGCCATCCGTAGTAAATTGATCCCAATCTAATCCCTAATAACAATTCTAGCACAATTTCTACCAATTTATCACAAATATGAAAATGGGCTTGTAGGGTTCATCCCCACGCCCCAAGACGTGGAGACTACTCACAAATCATAGCAAGATCACAAAAATAATCGTTGAAATAAGCAATGGAATTCATCACAATATTGAGATAAGCAATAAAAATAGAATTTTTAAGGAAAAGAGATGCAAACCAATGGAGTTCTTCAATTAATCCAACAAAATTCCAATCTTTGTCTCCTCTCCAATCTCAAGAATAAAGCTAAAAAAACTAATCTAAAAAGCTGCAAAAAATCTAAGAGAGAGGCTCTCTCAACTAGGGTAAAAACAGGGTTTAAATAGCCCTCAAAATCGTCCAAAAACTGTGACCAAAATACCCATGCACAGCCTGTTTTCCGCAGTTTTCGCTACAGGCAGCGCATCGCACTCGGCCGAGTGACAAAAGTCGCTCGGCCGAGTGAAAACCCTGTAATTTTCCAGTAAGTCGGGGCTTTCAGGGGTCTCTACTTCGGGGGCGGCTCGGCCGAGTGAGTTGTCGTCACTCGGCCGATGGCTTCATAGTACTCGGGCGGACGTGATTAACCACTCGGCCGAGTGGGTCTTCTGAAGTTCAGGCAGCCGAAAAACAGTAACTTGGATGTTTTGGAAGGGCTTCGTCTGGGCGCCACTCGGGCGGACGTGATGTCGTCACTCGGCCGATGTGGTCTTCGGTGCTCGGCCGAGTGCACAGGTAAATTCTGTCTGATCTGGTCGGCCGAGCAGTGTCTCGCTGGTCGGCCGAGTGGCTCCTCCACTCGGCCGAGTGGGACACAAAAAATGCCCAATCTGCTTGTTTTGGCCTCCTCGTCGCTCCTGCGACGTCCGTTCTTCTTCCGCTCCTCTCCAACAGCAAAATACCCCTCGGGGAGGTCGTTGGTGACCGTCTAGAGTAAGCGCATCTCGAGATCACTCCAAATCGCGCCAAATCACCTGAAATGCGACAAAAACAACAAATCGTGAAAAGCATCGCAATATCGTCGATATATCGTGAAAAACATGATTTGGGCGGTCTAAATGGCATGCAAACATGCGGGAAAAAGGTGTAAAATAAGGAGTGATCAAAATCCCCCAAGCTTGCCTCTTACTCGTCCTCGAGGAAGATAAGTAAATGGCGAACCCGGTGGATTCGGAAAACGAAAACGGCGAAAAACGAAAAAATGAAAAACGAAGAAGAGTGAAATCGAAATAAAATAAAGAAGAAAGAAAGAAGCGAAGAGGTAGGATACTAGATCATTTTCTCAGGACGTGGGTTTCACTTACTCATATAGCATGCACTGAATGAAAAATACATGTCAAAGGATTTTATTTTGATATCATAGTATAATAGTGCAAATAGAAACGGAAAACCCACGAACAACGATATAATCATGAAAAACGGAATAATTTTTAAAATTAACATCGCCTGAATCATTTAAAGCGGTATACGAATCACAGATCACACACTTTTCAATTGAACGCTTTCTATCAGGAGTATAAGAGTATCACACTATAGAATAGAGGGAATAGAAAAGTATGGATTTCATGAAATGAACGCTAGGCTTAGATCTCTGGATTTCGTAAAGCTAGAAATAATCTCACCGAGTATAGAATATTACTTAGCCTAGGTTGTCGTGCAACGTCAAGTAGTCACTCTCTCACACATCAATGGATCCCCTCCCCCAAGCTTATCTATAAGCATGGTGGCATAAAAAAATATTCACATCCCCATTTTTATATAGCTCCAAATGTAATAAGAGGAAAGAAGAAAGAAAGAAAGTGAGATGGGATCTTTTATTGAGGATTTTTCCTCTTTTCTCTCCTTTTTTTTTGTTTTTTTTCCGAATATAGCATATATACACAACGATCCCAACTCAAAGAGAGATAATGATATACAAGAATATTCTTCTCTCTTTTATTATATATATATATTTTTTTGAATAAGAAAATTGGAGCTAGGAATTAATAGCGGGGGAAATGCCATAAAATAGAATCGCTAAGGGGAGATTCACCAATGATTATAAAAGTAGAGAAATGATGTTCAAGATTTGTGGAGAAAGAAATAGATATAACTCTCGGTTCACTCTATAAGACATGCACGACAACTTCAGCAGGGTAATCTAATCTACTCAGTTTCGATCACAAAAAAGCTAACTAATCCAGATATACCATAGCTAACATCATTCAATCATCCTGAAGTGAAGTGTACAATTCATGCATATAGAAGTGATATAGGAAAAGAAATCAGTACTCTAGATATAGGCATTCAATGCATGAATCTTGGTGTGTTTTCTGTGATAGCATACATATGAATATTCAGACTCAGCTAATAATAAAATTTCATCCATTTTCATGCGGAAAAAAGTGTGGGTTACTATCTCTAAATGCAAGGCAAGTCATATCATATGATATCAGGAATAAAATCTAAGACATGACAAATAAAGCATGCATATAGAGTAAGCTAAATCCAACGTCACCATCATCATAGAAAAGTCATCTCTAGCATGAGATGAGAAAAAAAAGAAATAAAGATAAAGGGAAAATAGAACTATTTATAATGCGGCACACAGAAAAAATAAGAAAAACGTGATGCATGGTAGAATAAAAGAAAAATAATGAAAATAAGTGCAAAAGCGAAGAATGGTGTGAAAAGCTAAAAATAAAGGTGGCAAATCGAAAAAGAACGTGAGAACTCACTCCCCCAAGCTAAATGGCACAGTGTCCCCAATGTGCAAAGTGTGGCACACCGAGAGACAAGCGATGGGAGGGGCAAGTGAGGATGCATGCATGATGAAAATAAAAAGAAAAATAAAGAAATGAAAATATGATGCGGACATGATGCATGCATAGATAGGAGTGTTACAGATATATAAGTGGCACAAAAAACTCTCCCTCTCTCCCAAAAAAGATATATAAAGATATGATCAAAAAGAGAATCCCAAAATAAGTGAGGGGAGGGGGGTGGACAAAAAGTGCAACATGACCCAGCAGAAACGGGCAGCACAACGGCAAAAGGAATCAATGGCATCAAGGGTGCCTAGGAAGGTGGTGCTGCACCGTCTCCGTCCTGAGGCGGAGGTGGTGGGGGTGGCTGGACAGGCCGCTGAGCGGGTGTGGGTGTGGAAGTGGTAGCAGGTCGGGTGTGTGTGGAAGTGTGGGCGGGAACCTGCTGGGTGGGTGGGGGTACGCGCGGGAGACGCTCCAGAACCTGGGTGAGACAGTAATGGATCTGGGGATCAGGTCAAAGCGACCAGCCATCGCAGAGACGGTGGCGGACAGGGTCCTAAGGTCACCTCGGAGGCCACTCACCACCCCCTCTAGAGCACGAATGCTCTGAAGTACAGTGTCACGGGGAGGTGGTGCAGAGGGACGCACCGGTCGGGGCTGTGCAGGGCGTGGCTGGCGAACTCGGGTCGCGTATGTGACTGGCTCAGCGGGGAAGGGAACAAAAGGTGTTGCGCCTACGAATGTGGGCCTGGCCTCAGTGTGAGGCCGGGGCACCGGCTGGTGGGAAGTGGAGGCAGCAGCAGCGAAAGAAGAGTGCAAAAATGGCGGCGAGGGATGAGAACATCCATCGCAGGGAGCCAGTCAACGTGGGCCGGTGCAATCAGAGTCCGAGCAGGGCTCGGGAGAATCATGTAATCGGCCCCGTAAGGGCCGTGCAACCAGACCCAGTGACGCTCACCGTGCGGACGAAGCATCTTCATCCGGGCCATAACATCTATAGACAGAGAAGTGGGGGCCGGGAAGCGTCGCAAGTCGTCGGGGAAGTCCTCGCCGGTCATAAGAGCAAGCAAGGTGATCAGGCCGCCGCAGCATATCGGTGAGCGAGCGCCCACCGATACGATGATGCGGTCCAAAAACCAAGCCGCGATATCGATCACGACGGCGGGGACAAGCTCATCGCCATCCATAGATAGAGCTCTGGGACGTGTCATCGCGTAGAGCATGTAGAGCTCTGGCGTAGACATCGTGCCCGGCTCATATCTGGCCAAAAAGGTCGTCGCCATAAGGCGCTGAGCAATGTGGAGGCAGGGATGGACAATGGCCAAGGCCTTGGCCCTACTAGGGTCAAAGGCAGCGTGAAGACCCGTAATCCGGGCCCAGAAGGCACCGGCGTCGAAGGAAGGTGGGGGGATATGGGTGGGGCCGTAACCGCGATCGGCACCGGGGACAGCGGGCCACGAGAAAAACGCTCTCATCATATTGAGAGTGACCTGGCACTCTCGATCCATGAACCGAAACGAGCATCCCGCGTCGGTCCGGGCGATCGAACTCAGAACCTCAAGTGTCGGACGGGTAAACGTATCCGCCGACACCTGGAAGAAATCTCGCCAGCCCACGTTGTCGTACAACGTGAGCATCCCCTCTAGTACCCCCAGGCGTCCTAGGTCAGCGAGGTGTGCAAACCTGGAGGGTACGATCGAGCGCTGGGAGATACGGTCGAAGACGGCGCGGTGTGCGTCGTCTCGGAACGTAATCCCGAGCGGCCCGACCAGTGGAGCCGGAGGTGGTGGCTGTGCAGCGGCAGGGAGAGGCTGTGCGGGCTGTGGGTGCACTGCAGGCTGTGCGGGGTGTGCGGGGCCTGCAGGCTGTGCTGGGTGAACGGCGTGTGTGGGAGACGGTGGAGGAGAGTCCTCCAACTCGTGGGAGGGGCCGGCATCATCCGACCGCTTCCTCTTGGCGGAAGCTCTCTTCGACCGCGGCCGTGTCCGGGGCGGCATATCGGCCCTGAGCGCGCCGAAAGTGTAAAAAGTGCGGTGTGTGTAAAAGAGTGGACGGAGTATACCCAGACACGCCGCGAGTGCTCAGCAGTGGAAGCGTGCGAATTCAACGCCTCCACGAAGCTCAAATCAGTCCCGAGAAGCTCCCCTAGGCTCCCCTAAGCTCCCAAAAACAACCTGCGCGTGAAATGGAGATATCAGCGGGTAATAATCAAAACGTATGGAGCATTAGGGGTATCATAGATAGATATAGGAATTGATTTGGGTTTGGGGGTCGTTTAACACATGGATCCTCAAAAAAATACTCAAAAAGAGGAGAAAAAGGGCGAAATAGGGGGTACCGGAGGTGGCCGGAGACACGGCCGCCGCCGGCGACTCGGGCGAAGTGCGGCGAGTGGTCGGCCGGCGGTGGCTGGCCGAGCGGCGGCGTGGCAACGGCGGTCGGGCGAGTAAGGGGTGCGAGCGGGCGAGGGAAGCTGAAAGGTCGGGGGGGGGGGGGGCGCGATCGGTTTCAGCGTTTCGAAAAACGTGTCCCCCTCGACCCCTCTATAGCAGAAGTTACGACTCGGCCGAGTGACTAGGTCACTCGGCCGAGTGGAATCAATGGAAATTCCTCCCCGCTTATGCATCGGCTGAGTGGCCTTGCCAGCCTCGGCCGAGTGGAGTAAGTCCATTCGGCCAAGTGGCTCAAGCTACTCGGCAAGACTCGCCCTAGGAGCGTATCCGATTTACTCGGCCGAGTGAATATATATACTCGGCCGAGTAGCAGTTATATTGGAATCAGGAAAATAAATAGAGAGTTGGGTACAACAGACTTCCCTCGTTCGTGAGCGGCTCGGCCGGACGAACTTGTGTACTCGGCCGAGTGACTAGTATGCTCGGCCGAGTGAGCCTTGTGTTCTGCTGTTTGTCTTCGTTTGGGCTCTAAACTCCGTCTTTCTTCCTCCAGTCGATTCCATCTTCCTCCTAAGCGTCGAACGCCTTCTTGGGGCGCTCCTCGTCGTCTCGTTCATCCTCCTCATGATGGATCTACCTATCTCCTCTCCTGTCAAGAAAAATAGGACCCGTTATCACAAAATTTTTGGGCGAACGACTCAAAACACTAAAAATGTCTAAAACGAAAATAAAGAAAAAGTGAAAATAAAGCAAAAACCGTCGGGTTGCCTCCCGACAAGCGCTCGTTTAAGGTCGTGAGCTCGACCCCCTATAATTTTCAATCAATGCGGGATGTTTGGTGCATATGAGATGCACCCATCAAACTTTCTGGGGAGCGCGCTTGGATTTGGACGTGGCGGCGTGTTCTCCCTCGATGGTCTCCCATCTCGAATAGTGTTTGGGGGAGGCTCCCCCAAGCTAGCATTTGCTCTGATCAACGGCTTTACCGGTGACGCCGATCTCCGTACCGGAGGAGCTTTCCTTGGAGACTTTAATTTCGAGAGCTTACAGAGCTCTCGAATCCTTGCGACATCAGCGTCGCCTTCATCATTTTCAGCGGAGAGGTCGGGGGAATCATCTATCTTCTCATTTTGGCTTAAATCCGGGCCTTCCTTGAAATCTTCGTCGAAAAGAGCGCCAATTGAGTGGGGGATCGCCTCCTCTATCACCTCATCAAGGAGGTCCATGTAGTCAAGTTCCTCGTGGTAAGGCATGTGCTTCATAGCCTTAGGAATGTGAAGCTCCACCTCGATGTTACCGACATTTAAAGTTAGGGTACCTTCGCGCACGTCGACAATCACTCCGGCGGTGGCGAGGAACGGGCGTCCAAGTATCAGTGAAGTATCTCCCTCCTCCTTAACGTCCATGATCACGAAGTCACATGGCAAGCATATTCCCCCCGGGACTTGTAGCGGGATGTCTTCGGCGATCCCCACCGGCCTTGTTATCCGTCCATCGGCTAATTGGATGCGTATGTCGGTGGGTTTCAACTTTGTCCCGGTGTTTAGCCTTAAGAACATGGAGAGAGGCATGAGGCTCACACTAGCCCCTAGATCAACCAACGCCTTTTGAAGAGGGACGCCGCCCAAGGTGCAAGGAATCCGAAAACTCCCCGGATCTTTAAATTTGGCCTGCTCCTTTTCTCTCTTGGTAAACCAAGAGCCCTCCTCGGCTAGCATGATCTTCTCCTTCCTCTTTCTCCCCGAAATCAAGTCCTTCAAGAATTTAGCATATGTGGGGATCTCCACGATGGCGTCGAGGAAGGGAATGTTAAGGCTAACTCCTCTAAGATACTCGAGAAACTTCGCTAGCCTTTTCTCCATTTTCTCTCTAGCAAGCCTTTGGGGAAATGGGACCGGTGGCATGAAGCGCCTTTTCTCAATCAATTGTTCCGCTCTAGATTTCTCCTTGTCTTGTGGCTCCTTCTCCTTTTCAACTTCAACTATCGGCTCAATTGGCTCCAAGCTTTCCTCCACGGGCTCCTCGGTAGGAATCATGGCGGGGGTGGTGTCCTTCCCGCCTCTAGTAGTAACGGCAACTACGGCATTGATGTGACCGGTGTTGCCCCGTGGGTTTTGCTCGGGTTGCACCGGCAATCGTTGAGTGTTCCGATTGAGCAACGCCAATTGCTCCGATATTTGAGCCACAACGGTATTAAGGGAGTCTTGCCCCGCCTTCAAGGTAGAATTTACCTTATTTTGCTCGACCATGAACACCTCCACTCTAGCTTCGAAGTCGGATCGTTGTTGAGCTTGTGGAGGGTTTTGATTTTGATTCCTCCACCCTTGATTGTATCCGGGCGGCCTATATGGTGGAACTTGTTGCTTCGGTTGAAAGTTTTGTTGAGTAGGCCCCCTTGGTGGATAGTTTTGTTGTTGGGGTGGTAGTGGTGGTCGGGCTTGTTGAGGTGGCGGTTGTGGCGGGTTCAAAGCTCCTTCATTGTTGGCGTAGGAGAATCCGGGATGATTTCTTGCGGCCGGATTGGCCCAATATCCTTGGTTCCCCGCGACATATTGTACTTGCTCCAAGGATCCTTCTCCTTGCTCTCCTCCCACGTACATGGCTTGATATTGGTCTTGCCAATCACACATTTGGTTCGTTGGAGCGGAGGTAGAAGGGGCTCCTTGGGGCTCCGTGATAAACTTCTCCAATCTCTCCACTACCTTGTGGAGAGAATCAAACTTGCTCGTAAGCTCCGCTATGGCCTTCGCCTCGTAGATGCTAGTTGGTTTTAAGGAGGACGTAGAGTGTCCTCGCTCATCGCCCCATTGTTGATTATTTGAGGCCATCTCCTCAATTAGGGCCGTAGCTTCCTCAGGAGTCTTTGACAAGATAGCACCATTCGCCGCGGCATCAATAATTTGTTTGGTCCCCGGTTGGAGACCATTGTAGAAGCTATGAACTAACTCCCAGTCTTCAATGCTATGATGCGGGCATTGATGCTGCAAATCCTTAAAACGCTCCCAAGCTTCATAGAGCGTCTCCTGTGGTCCTTGCTTGTAGGACATGAGAGCGCTCCGGATCTTCACCGTCTTGGATGGCGGATAGAACTTGTCAATGAATGCACTCGCCAACTCGTCCCAAGTGGTGAAGACACCCTCAGCTTGCGTCCTCAACCAGTATAGTGCCTTGTCCTTTAGCGTGAAAGGGAAGAGACGCAGTCTGATGGCATCGATGGAGACCCCCGGCATCTGAAATGTGGCGCACTTCGACAAGAATAATTGGATGTGGTAGTGGGGGTTCTCATGGGCGTTCCCATGAAATGGGTCTTGTTGCATCAAAACCACCAATCCAGTCTTTAGCTCGAAGTTCTTGTCAGCCGCTAACTCCGGCATGGCAATGGATGAGGTAGTAGAAGAAGTCTTAGGCCGAAGCCTATTGCGAATAGAAATTAGCCTCGCCATCCTTGCCGCCAATTGTTCAGGAGTTTCCGGGTTGGTCATAAACCGCCCTTCCGTATTTTGTCTCCTTTCCGCTCTAAGTCTCCGCGTGGTACATTCGATCTCGGGATCAAATAAGATAGCTGCAGGGTCCGCCGTAGATCTCGTGTACATGCACAGGGGAAACAGAGTTTCAAAGAAATGATTAGTACCGTGGAAGGGTTAGGTAAGAAAGAAGAAATAAAAATAATGATAATAATAATAAAAAAAAGAAATAGCTAGGGTGAGAAAGAATCAAACGCAATTGCCTCCCCGGCAACGGCGCCAAAAACTTGATCGCTCCGGGATGTGACCCAAAAGAACGGTTGTAGTTTTACCGCAAGTGCACGGTGTAGCAGCGAGCGGGATATCGAACACAGGGAGGACGAATGAACGTGCTTGTTCCAATCAACCTGGCTATTTAAGAGAGAAATTTGCCTTTGGCGATCCTATCACAATCGTCAGACAAAAATGCGGAAATATCAAATCAAATAAAGAACGTCTAGGGAATGGGGAATCCCCGCTACTCACCGTATTTCATAAATGCGGTTTATCGGTATCAAAATTGCTTGAATGAGAATTTGGATGAACTAGTTGCAACTGAATGTAGAACCAAGCTCACGCTCTCGCGCTGTTGCTGGTCTATAGCTATCCTAGGTTTGGGTCCAATCTCTTGCAAACCCTAGCCTAGGAAAGCTAGCATTAGGATCAACATCATCATCCAATCGCGCACTGAACCCAATCTCTTGTAAACTCGGTCCACGGCCTAGATTGGGATAGTTCCTACCCGTCCAATCTCTTGCAAACGAGTATCGGCATGGAATTGCAACCGGAAATCCTAGTATCGGTCCAATCTCTTGCAAACCGATACTTCGAAAATCCGACTCCAACCCAATTCGGATTTCTAGGGTTTCCTATCAAATTGGGATCCAATCTCTTGCAAATCCCAATTGATATGAATACCTAGCCATCCGTAGTAAATTGATCCCAATCTAATCCCTAATAACAATTCTAGCACAATTTCTACCAATTTATCACAAATATGAAAATGGGCTTGTAGGGTTCATCCCCACGCCCCAAGACGTGGAGACTACTCACAAATCATAGCAAGATCACAAAAATAATCGTTGAAATAAGCAATGGAATTCATCACAATATTGAGATAAGCAATAAAAATAGAATTTTTTAAGGAAAAGAGATGCAAACCAATGGAGTTCTTCAATTAATCCAACAAAATTCCAATCTTTGTCTCCTCTCCAATCTCAAGAATAAAGCTAAAAAAACTAATCTAAAAAGCTGCAAAAAATCTAAGAGAGAGGCTCTCTCAACTAGGGTAAAAACAGGGTTTAAATAGCCCTCAAAATCGTCCAAAAACTGTGACCAAAATACCCATGCACAGCCTGTTTTCCGCAGTTTTCGCTACAGGCAGCGCATCGCACTCGGCCGAGTGACAAAAGTCGCTCGGCCGAGTGAAAACCCTGTAATTTTCCAGTAAGTCGGGGCTTTCAGGGGTCTCTACTTCGGGGGCGGCTCGGCCGAGTGAGTTGTCGTCACTCGGCCGATGGCTTCATAGTACTCGGGCGGACGTGATTAACCACTCGGCCGAGTGGGTCTTCTGAAGTTCAGGCAGCCGAAAAACAGTAACTTGGATGTTTTGGAAGGGCTTCGTCTGGGCGCCACTCGGGCGGACGTGATGTCGTCACTCGGCCGATGTGGTCTTCGGTGCTCGGCCGAGTGCACAGGTAAATTCTGTCTGATCTGGTCGGCCGAGCAGTGTCTCGCTGGTCGGCCGAGTGGCTCCTCCACTCGGCCGAGTGGGACACAAAAAATGCCCAATCTGCTTGTTTTGGCCTCCTCGTCGCTCCTGCGACGTCCGTTCTTCTTCCGCTCCTCTCCAACAGCAAAATACCCCTCGGGGAGGTCGTTGGTGACCGTCTAGAGTAAGCGCATCTCGAGATCACTCCAAATCGCGCCAAATCACCTGAAATGCGACAAAAACAACAAATCGTGAAAAGCATCGCAATATCGTCGATATATCGTGAAAAACATGATTTGGGCGGTCTAAATGGCATGCAAACATGCGGGAAAAAGGTGTAAAATAAGGAGTGATCAGCAGCCAATTGATAGATGTGGTATGTTAACAAGAGATGTCTTGATTAACATATTACACCTATCAATGGCTGCAGATGCCTATTCGGCAGGGAAACCCATATATACCAAAGTCGATACTGTCTTAAGTAACATAATTTTAACAAAAATCACACAATTTTCATTTCAGATCTATTGAAGTTCCCAAATGGTTCTATGTTGCTATGTAAGTACAAAAAAGCATCTTTAGGTTATCTGTAGGTTGCATTAGACCGTTTGTGATAAATTGGTGAAATAAAATTGGTTTCAGTCTGTGCCTCGACCATGAAAAAGCAGCCGAGGCCAATAGTGAAGAGGAGCTCTCTTATCAACTCTAGCATGAAGTTTAATGAGTCTAAGATGTGCATTGAGATTCATATGTAGACGTATGGTACATATGATACATATATACATATATACATACATATATATATATATATACACACACACACGCATACATATATACATATATATATGTAAATACGTATACATATACACATGTATACGTATATACGTATATGTATATATGTATACATATATACGTATACGTATATATGTATACATATGTACAGATATACACGTATATACACATATCTGTACATATATGTACATATATACCCATATGAGGAGGGATCAAATGACCGCCAAAAATGACCCCCAAAAATAACCCCCTATCAAAAATCCTATGCCCCCCATTTTTTCAAAAGATCCGAACCGTTCATCTTGATATCCACTCTCTAAATACCTGACCCACCAATTTTCAACCCGATCCCATGAGTTTTGCCCGTTCATCCATCTGACCCAAATTTAACGGTTTCGCATGAACAGAACTTTTGCGAATGGTTGATGAACGGGCAAAACACATTGGATCGGGTTGAAAATTCGTGGGTCAGGTATTTAGAGGGTGGAGATCAAGATGAACGTTCGGATCTTTCGAAAAAATAGGGGGCATAGGATTTTTGATAGGGGGTTATTTTTGGGGGTCATTTGATCCCTCCTCTACACATATATACACATATATACACTTATATGTACATATATATACATATAAGTGTATATATGTGTATATATGTATATATATACATACATATATATACATGGGATTAATGTGTATCATACGCCATATGAGGCTTTGCCTCATACTCCCTCTCACATAAAGCAACCAAGAACAAGCCCACATGGGCTTGTACTTGGTTGTACTTAGTTGCTTTATGTGAGAGGGAGTATGAGGCAATGCCTCATATGGCGTATGATACCCATTAATCCATATATATATAATATGATGTATGATTATTGATATATTTTAGATTTGTATGTATGATTATTTATTTTGCAATTAACACTTTTTTGGCTTAGTAGATATGGCAGACTCTCGAGCTGTAACGGTCGGTATTCAATATTAATAATACGGCTGTGCATATAGCAATTTCGGGTACCGGATTGGTTTTATTGCTTTGTGTGTGAGTCGTGTCGTTGAGTCGATAGGGCCGTAGCACCTTAGTTGCATCCTTAGCAAGCCGACCCCCCGACGTGTGCCCAACTTGGAATTACTGTCGCCTTTAGACCCAGTATCCTTTATACGCTTTATGTGCACGTTGTCTTGTTCGTGCACGTATTTATTTTAGACTTTGTCTGTATCCGAACCCTATAGTGTGATATGCTGTCGTGACCCTCTCGAAGAATATTAAATTGTGGAAATATTTTGGAATGTCATTTCACGGGTCGTTCTCCCACGATTTGATCTTGTTTGATGAGACGTCACGATTTTCACTTTTGTCGTGAGGCCTTTTCATTTTTTTAGTTTCGTTTCTCGTCGTCGAAATTGTGATCCGTCTTCTTAGTTACTCTTCTCTCGTCCGTGCGGTCACCCCAATATTTATCTTACGTTTTTAGAGCCTCGTTTGACCCACTTCCCCTATTTTGCCCAATCTATTATATTTAACCCTAAGTTTTATAATTCTAACCCTCTAACTATTTTTATTAATAACAAATTATCACATCCTAATTAAGCCCTAGTTTCTTCACCTTTGGGCCTCACCAACCTACACACGCACACATCACTATAGCTTATAAAACACACACATATAATGAAAATCCTAAGACCAACAATTGCATCATCAGCCTACCCTATTTCCTTATATATAACCCTAGAAACTTATAACCATATGGCCCATTCACGTAAGCATTGGCCATCTCCTTAGTATTAGAACCCTCCCTGCTCTCAAATACAATAGGGGCCCACCATCTTTCACGTGCTGCCCATTCCCCCTATCAATAAAGTAAACCCCATTCCATATTTTCCTCCCACACATGAGGTAATGCAGCAGCCACCAACATTTTATAATAGCCAACGCAAATACAGCGCCGCCCCCTAAACTTTTCGCACGCAACCACAAAAGCCCGGGCGCTCTCCGACTTGTGCTCGCCGGCGGCTTAACCGCCCCCCTCACCGTCAACAGCCTCCGGCCCTCGTTGCCTCGCCCTAGCCGTCGCAAAAGCCTCCTGGCGTCGCAATTCTCACAGTAGCAACCGCAGCAAGCAGCAACTACCACCGCACGACGGCCGCTGCGCCGCCGTTCCGGCGTTTCCGCCGCCGGCAACTATCACCCTGAGCTCCGCCCTCGATGACGCCTTGGCCTCCCTCCTCTGTTGCAGCGCACTTGCGTTAAGAGAGCAGGAAACGTAAGTTAATGAAATCTGTGAACTTTAACTTGATCAGGATGATATATATAAGTGTTATAGTAAGCTATAATTTAAGTGTCACAAGTCATATGTATTATAAGACCATATTGTGTTATAATGTCATCACATGGGAATAATACGATTAGATACATATATTAGATTATATATATAAGCTGTGAACAGATCAGTGTAGGGATATAGAACAAGTTTAGTTGGTTAATAATTCTTTTGGATGTTAACCTAATGGTACAGATGTAGTACGTCCTTCTTCGTGACCCGTTACCGTTCCCGAGCCAACGCCGCACCTTATACGCTACCGGAATTCAACCCCTGGCGTCACTACCCGACGCCAGTGTAGCTCTCGCGTCGTGTGAGGGTAACTTTCTGAACACTTAGGACCCCCAACCCATCCCTGTTTAACAAGATAAAAATCGGTATTTTAGTTGTCTGATAATTCACTAATAAAGATAATTTAATTTGGGACTGTAGGCTGGTGGATCTGAGCACATAGGTAGACTGGACTGTTTGGACGGTGTATTTAGAACGATTGATTGCAGGCAAGTGAAACTTGCCAGATCTTTGTTTAGGCCGTGCTTTAGGCCATTTCTTTTTTTAGGTGTAAAAGAGACTAGGCGACGAAATGATACTCGCCTAGACGCAATTTTAAGATCTAGCTTGACAACGAAGCTAGATCTGTCACCCTGCCATGTCATTTATGCATTTCTGTCTGTCACGTTTAATTTTCATAACTGCATGCTCTTTACTTGTGCTCCGCCTGTCACGTTTAAATTCCTTATCTGTACGCATTTAAATTACAACTTACCATGCCATGTCATCCATGCTTGAGTGTTGCATTCGTAGCACACGCTACGTACTTCCTTGTTGAGGCTAGGCACCTACGTTGCAGGCACAACCCTATGCCAAATACACTTCCTGGCTCGTGATCCAGAAGCGGGCTACATGTGTTGGTCAAAAGCCAATGCTCGATACACGTGGAGGGGTAGGGATAAGTGATCACTTGAGCATAGGAGTTGGCCCGTACAACCACTCCAGCCAAAAGGCGTAATCTCTGTGCATGACGTGTTTACTTGACGTGTTTACTTGACTTGTAAAAATCCACGTGAATGATTTCCCTTACCATGTATAACTTGTTGCCATGTATAACTTGTTGCCATGTCATACTTGACGCACTTTACTACTTGTTGCATTTATATCTTAAACTGCCATGTCATCGCACATTTTAGAACTGCTAGGTTGCTTTCCTTCTTTTAGTTTCCTTGCACAAGTATCTTGTAGACTTGCTGACATGTGCCCTCGTTTCTTTTGGGTGTCGCATGTTAGTTACTGAGCCAGAGTCCGTTGCTGAGGACGAGGTGGTTGTTGACGCTGAGCCTGGCTCCACTGTTGACGTGGAGTTCGAGGACACCTGCGATCAGTTATAGAGGCATAGTTCTGTGTTGCTTCTGATTAGTTCTTGTTAGGTTGTCGGTGCGTAGAACCTTTCCTTCTGTACGTTTGATTATTTCTGTTGGCCATGCTTGGGCCTTTTAGACTCTTCTTTTTTAGCCTGGTGGCTTTTCTGTGATGTTGGAATTTATTGTGGGCATTCTGAGATTGAAATAATTATATTATCTGTCTCTTTTCTTTTATTATTATTTTTGTTCTGCTTCGCATTTGCAAGGACCTATACTTGGTTATTCCAGACGCTTTACAGACTGGAGCCTCACAGCTCCAAGCCTGAGCGGACTTCTCATGCCTCACCTCCATTTTAGGGAAGCAGGTCGTGACATGATCTGTGGCCAATTATCAATCCCATGAGTTTCCTCCGATAAATGTTTCTCAGGAGGATACCGACCCGCAGCAACATGCAAACACGCACTCTAATCGGACACGGGGTCCGAATAAGCAACGATAAAATCTATCAGGTCCTCAGCAGAAGATGATGAGGATTTCTGGGATCAGGCATGTATACATATTTATTTTATTTACTAAAAGGATGATTTAATGATATACTAACAATTCATGTTATATTTTTTATGAATGCAATGCAGTTTCCCCGATCCAGATCTTATTGGATAGTCCATAATAGTAGTGAGGGGAATGTGGACTTCACCATGGGTAACATTTGGATCGGTGCCTACGGATCGCAAGCAGGAAATGTGGAATGCCACGAAGGTACCTTACACCATATGATGCTTACCGAAATGCAATTTAATTTTATCGATATTTTTATTTATATGCAATTTGTTTATATTTTTTATAGGATATGTACCCGCTGGAAGGCATGGACGATGAGGCCCGTGCTAATGAATTATGGACCAAGCAAGTGTCACACAACATGTCCGAGGACCTACGATCTGCTCCCCGTAAACATGAGAAACTAGAATGGATGTTAGATGAAGTCTATTTGGCGTTATGTGCCTACTGGAACATAGATGAGTTTAAGAATCTGTCGGTCCGGAACAAAAGGAGTAGGATCGGTGATACTGACACCGATAAAATACGTGGCAAGCACTGCGGGGGCTCTATTACCATTGACCAGCATCGAGAGAAATTGCAAGTTTGTGTGCATTTACTACATGCTACCGTAGTTATTTTGTTATTTTTGGTGTAGCTTATAATTTTAACTTAATATTTGTTTGACCTTACAGAGGTGTGCACCTGAGGGACATACTATTACCCACCTGAATGTATTCAATGTGACTCATCAGAAGAAGGGGAGTGATTTTGTTAGCGAACATTCACGACGAGTCTCCTTAAGTACTTTTGGACAACTTATGTTTCTGTACTTTATTTTCGATTCGAAAAATCAATTTGGATATATAACTTATGTCGTGTAGGTGTCCTATCGGGAACAGATGACACAAGTACATGCGGAAGACACCAGCTCCCACACATATTTAGACCCTTGAATATGGAATGAAGTGACTGGTGGGCCGACTCGATCTCGGGTATTTGGATTTCCTTTGGCCGCTAAACCCTCGCAGGTCTTAGGGACAGCTTGTTATACCTCTTCCACCGCATCCTCCCAACGGCTTAATGTAAAGTTAATGGTGGAGAATAAGCAGCTACGGAGTGAGGTAACGACCATCAAGGATTTGTTCATGCAAATAGGTCCCAAATGTGGAGTTGACGTTTCGACCTTATACCCCGACGCACCCCGACGCGGTATAACTTCTTAGTTATTCAATATATGTTTCACTTGTATATTATAAGTTCTAGTTATATTTTACTTGTTTATTATTTTTTAGCTCAATTAATATATTACTTGTTTAATCATCTGTATGGTACAACCATCGGTGCATTGTCAGCTGCAGCAGGTGCATCAACATATGCACAACCCGCTGCAGGTGCATCAACATCTGCACAACCCACTGCAGGTGCATCAACATCTACATAAATCGTTGCAGATGCACATGATGATCAGGCCCATGTCGATAACGAGGCTCCACATCTTATCGATTTATAAGTATATATTTCTATATTTATTTTGCATCTTACTGTAGAATTATTACAATATATTTTTGTGCATGGTAGAAATGTAGAATTTTAATTTTTTTTGTAAATTCATGCATGAACTGTAGTATTTTTACATTAGAATGCTTTTTCTAGGATTTTAAAATTCAACTAGAGCATAAGTCTATCTTTGTGTGTGTGTGTGTGTGTGTGTGTGTCAGTTTGTGTGTGTGTCTGTACCAAGTCAGTTTGTGTGTCTGTGTACCATGTCAGTGTGTGGGTGTGTGTCTGTTGAGGTGATGATGATGATGATCTGCCAATAATTAATGTATGTGTGTGTAGTCTGTGTCTCTCTCTCTCTGTGTGTGTGGGGCAATGTGCGTGTAGTCTGTGGCACGTACAACTTATTTTTGAGAAAAATGGCTAGATGTGATAGGATGGTCTGTAATTATGTAGACAACCATCTTACAATCATTCTTGGTCAAGCGATTACAATGTACAGATCTGAGCCTCATTCTTATGTGCATGTCAGTGTGTGTGCCAAGTTAGTGTGTCTGTGTCATTTAGTGTGTCTCCGTGCCAATTCAATGTGTGGGGGTGTCTCTTTCTAGGCGATGTTGATGATGATCTGCCAGTAAGTACCGCATGTGTGTAGTCTGTGGGTGCAGTCTGTGTCAGTGAACAACTTATGTTTGAGAAAAATGTCGATGTGTGATAGGATGGTCAGCAATTATGTAGACACCCATCATGCACCCATCATTTCTCTAGTGATTACACTGTGCAGATCTGAGGCTCATTGTGTGTGTGTGGGTAGTCTCTGTGTGTGGGGGTTGTCTCTGTATGTGTCCCACGTCAGTGTGTTTGTGTGTCTGACTTGGCACGCACGCACGCACGCACGCACACACACACACACACACACATACACACACACACATACACACACACACAAAATAACAACAAACACAAACAAACAAACAAACAAACAAATAAACACACACACACACAATCTACTCATGCATGGTTTTCGAGTATCTTCGCTAGCCACACACGCTAGCCACAGACACACACACAATCTACTCATGCATGGTTTTCGAGTATCTTTGCTAGCCAGACAATTTCGTGCCATTTCCCTTGTGGTCACCCCAACTCTAAGTGGAATGCACTGGCCAGGTATGGACACTTACAATGCCAAAGCCCAACCGTCAAAAGCCAGATTTTTGTATCCTTCAGGGTCACCTCTTTTCAATCCGACCGAAGTACTATGTAGTCTCTTAATCACAGTGGAATGCCCTGCAACGAAAAGCATGCATGTATCGTCATCCTGATCATAGCATGAGGGGGGAAAGAGAGAGAGAAAAAGAGCATATTCATGGCCAAATAAAACATCTCTACCACTTGGCCTTTCGAAAGGTTGTAGGCACTCAATTTGACCTCAAAACACCATTCATTGGCATGACTCCTTCAGGGGCTTTTCTTTGCCCTAGCCTTAGATGATGATGACGTGTTAGCATATCCTTCTCGTCTTCCTCATGCGAACACACGTCACCATATATGTCTACTGCAAAGAAAGACCATATATGAAGTCATGCCAACGAATGGTGTTTTAAGGTCACATTAAGCGTTTGCAATCTATATATAGGATTATTGGTAGATCTGTTGTATTTGACAATGAATATGCTCTTTTTCTCTCTTTCAGACCCCTTCTGCTATGATATGGTTGACGATGCATGCATGATTTGTGTTACATGGCATTCCACTGTGATTAAGAGACTGCATAGTACTTTGGCCGGATCGACAAGAGGTGACCCTGAAGGATCCAAAAGTACGGCTATTGACGGTTGGGCTTTGGCGCCGTAAGTGTCTATACCCAACCAGTGCATTCCACTTCGAGTTGGGGTGCCCCCAAGGGAAAGGGCACGAAATGGTCTGGCTAGCGAAGATACTTGAAAATCATGCATGAGTATATGATGTGTGTGTGTGTGTGTGTGTGTGTGTGTGTGTGTGTGTGTGTGTGTGTGTGTGTGTGTGTGTGTGTGTGTGTGTGTGTCATTTTGTGTGTGTATGTGTGTGTCTCATTGTGTGTGTGTGTGTGTGTGTGTGTGTGCCAAGTCGGTGTGTCTGTACATGTAGTTAGTATGTCTAAGTTTGTGTATGTCTGTATGTGTGGTCTGTGTGGGAGGGTGTGGGAGGGTCTGTGTAGTCTCTGTGTGTAGTCTGTGTTGGGGGGCAGTGTGTGTAGTCTGTAGTAGCGTGCAACTTATTTTTGAGAAAAACCGGCAATTATGCAGACAACCATCTTGCAACCATTCTGGGTCAAGTGATTACAATGTGTAGATCCGAGCCTCATTCTTGTGTGTGTGTGTGTGTGTGTGTGTGTGTGTGTGTGTGTGTGTGTGTGTGTGTGTGTGTGTGTGTGTGACTGTGACTGTGACTGTGTCTGTGATAGTCTGATGTGTGTGCTGTATGGGTAGTCTGTATGTATAGTCAATGTATATGACTGGGTCTGTGTTTGTGTCTGTGATAGTCTGATGTGCATGTGCTGTGTTTGTGAAGTTTGTGCGTGTGGTATGTGTGGGTGTGGGTAGTCTGTATGTGTAGACAATGTGTGTGACTGGCTGTGTCTATGTAGTTTGAATGTGTATGTGTGTGTAGACAATGTGTGTGACAGTGGCTGTGTCTGTGTAGTTTGTGTGTGTGTGTGTGTGTATTAGTCTGATGTGTGCATATGTGCGTCTGTTTTTGTTACAATATTGTGTTTCTGTTTGTGTGTGTGTCTGTAGAGGCTGTGTCTAAGGTAGTCTGATGTCTGTTTCCTGTGTTTATGTAGTCTGTGTGTGTGGTCTGTGTGGGTGTGTTGGATATGGAAGACGTTTGTACACCCTTGTAGGGGATATACGAGGGAATACGGACCTCGAACGTCGCGTACACGAAGTCGTGTGCAAAGAGAATCTGTTCCCTTGTGGAGAGGATCTCTAGATTAATGGGAAAGTCGCATTATATGTGCATAAGTGCATGCGACATATGGCTAATAAAGGGGTAATATCTTAAGCTTATGTTGTACCATGCATATGGTACAACTTAAGCTTATAATGTGCCATGTATGATGGTACACCTTAGTTAGATTGTTCCAAAGGAACAATTACTCCTAAAATAACTACCTTGGGGGCTATAAATAAGACCCAAGGGTTAGCCATTTCCTTACACTTTTGCATGGTATTCTTGCCTTGCATTTTATTCTAGCGAAGCTCTGCCGAAATCCTTCCTCTCTCTTTATCCAAGTTCTTAATCTAAAAGTAGAGATTTAGATTGTGGATTTAGTAGCCTTACTCCGTTCGTGAGAAGACTCAATCCGTCGTGGCGAATCCGAAGGCGAAGTTCCAAGACTACCGTGCCGCATACGCAAGCATAAGTCTCAACTTCATTTATCGATCCTAACTCTATTTTGACATGATCCTACATTGGTATCAGAGCCATACGGATTCGCTCCGGTCAGAACCGTCGCCCCGTCAAAACTATGAACGAGTCGTTGTCTTTTTCACGAATGGGTATCCTACCATTACGGATATGGTAGGAACGCTTCGTGACGGAGAGAACGCAGCGGTTGTTCTTTTCACGTTAGGGTCTTCTGTCATTACGGATATGGCAGGAACTCTCTGTGACGGGAAGAACCGACCGTTCATATCATCAAACTCGCTCTCTTCATGGATGCTGAGTCTCCATTCATAGGGAATGGGCGCTCTCTTCATGTGGAGCGTGTAGTTTACGAATTTTTGAAGTGGGTTAATTTTTTGGCACACGGCCATTAGAGCATAACTACTTCCTCGACGAACGGGTGCTTCACCGGAGAAGAAGGTGGTAGTTATTTCCATCGGGGAAGATGAATTTTGGTGCATGTGCACCATGGCCAAATGGGATATGAAAGCCATGCACGCCCCTCCCCATGCGGAGGGGGTTGGCTACGGCCAATAACCACCACGGTAACCCCCTCCGGCGGGGGTGTGCGGCCACCCCACACAAAGGGAGGCCGGCCAAGGCCAAAGGGCCATGGCCGGCCAAGGCCAAAATGGCTTTGGCCATGACCGGCAGTGGCCGGCCCCGGCCAGGGCCAGGGGGCCCTGGCCGTGGCTGATCGCCCCCGGCGTACACGTCCCGAGGCAACGGTTGTAGTTTTACCGCAAGCGCACGGTGTAGTGGCGAGCGGGTATCGAACACGAGGAGGTGGTGTTGGCTCCAATCTATCCTAGGTTGGTTTGACTACGAATGTTTTATTGGTGGAGATGGATATGGTATGATGTAATGGCAATGGTGGTGGATGTCGGTGTCGATGATAAAGAAATCGGTTAAATATCGATTTAAATACAATATAATAAAAGAGGGAATTTGCCTTGCGGCGATCCTGTCACAATCGTCGGGCAAAGTATGGGGATATAAAATCAAATAAAGACGTCTAGGGCTAGGGAATCCCCACTACGGACCGTCATGCATCATTGTGAATCGTGAATCTCAATATTACTAGACTTGCGTTGAGGTGAACTAGTCGCAACTTAATGTAGAACCAAGCTCACGCTCTCGTGCTATTGCCGGTCTATAGCAAACCTAGGTTAGGGCCCAATCTCTTGCAAACCCTAACCTAAGCCACTAGCATGAGGATCGACATCATTGTCCAATCGCTTCTCGAGCCCACTCTCGTGCAAACTCGAGTTACGATCTAGGTTGTGATAGTTCGTATTCGTCCAATCTCTTGCAAACGAATATGGGTATAGATTTACAATTAAAAATCCTAGCTTTGGTCCAATCTCTTGCAAACCAAATCTAGAGAAACCCAATTGTAAGCCTAAATCGAATATCTAGGCCTTCCCATCGATTAGAATCCAATCTCTTGCAAACCCCAATCGATGGAAATCCCTAACTATCCGTAATAAATCAATCACAACCTAACCTCCTAGCAATTCTAGCAATTTGGAAATTCATTCATCACAAATCTGAAATTAGATCCATAGGGTTCATCCCCAAACCCTAGAACAACAAATCTACTCTAGCATAGCAACAAGGATATATGAATCAATAAAAATCATTGCTTGCATATAAAAAGATAGAAAAACAAAGATTCAAATAAGAAGAACAAAATACTTAGCTTGATGATGATCTTCAATCCAAATACAAGCTTTTAGATCCAAGAGGGGGCCTAGTGCATGGCCTAACCTCTCAAAATAACTCTAAGAAAACATGTGTAGAACCCCCTCTAATGGTGGCTACAAACCCCTTAAATACTCCCCCAAAACCCTAGCAAGAAAATCTAGAAAACCCCCCAAATTCGTGCCCAAAAACAGCCCAAACCGCAACTTAAAATCTGGGCCCAGGCCGCACTCGGCCGAGTGGAAATGTCACCCGGCCGAGTGACACTGACATGCGAATTCCAGCACTGCAGCATCGACTTGCAGAAATTCCCCAGATTTCATCCGACCTCCGATTGATGCGTTCTTGGCGGCGTTGGAACCGTCACGAAGTCTACTATCCATAAAAAATATGAGAAAAATACTTTAACCTCTGGAATGATAGCAGATTTCAAAAGAGTGAGAGATTGTCTGAAAATCTGGGCGCTGCGTGTCATCGGCTTCACTCGGCCGAGCGGCAAATGTCACTCGGCCGAGGGGCATTTGGTACTCGGGCGGACGGCTTTCGTCACTCGGCCGAGTCGGGCTTCTGGGGTAGACTGACGGATTACAGTAAGTTGGACATTTTGGCTTGCCGTCGTCTGGGTGCCACTCGGGCGGACGGAGTCTCCGCACTCGGACGAGTCGGCGTGAGATGCTCGGCCGAGTGCACGCTGATACATCTTTGTTGCATGTCTGATCTTGCCGGCCGAGCGGGGTCTCAATGCTCGGCCGAGTGACTCCTTCACTCGGCCGAGTGGCATGCTGAAAATGCCCAATCTTCATCTTTTCGCTCCCCCGTCGCTCCTACGACGTTCTTTCTTCTTCCACTCCTCTTCCATTGCAGAATAACCCTCAAAAGGGCCATGGTTGACACTCCGGAGTGGGTGCAAATCCTCTTGATCTCACAATCGATCCAAATCGCTCCATATTTCCTGAAATACGACAAAAACAAGAAATAGTGAAAAGTATCGTAATATTGTCGAATAATCGTGAAAAGCGTGACATGGGCGATCAAAACGGTATGCAAATATGCAGAAAAAGGGTGTAAAATATGGAGTGATCAAAATCCCCCAAGCTTACCTCTTACTCGTCCTCGAGGAAGATAAGTAAAGAGACGAACTCGGGAGATGAAAAATAAGGGAAATGAAATAAAAGAATACGAAGTGGAAGGGGTCGCTAGATTATACTCTCAGATCTCAAGCCATAAGCTACACATCACGATGACTTGGAAAATACAAATCACATGCTATAAGGATTTCATATCTTTCATAAACATGACACTTGCAAGCTTTTCAGATCAACAAAAGGGATTCTCTAAATTCATACAATCAATTCATATCCACATCATGCATTTCATAGAATTTAATATACAATTCATTGGCGATGCACTTTTCAATCAAAAGTTATAAATGAAGCATATAAGATACACACCAAGCATGCAATAGAGAATAGAATAAGAGTCATGGCATTCACATATTTATTTCAAATCATGAAAAATCTCCATATCTAATATATTTTGCAAAGTCTAAGCATTATCGAATATTCCCATTCATGCACGTCTCCACTCCAATGTCATACTCACTCATATGGTCAAATGAATTCACCCCCCAAGCTTAGCTTGAGGCATCACATCTAAAGGAATATGATAGTGGAAAATGGGATTTTTGCCTTGGTTTTCCCAAGTATTTTGTGGCTCCAATAATGAGATAGAGAAATGTATTTTTCTTTTTTTTTCTTTTTGAACTTTTTGTTTCTCTTTTTTCTTTTTGGATTTTTGTAGGAGCTATATGATTTGTATTTTTGGCTTTTGGCTCCTTTTTGGCTTTTTGGACTTTTTGGAGCTAACTTTTTCTTTTGTAGGGATTTTTGGGAAATAGATGCGATATAAATAGCTTTAGGAGGTGAACTCAAGGGATATGTAGAGAATAAAAAGATATATGTGGAGAAAGAAATAATGTAACACTCGGTTCACTCTAAGATGTGCACGAATGGTTCAATAAAATAATACTTCAACTAAAACTCATATGTAAGCATGGATATTTTCAATCATCTCAATAAATAGTGAAGTCAAGCAGTAAAGTTTACAACCATATCAGGCATGCAACAGAAGGTGAATAAGACAATAAAACTGATGCTTCAGATATACTAATGATGCGTGAATCTTGGTGCACTTCCAACAAAAGCATACCAAACACTAATCCATACATTCGGTTTCAATTAATATCATGCATTCATGTAGAGGAATCATCAAAAGAAATAGATTTGCAAGAACATGTGAATAGCAAGACTATGGAATACTCTAAGTAGCATGGCAATGAATAATAAGCATCGTGATGGTTGCTAAAGCAATAAGAGATATCATCATAAGGAACAAATCTAGCAAAAGAAGAGAAAGAAAAATAAAGAAATAAGAAAAAATAAAAGAGAGGAAAGAAATGAAAAACAAGCACACAACATAATGCATGAACACACATAAAAGGAAAATAAGATGGAAAATTCAAAAAGATGATGCAAAAATTTTGAAAAAATTTTAAAAATCCTAAAATAAAGTAAAAATGCAAATTTTTTTAAAAATCCTAAAATAAAGTAAAAATGCAACTAATGCATCTAAATGGCATGGAAATGCACTCCCCCAAGCTTAAACTTCACATTGTCCTCAATGTGATCATAATGAAAGAATATGAGGAACAACGATAATAATAAGGGGGTGAATGAAAAATGATGTTATGAATGACATGAAATCCTAATGCAACTACATGCACATACAATGATGCATGAGAGCGCCTTCCCCCAAGCTTATACCAAACAATCCTATTTAAATGACTCAATCAAAAATGTCATGGCTTTGCAAAGCGTGATCAAGTCAAATGAATAAGAAAGTGAGTATTCACTTGAAAGAAATGCTCAATGGTGGTGAGCAAAAGGATGTGGCGTATCAAAATATAGAGAGGGGAATTAATATATATAATGGGTTTGGGGTGAAAAAGACTTTTGTTGCCGTCATATGAGGTGATATTTATTCAAACAAATCTATACGGTCCTCTCGCTGTCGAGAGAATTCGTGTTTATTGAAAGCATAAAATTTCTACACTACTGGATTGATATCACCTATAGCAAAAGGCGGATCCAGTATCTTTGCCGGCGCAGGCAACTGCTCCAACTGCTCTTTCCGTGGCTCCGCCAGGCGCACATGTCCACGGACACCAACGAACTCTAGCAATGCATCCTCCAGCATTCCCACAAGGACTCCACCTGTACCCTGCAGAGAATAGGATGCATCAGTTCGCTGCAAAAATTTCACCCTCATAATAAAAGTATTCCAAAGAGGATCATCAATAGAAATATATGAAATAAATAGTGGTGGACGATACTTCCCTGGAAATAATCCAATATCCTCACGTGCCGTGATAGCTGTCTCCACGGTGTCTTCTCTATGCTGCTCAGGTAAATCTAGATCATAGGTGTGGACCCCATCAAGATGCTCATCATCATCGTCGGACTCATCCCAGTGCACCCCTTGATCATATTCATATGTGTCCATGGGTGCTAACTCCTCGCTCTCCTCCACATATACGTCCCATCGTACCTCTTGATCGTATGTACATGAATCCTGCAAAAGGCACGATGAATCATAAAAAACATCATACACTGGAGGGAAATCAAAGATAAAGGGCGAGGGAGTAAAGAGATCTCCCTGAAGGGGAGCCATAAGCTCTGTGGGGTAGTCCTCTGCGTCAGTGGGAGGATGAGGTGGCTGCGGAAGCTCTAATGGAGGAGGATAGTGCTCGGGATCCTCATGAATGGCTGTGTCCTCGTCCCGATGCATGACCTCCTCGGTGATAAGCTCTGGCTCTGTGTGTAAGGCCTCCTCAAAAGCATGCTCTGGCTCGATAGTGTGCTCATTTGCCTTCTCATCGACTATCAATGTAGGCTCTCCCTGGGATGGTGATGCTGGCTGCTCATGTGTGTCAGCTTGTGGGGATGTATCATGTGGAGGGGAATGCCCGCAAGAAATCCGAAAATATAGTCTATCCCCCTCAAGTCTGACATGGATGTCCTCCTCAATTGTTCCTGCAGCTGAAACACGGTTCATAACAAAATCTGCAAATCGTAGCTCAAATGCATCACCTGCCGTAATGCTCTCTGAACCGGTGAACCTCACTGACTCCAAGAGACCCTCCAATAATCTCTGAAATGCGTCCTCCTTTGGCTGCGCATATGACTCAGCTTCTGCTTCCTTCACTGCCTCTTCGTCCATCCACTCTTCATATGCAATAGATGTATCGTAGGAAGTGGGATCGACGACGGCACATTCTGGCTCTGGTAGTAAGTCTGGCGATGCTTCTTGCCCATAAAATGAAGAAGCAGAACTGATATCTTTGGAAATCCCTTCAACCTTAAGCATGAGCATATTCATTTCAAGTTGCCTCTTCACCCGTTCCAATAGAAGGTTACCCTTTTCAAGCCCGGCTTGCACTTCAACCTGGTGTGCATGCATCTCATCAAAAAAGATCCTTTGTCTCTCATCAAGCTCGGGCCAGTGCATCTCCTCAAAAAGGTATTCGCCCATCTGAGCACTCTGATCAAAATAGTATTCTCCCATCTGAGCACTCTGATCATAATAGTATTCTCCCATCTGAGCACTCTGATCAAAATAGTAATCTCCCATCTGAGCACTCTGATCAAAATAGTAATCTCCCATCTGAGCACTCTGATCAAAATAGTAATCTCCCATCTGAGCACTCTGATCAAAATCTGTGGTCCACGTAGTATAATCCATAGCACCTGATCAACAAAGATAAATACCTGGAGAAAAGATATCAGTGGCACAAAAGAATATAGAAATGATAATAATGGTGGTAGGGGTGAAAATTTCCTTTTTATTTATTTATTTTTTTTTCGTAGTCTAATCAACCTAATTGTGACAAATTGGCACCAACAGAAACACCTCCCCGGCAACGGCGCCAAAAACTTGATCGCCCCCGGCGTACACGTCCCGAGGCGACGGTTGTAGTTTTACCGCAAGCGCACGGTGTAGTGGCGAGCGGGTATCGAACACGAGGAGGTGGTGTTGGCTCCAATCTATCCTAGGTTGGTTTGACTACGAATGTTTTATTGGTGGAGATGGATATGGTATGATGTAATGGCAATGGTGGTGGATGTCGGTGTCGATGATAAAGAAATCGGTTAAATATCGATTTAAATACAATATAATAAAAGAGGGAATTTGCCTTGCGGCGATCCTGTCACAATCGTCGGGCAAAGTATGGGGATATAAAATCAAATAAAGACGTCTAGGGCTAGGGAATCCCCACTACGGACCGTCATGCATCATTGTGAATCGTGAATCTCAATATTACTAGACTTGCGTTGAGGTGAACTAGTCGCAACTTAATGTAGAACCAAGCTCACGCTCTCGCGCTATTGCCGGTCTATAGCAAACCTAGGTTAGGGCCCAATCTCTTGCAAACCCTAACCTAAGCCACTAGCATGAGGATCGACATCATTGTCCAATCGCTTCTCGAGCCCACTCTCGTGCAAACTCGAGTTACGATCTAGGTTGTGATAGTTCGTATTCGTCCAATCTCTTGCAAACGAATATGGGTATAGATTTACAATTAAAAATCCTAGCTTTGGTCCAATCTCTTGCAAACCAAATCTAGAGAAACCCAATTGTAAGCCTAAATCGAATATCTAGGCCTTCCCATCGATTAGAATCCAATCTCTTGCAAACCCCAATCGATGGAAATCCCTAACTATCCGTAATAAATCAATCACAACCTAACCTCCTAGCAATTCTAGCAATTTGGAAATTCATTCATCACAAATCTGAAATTAGATCCATAGGGTTCATCCCCAAACCCTAGAACAACAAATCTACTCTAGCATAGCAACAAGGATATATGAATCAATAAAAATCATTGCTTGCATATAAAAAGATAGAAAAACAAAGATTCAAATAAGAAGAACAAAATACTTAGCTTGATGATGATCTTCAATCCAAATACAAGCTTTTAGATCCAAGAGGGGGCCTAGTGCATGGCCTAACCTCTCAAAATAACTCTAAGAAAACATGTGTAGAACCCCCTCTAATGGTGGCTACAAACCCCTTAAATACTCCCCCAAAACCCTAGCAAGAAAATCTAGAAAACCCCCCAAATTCGTGCCCAAAAACAGCCCAAACCGCAACTTAAAATCTGGGCCCAGGCCGCACTCGGCCGAGTGGAAATGTCACCCGGCCGAGTGACACTGACATGCGAATTCCAGCACTGCAGCATCGACTTGCAGAAATTCCCCAGATTTCATCCGACCTCCGATTGATGCGTTCTTGGCGGCGTTGGAACCGTCACGAAGTCTACTATCCATAAAAAATATGAGAAAAATACTTTAACCTCTGGAATGATAGCAGATTTCAAAAGAGTGAGAGATTGTCTGAAAATCTGGGCGCTGCGTGTCATCGGCTTCACTCGGCCGAGCGGCAAATGTCACTCGGCCGAGGGGCATTTGGTACTCGGGCGGACGGCTTTCGTCACTCGGCCGAGTCGGGCTTCTGGGGTAGACTGACGGATTACAGTAAGTTGGACATTTTGGCTTGCCGTCGTCTGGGTGCCACTCGGGCGGACGGAGTCTCCGCACTCGGACGAGTCGGCGTGAGATGCTCGGCCGAGTGCACGCTGATACATCTTTGTTGCATGTCTGATCTTGCCGGCCGAGCGGGGTCTCAATGCTCGGCCGAGTGACTCCTTCACTCGGCCGAGTGGCATGCTGAAAATGCCCAATCTTCATCTTTTCGCTCCCCCGTCGCTCCTACGACGTTCTTTCTTCTTCCACTCCTCTTCCATTGCAGAATAACCCTCAAAAGGGCCATGGTTGACACTCCGGAGTGGGTGCAAATCCTCTTGATCTCACAATCGATCCAAATCGCTCCATATTTCCTGAAATACGACAAAAACAAGAAATAGTGAAAAGTATCGTAATATTGTCGAATAATCGTGAAAAGCGTGACATGGGCGATCAAAACGGTATGCAAATATGCAGAAAAAGGGTGTAAAATATGGAGTGATCAGTGGCCAAGGCCAGGCCTAGCCGAGGCTAGGCTAGGGCCAGGGGGCCCTGGCCGGCCTCGGCCAGGGCCAGGGGGCCCTGGCCGTGGCCAAGGCCAGGCCTGGCCGAGGCTAGGCTAGGGCCAGGGGGCCCTGGCCGGCCTCAGCCAAGGCCAGGGGCCGGCCTGGCCGGCCCTGGCAGGGGCCAGGGCCGGCCCTGGCCATCCTCGGCCAGGGCAGAGGCCTTGGCCGAGAGGCCAGAGCCTCTGGCCGGCCTTGGCCAGCCTCGGCCAGGGCAGAGGCCCTGGCCGAGGGGCCAGGACCCCTGGCCGAGGGGCCAGGACCCCTGGCCGGCCAGGGCAGAGGCCCTGGCCGGCCAATCATGGCCACTGGCCGGTCAAGGCACAGGCCCTGGCCGGCCGGGAGGGTGCAAATCCATACGGGGATTTTTGGTCGACCAATCTGGGTGTTTTGGTTGACCAATCCGGCAAAAGGCCTTGGTCGAACACGAATGTGCCGACTAGCCCATACGGGGCTAACAAAAGTCGTCTGCTCTTATTTTATAAAATTTTTTCTTGGGCTCTACTCCTTGAAGATTAGCCATAGTGCTCTACTTCATGCGAGATTAGCCAAGTCATTGTGCTCTACTCTACGGAGATTAGCCAATGTACTTATGACGTTGTGCTCTACTCTACGGAGATTAGCCAATGTATTTCAAATTTTTTGAAAAAGATGTTTTCAAATAGGTAATGTCCCGTCCTTAATCGGGATAGCGCAATTTAGAATTCCAAGTCCTACCACGATCCGGCCATGGTTATCTAACCTATGGGTGTGTAGAGCAGGTCTCATGGCTTGGCAATTGTTGCGCTAAAATTCTATGCGCAAACTCTCACCTATTCCATTTTGAAAGATATGTTTTTTCAAAAGTATTTTTTCCGCTGCTGGTACCATACGGGTATCATTTCTGATTTCTTTTTACATGAGATAAGTAAGAGGGATACTTTGAAAGTTACTTCTAGATGGTAGTTGGGAACATATTGAACTTCTCGATTCTAGAGTAACATTTCAGCTTATCCAAGGAACTTATCAAGTGTTTAAAGAATCGAAACTTTATGCATAGAATTTTGATCGTGTTTTTCATTTTCTTTGCAGTTTTTTGATTCGAATATGTCTACCGCTTCTAAGAACATTGTCACCGAGCTCAACAAAGGTGAGAAGCTCAACGGCGACAATTATAAACTTTGGTCAATAAAAATCCAATATGTTTTGGAGGAGCAAGATGTGCTTGAAACACTCCAAAACATAATGGAAGAACTTGAGTTGGGCAATACGGCCCAACACAAGAGGGACCGGGAAGCTTATGAGACTTGGACTCGAAAGAACAAAATAGCACGTATTACGTTATTGTCCGCAATGGACAATGACATAATGCGTCTATTTCGGGAATTCAACTTAGCCAAAGACATATGGTCTGGGCTAGAAATAAAGTTTGGTGGAACTTCGGTCACCAAACTCCGCTCCTTAAATATTCAATTTGATTCGTACAAAATGCGGCGAGATCACTCTATGAAAAAGCATCTCCGCCACATGGCGAATCTTATAGCTGAATTGAAGGATGCGGGTCTTACGCTGTCTGACAAACAGCAGATCCAAGCAGTCATTCGTTCACTCCCAGATAGCTGGGATAACATGAAAATGCACCTCACTCATAATGAATGCATTAAAACTTTAAGCGATGTATCCAAACACCTCGAACTCGAGGAAGAGCGGATTCAAGCCGCAAAACCTAGTGCCGAGGTGCACATGGCCGCTAGTTCCTCACATGGAGGAAAGAAACGGAAGGATAAACGCTTAAGGTTTGTGAACAAACGAAAGCAAGAACCGGAAACCTCAAAGAGAACTAAGAACAAAAAGTGACAAAAGAATGTGCACTCAAAGAAGAAAAACTTGAAGAAGATCAAGTGCTTTAAGTGCAACAAGTACGGTCACTTCGCCCGTACGTGTACGGATGGAAGTGATAAGGTAACTTGTAGGGCTAGTTACATATGTGTTTCTAGTTCCATGTTTCTTGCTGAATCTAACTATTTTTGGTTGATTGATTCAGGGGCCACAGACCACGTTGCGAAGGACAGAAGGTTCTTCGTAGAGTATCAAAAGATAACTCAAGGAACAAAGTGGATATACGTCGGCAACAACACTCGTGTTGAAGTTAAGGGCGTCGGAACATGCAAGCTAGTTCTCGACAACGGCCGGACTCTATTATTGCACGACGTCCTCTTTGCTCCAGATATTAGAAGGAATATCGTATCCGTGGTCATGTTAATGTCTTTAGGTTATGAATGGAGGTTCTATGAACAAAATGTTGACCTTGTTTGTAATAGTTCTTTAGTTGGGTCGGGTAATGTTTGTAATGGATTGATTGTTTTAAACACTATGTGTGATGATTCTTCTTCTATTAATGAAAGTTTCCATTTGACAAATGCTTCTAATTCTGAATCTGAGATCATTTGTTTGCATGCAAGACTTGGTCACATTGGACCAACTAGAATGGATAGACTTGCCAAAAGTGGCTTGCTATCTAATTTTTCAAAAGTTGAAATGTCAACTTGCGAACATTGTCTTGTAGGGAAAACTTGTCGCAAGCCGTTTGGAACTGGCACAAGGGCCGAAGTTCCATTACAGCTTATCCATTCGGACATTTGCGGTCCAATGAATGTTAAGACAAGACGCGGGAAGTCCTATTTCATCACCTTCATTGATGACTTCACCCGTTTCGGTCACATTTATTTGATTTCCCACAAACATGAAGCTTTATCTTGCTCCAAAAACTATATGAGTTTAGTGGAAAATCAACTAGATCGCAAGATAAAGGTCTTGCGAACCGATCGGGGTGGAGAATATCAATCAACGAGTTTTAAGGAACTCTGTGATGAAAAAGGCATAGTTCATCAAATAACTATGCCTTATACTCTGCAACAAAACGGTGTTGCGGAAAGAAGAAATAGGGCATTGATGGAAATGGTCCGATCAATGATGTCTCAGGCAAATTTGCCCATCACCTTTTGGGGTGATGCATTATTGACGGCAGCATTCATCTTAAACCGTGTACCCTCGAAGTCGGTAAGTTCTACTCCTTATGAGTTGTGGAACAATAGAACTCCAGACTTAAGCATTCTAAAACCTTGGGGTTGTGCCTCTTATGCACATTTATCCTCTCACAAATATGACAAACTTGGGCCACGTGGGAGGAAGTGTATCTTCATCCGATATGCTGAAAACTCCAAAGGATATGTTTTCGTCGGTCAAGAGGACAATGTGGGTCTAATAGAATTCGAATCGAGGAATGTTGTCTTCCTGGAAAACGAGTTTCCAAGACAGGGTGAGATAAGTCAAGACTTATCCTTGTTTGAGACTTGGGATCAAGAAGGATCGGAACGTTCGAGTGGGAGAATTCTTGGTGAAGAGGAAAATGACCCTCATACTTCACCTATGGATGATACGAACGATACCAAACCTATTCCGAGTGGGAGTGATGTTATTCCAAGTGGGAGTGATGTCATTCCAAGTGGGAGTGATCAAACTCAAGCAAGACGTAGTAATCGAACGAGGCTAACACCTCTGAGATTTGAGGATGAATTTCCTCAAACCATTATGACATTACTACAAGATGATGACGAACCTGCAAATTTCAAACAGGCCGTCACATGCCCTGCTAAAGATAAATGGATATCGGCGATGGAAGAAGAACTTCAATCCATGAAAACAAACCAAGTCTGGGACTTGGTTGATTTACCTAAGGGACGTAGAGCCATTGGGAACAAGTGGGTTTTCAAAATCAAGCATAAGGCTGATGGCTCTATCGAGAAATATAAAGCTCGCCTTGTTGTGAAAGGTTTCACGCAACAGGAAGGAATAGACTACGAAGAGACTTTCTCTCCTGTCGTGCGTTTTACCTCCATTCGCTTAATTTTGGCAATGGTGGCTTGTTTGGACCTCGAGTTACATCAGATGGATGTAAAGACTGCTTTTTTTAACGGAGAACTAGATGAGGAGATCTACATGGAACAACCAAACGGGTTCGTACAAGAAGAAAACAAACATAAGGTTTGTAAACTTCGTAAATCCATATATGGTCTTAAACAATCCTCAAGGCAGTGGTATGTGCGCTTTCAAGAAGTCGTTTTGTCGTATGGTTTCTCCATGCTCGACGAAGACAACTGTGTATACATTAAGAGGATTAAGAACAAGTATGTAATTATGTCTCTTTATGTAGATGACATACTTATAGCCGGAAATGATAAGCGTCTTATCATGGATATCAAAGCTTGGCTTTCATCCGTCATTGAAATGAAAGACATGTGTTAAGCTGCATATATCCTTGGGGTTAAGATCTCAAGGAATCGTTCCAAGAAACTTCTTTCTCTCTCTCAAGAGACATATATAAAGAAAGTTTTAGAACGGTTTAATATGCAGGACTGCAAGCCAATTGATACTCCAATAAGCAAAGGCGAGGGTCTATGTTTGGAAATGTGTCCCAAAGATCCAAAAGAAAAGAAAGCTATGGAAAAGGTTCCATACTCCAGTACTGTCGGGAGTCTGATGTACGCCATGATGTGTACCAGACCGGACATTTGCTATGCTGTTGGTATGGTAAGCCGTTACCAATCCAACCCAGGACAGGCACACTGGAAAGCGGTGAAGAGGATATTAAGATACCTCAAAGGGACTGCGGACTATGCGTTGTGCTATCAAGGCAATACCTTGAGACTCGAAGGCTATACCGATGCTGATTGGGCAGGTGATCTCGACGAGCGAAGATCTACCTCAGGCTTTGTTTTCTTGCTTGGGAATGGTGCAATATCCTGGAGCAGCAAGAAGCAAACCTGTATCGCCCTATCAACCATGGAAGCCGAATTTGTAGCATTCAGCATGGTGGTCCAAGAAGCTGTTTGGCTTAGGAAATTCTTAGACAGGCTGACGGATGCCACTGACTCGAGCACTGTTCCTATATACAATGATAGTCAAGCTTCGATTGCCTATGTCAAAGATCCTAAATTTCATTGTAAGACCAAACACATTGATATTCGATTCAAGTTTGCGAAGGACTATGACAAACGGAAGGAAGTAGACATAGGATACATATCCACGCATAAGATGATAGCGGATCCCCTTACTAAGGCGATCCCCAGAGATGTGTTCTTCAAACACTTATCATCTATGGGAATGCGTAGGTGCTGAGCTGTATCATGTAATATTTCCCATGTCTATAGAAGATCAAAGTTTAATAAAAAGAAGAAGTTTTTTTTTATATATTGCATACAAGTTTCTTACAAATGATTTTATACATTTGTGTTTAAGTCTCAGCTATTTTATTGTGTGTATGTCGGACAGATTAAGGTTGGCTCTCTCACATGAGCAACCGCCTTATCTTATCAGATGGATAAGATAGAGATGAGACTAGTTTAAAGTCAAAATCATTAGACAAATGATTTAGAGTCGTGACTTAAACAAGATAGTCGAATGAAAGATCTGCATCATATGGATGCTTACAAAAGATCTGAGATCTGTATCACAAGGATATTTAAAAGAGATCTCATAGGATTTTATAAATCCTATCTGTCTTATGCAGGATGAGAGTCCGGGAATATTTCATGGGTAGTAAGGGGACTCAAAAGATAGGCACTGTGGTGTCTGATCTTTCATCCGTACAACATCATTAAGACATACTCTCCCTGGGAAAGGAGTGATGTTGTAATACGTGTTCATACCACGTATGCATTTTGACCACTGAGTTAGTAGCAATAGAGTTTGCTATTATGTGAGACTCAAAGGCCATATGGGTCTTAACTCTTACCCTCAAGGACTCCAATTGGTTCCTTTAGATTTGACGAGATGATCGCTATCTTAGCGTGTTGCTAATGGGCTATGATAATTCGGCTCGACGGGGCACGTTAGAAAAGCGTATCAAGTCAAGATCAGAAGGTTCACAAGAAGAGGAAGATTGATTTCATATTCGTATTTGGACTTTAATGATTCAAAGCTGGCCAGCCAATTATGATCCAGATGGGATTCAATTATTGAATATAAAGCATAAGAAATGTGAAGAAATAATCTAGGGTAAAGCATGCGTTGAACTACTCAACTTTGCACCTTCGAGGTCGTTGTGTATCTCTAACAAGTGCACAACAACAGACTCTACGCGCATGACGGTCGCACGGTCTATTTCTCGGTATGATAGATGAAAGAACTAAGAGAAAGACGTTCTCTTACAATCCCCTCAAGTGTGAGTGGGAGATGTTGGATATGGAAGACGTTTGTACACCCTTGTAGGGGATATACGAGGGAATACGGACCTCGAACGTCGCGTACACGAAGTCGTGTGCAAAGAGAATCTGTTCCCTTGCAGAGAGGATCTCTAGATTAATGGGAAAGTCGCATTATATGTGCATAAGTGCATGCGACATATGGCTAATAAAGGGGTAATATCTTAAGCTTATGTTGTACCATGCATATGGTACAACTTAAGCTTATAATGTGCCATGTATGATGGTACACCTTAGTTAGATTGTTCCAAAGGAACAATTACTCCTAAAATAACTACCTTGGGGGCTATAAATAAGACCCAAGGGTTAGCCATTTCCTTACACTTTTGCATGGTATTCTTGCCTTGCATTTTATTCTAGCGAAGCTCTGCCGAAATCCTTCCTCTCTCTTTATCCAAGTTCTTAATCTAAAAGTAGAGATTTAGATTGTGGATTTAGTAGCCTTACTCCGTTCGTGAGAAGACTCGATCCGTCGTGGCGAATCCGAAGGCGAAGTTCCAAGACTACCGTGCCGCATACGCAAGCGTAAGTCTCAACTTCATTTATCGATCCTAACTCTATTTTGACATGATCCTATATGGTGTGGATAGTTTGTATGTGTAGGCAGTGTGTTTGATTGTGTATGTGTCTGTGTAGTTTGTGTGGGTCTGTGTCTGTGGTAGTCTGATGTGTGTGTGTGTGTGTGTGTGTGTGTGTGTGTGTGTGTGTGTGTGTGTGTGTGTGTATTTTGTTACAATCTTTTATTTCTGTTTGTATGTGTGCGTCTCTATTGAGGCTGTGTCTGTGGTGGTCTAATGTGAGTGTCTGTGGTAGTCTGATGTGTGTGTGTGTGTGTGTGTGTGTGTGTGTGTGTGTGTGTGTGTGTGTGTGTGTGTGTGTGTGTGTGTGTGTGTGTGTGCACGCGCGTGCGTGCGCGCGTTGTGTTTGTGTGGTTTGTCTGTATGGTCTGTATGGGTGTGATAATCTATATGTGTAGGTAGTGTGACTTACTGTGTATGTGTCTGTGTAGTTTGTGTGTGTCTGTGTCTGTGATAGTCTGATGTGTGTGTGTGTGTATGTTTGTTTTTGTTACAATGCTATGTTTCTGTTTTTATGTGTGTGTCTTTGTAGAGGCTGTGTCTATAATAGTCTTGTGTGTGTGTGTGTGTGTGTGTGTGTGTGTGTGTGTGTGTGTGTGTGTGTGTGTGTGTGTGTGTGTGTGTGTGTGTGTGTGTGTGTGTGATGTATTTGTGTAGTCTGTGTGCATGGTCTGTGTGGGTGTGGGTAGTCTGTATTGTTGAGTATTGGACTTCTTCCTACTTGGTGTTAATGATGAGCAAACATAAATACTTGTGACTAATCACCTATTTTGCAGTTAATCCATTGCCTAAGCTTACTATGAAGATCAACTAGCAATGGATGACTCACAAATGTGATTGAAGGCAAATGATATGAATTGGATGATCGTAGATTGATGATTGAAGTTCCATAAAGACTTCAAGCTCATACGATGGAAAGAAGAGATTATTCGTCAATGTAATTTTTCTTTTATCTCTTCTAGTATGTAGCTTAGAAGTAGAACTTTGATGGAGCACTCTCACACATCTACTTTCGGTCATAGGACATCTCTAGACCTTTGTCCTTTGATCTCAATTCAATTCTCTTTTGTTTGTGCTAGGATTGTTCATAACAGCCGACTGCTTAACAGTTTACAGTCGACTGCCTCAAAAACAGTCGACTGTGTTTTGTTCTACAGTCGCCTGTTATGCACAGACTATCTCAATACAATCTTTGGGTCCTCTCTGATTATCTCGCACAGGCTACGGTTGAACGTTTATCAGGTGCATGTCTTAGCGACAGTCGACTGTGAATGGTTCATCAGTCGCCTGTCTCTCCTTGCCCAAACTCTGTGTGATCCGATTTCTATGACCAGTCGACTTATGCTGTATATACAGTCGACTGTCTATTAGATCAGTCGACTGTCTATGCTGCAACAGTCGCCTGTCTGTAAGTCTATTTTTTGACTCAGCTCTCTGGAAATTTCTCCTGTCTGTGACAGTCATCTGTTGAAGGATATACAGTCGCCTGTTCTGATTAACAGTCGACTGTGTTCCTTGCATCAGTCGTCTGTCCTGTATCTTGTGAGATTTCCAGTATTTCATCTAACTTACTATTCTCTCGGCCAGTCGCCTGTCGAAGAATGTACAGTCGCCTGTTGGTTTTACAGACGACTGTCTTGGCTTCATCAGTCGACTGTACACGTGGTAAGTTACCGTTATGAATTCTCACCTACCCTTGCTGACTGTGCAACAGTCGACTGTGGTTTGTTCATCAGTCGCCTGTCGCAAGTTTAGATTATATCCGTTGAGATTTTTCTCACGGATTTCGATTGGGTTTTTGCCTAAACTGTTTTGTGGATTTGAGAAAGCTATAAATAGAGCTTCTACTGTTTCATTAGAAGGTTACTCATTCATTGCAAAATCCTTCAAGCTTTCATTTCCAAAGATCAAAGCTTTCAAATCCAAAGCCCTAAGTATTTCCAAATCTTGTTCTCTTGCTCTCCAACCTAGAACCAAAGATTGATCTTCTAGGCATTTGGTGCAGTCAAGAGAAAGGGCTTTTCTCCTCTCTTCCAAGAGAGTTCTTCAACACACATCACACTTCTCCTTCAAGTTCTACTTCAAGGCATAGGTGATTGTAAGTGTTGCTTTCAGATTTCATAACTTCATTATTTGAATTGTGCTCTCGGTTGTGAGAGTGGTTTTTGCTTGCTCCCTGGTTGTGGGAGTCAAGGACATCGATTGTATTCGATTGCACTTGTAGGGTTGCTACAAGTGGATTTTAAGGAAACCTCAAGTTAGGGTTCTAACTTGAGTATCCGGTGGTATCCGGGTGGTAGGGACGTAGGATTACCGGGAACAAGTCGGGAGTTGACTTGGGTAATCCGAACCCTTGAAACATAACTGCGTTTGCGTGTGTTTCTCTTTGGGTTGTTTTCTATTCCGTACTATTTGTTGGATTGCATTTTATTTGGCGTAAATTCCTTTTAAATTTGCATAAACACTATTCAACCCGCCTTCTAGTGTTTTCCCCATAGACAGGGTCCTTACAATTGGTATCAGAGCGCAAGTTTTATCTATGGCTTCCAACAACAACAACGTTCCTCCGCCGCCTACGTATAACAATCACGACCGTGATGGAGCGTCCACACTTTTCGAAGGTCAATCTACGGTACGTCCTCCACGTTTCAATGGTACTAACTTTGGTTATTGGAAGTGTAGGATGGAGACATTCCTTAGGAGTGCTTCTCTATGGAGAACTCTCCACAAGGAGTACGTCGAGCCTACCGAAGATGATTTCGAGAAATGGATGACTTCCGAAAAGTCCGCCGAAGTCAACAACGCTAAAGCAATGAACGCTCTTCATTGTGCATTGGACCCGAATGAGTTCAACAAGATATGCACATGTAAGAGTGCATATGAAATTTGGAACCATCTCATCGTTACCCACGAGGGAACGAATAATGTAAATCTTTCAAAGTTATATGTTGCCGTGCAAAACTTCGACTTGTTTCACATGCAGGAAAATGAGAGCATTGCATCGATGTACGGACGCTTTACCGACATCACAAACAAATTGGAAGCCCTTGGCCAAATCTACACCGAACCTGAAAAGGTAAGGAAGATTATCATGGGGATGACCTCCAAATGGGAAAGACGATCAATCGCCATTGAAGAGGTCAATGACTTGAAGAACTACACCGTGGTGAATCTCATCGGGACTCTTATGTCTTACGAAGTAAGACGGGATAACCGATTGAAGATTCGAGCCATGATGAATCCCTTGGAGGCCAAGAAGAAAGCTTTGGCGTTCAACGCCAATTCGTCATCCTCCGAAAGTGATGAATCTGAGAACGAGATGGATTTGGGTGAAATGGCCCAAATGGCGAAGAAGTTCCAACGCTTCTTCCGCAAAGGTAAATTTCCCTCTAACAAACATTTTGAATCTACTAATGCTACTTCCTCTCTTTGTTATAAGTGTAATAAGCCAGGGCACATCAAGAGGGATTGCCCGATGCTAAACAACAAAGAAAAGTGGAAGGCCACAAGTACCACAAGTCCAACAAGAACAAGAAAGACAAGAAGAAAGGACTCGTCGGTACCTTTGATGACTCAAGTGATGACTCATCAAGTGATTCCGATGATGAGAAGGGTGAGAGCACCCACATGTGCTTCATGGCACTTGAAGACCCACTCTTGGATGAGAGTGATTCCGATATGGATAATACCGAGGTAACAATGGATGAACTTCGCATAGCTAATGAAGAACTATTTGCTAAATACCAATCTTTAATGCTTAGATACTCTAGCTTAAAGAAATCAAATGTTAGCAAGTCATCCATTCCATGCATTATCAACAATGACACCATTGTTGATACTTTAACCCTTGAGAAAGCAAACTTAGCTTCTTAAAATGTCACATTGAGAAATGAGGTGAATTCCCTCAAATCTCAACTAGATCAAACACATCCCGTGGATAATAGTGATCTAGTTACACGCCACACATAATTGGGATTAGAGAATGATTCTCTTAAAACCCAAGTGCACGAGCTCAAAGCACGGGTGTCCACCTTGGATACCAACATTTCTTCTTTAAAGGAGAAATATGAGCTCATGTCCTCCCGTATTGTGAGATTCAATAAGGGACAAGGACAATTGGATGATTTGCTTGCAAATCAATTTCCGGCCACACATCGTGTTGGCCTTGGATTTGTTAAAGCGAATGCTTCTAATGATCGCACCTCCTATAGTGGTGTCACTATAGATTTTGTGAGGCCTTCCTCCGGTGCATCCACAAGTGGTGTCAAAGACACTATAGGTAGCAATCCTACCAAGAATGTCACCACATCACTTTCTCTTCCTTTTGGCAAGAAACCCACTAATGGTGGAAACCAAAAGCAAGGCCATGCTTATATGTACACTAACACTCATCCACGTAGGAAACATCCTACTTCACAAGTGGATAATCATGACACATTTTATGCTCCGCACCCACGGACACGTACACAACCACACATGAGAAATACTCATGTACGTGCTCCCACACACCCATATGCTCATACGCATCATTCTTTCATGTATGCTAATTCTCCACATGTCATGAATGATCAATATGCTTCATATAATATGCATGTTCCCAAGAATACATATCATTCAAGAATGTACAATGCATATCCTCCACCTCATATCTATGCTAGAAATCATGTTCCTAAGAAGCATGCACCACATAGAAATCCAACTCATATGTATGCAACTAGGAATATGACTCCCAAGATGTACACTATTTGGGGTCCTAAGAACACTAGTCTAAATGTTAAGAATGCGTATGTTGATTCCTACTTTCATGATGTAATTAGAAATAGTAACTATGTTGGGATGCGAAAGTCCACTTGGACTTGGCTTCCAAAGGGCTAGTCCCCTTGGACCCAACAAACATTGGGTACCATAAGCTTATGGTATATTATATAGGTACCCAAGAGAAAGAAGAAGAGCAATAAATGCCTTATTAGCTCAAAAGGGAAAGGATGGATTCTTGATAGCGGTTGCTCCAAACACATGACGGGAGATCCCTCATTGCTCTCCGAAGTGATTAGCATCAAAGATGGTGCAACGGTCACTTTTGGAGGTAATCAAAAGGGAACCATCATTGGAGTAGGTATCGTTGGTAATCCTTCCAAACCCCTAATTACTAATGTTTATCTTGTTAGTGGTTTATGTCACAACCTCATTTCCATAAGTCAACTTTGTGACAAAGGTTACAAGGTTAACTTCAGAGAAGGATTGTGTACTATTGTTGATTATGATTCAAATGTTTTATTTTCCGGTATTAGGCGTAAAAAATATTTATTATTTAAGCTTGCCTAAAACCGTAGAACATTGCTTAGTTGCTAACACAAGTGAACAGCTATTATGGCATCGCCGTTTTGGTCATGTTCACTTCAAGCACTTATATAAGTTAGCTAAGCATGATCTAGTCAAAGGTTTTCCTAAGATTGTTTTTAATAAGAAAAACTTTTGTGATTCATGTCAAAGAGGTAAACTAAGTAAATCTTCATTTAAGCTTAAAGAAGGGATTACTTTTAAGAGGCCCCTAGAACTTCTTCATCTAGATTTATTTGGGCCAACTAGAACCGCTTCTTTAGGTAATGCTCATTATGGACTAGTTGTCGTTGACGACTTTTCTAGATTTACTTGGGTTTCATTCTTAACTAATAAGAATGAAGCTCCTGAAGAGTTTACCAAATTTGCAAAGAAGATTCAGAATCTTTTAGGATCCACCATTATCACTATTCGTAGTGATCATGGAGGATAATTGAGAATGAGTCTTTTACTAAGTTTTGTGATGACTCCGGGATAACTCGTAACTTTTCCTTTCCTCGTGCACCACCACAAAATGGTGTTGTAGAAAGAAAGAATATGACTCTTATTGAGTGTGCTCGCACTATGCTCCATGATAGTCATTTGGGACTACAATTTTGGGCAGAAGCGGTGTACACGGCATGTTATGTGCTCAATAGAATCCTAGTGAGACCCCGAACAAACAAAACATGGTTTGAGTTGTTTTTCGATAAAAAGCCTCAAGTGAAATATTTTCGTGTCTTTGGTTCAAAATGTTTTATAAAGAACACCTTTAGTAATTTAGACAAATTTGAGCCAAGATCCGATGAAGGAATTTTTGTTGGATATTCCACACGTAGCAAAGCCTACCGGATATACAACAAAACTTCTTCAACGATTGAGGAATCACTTCATGTATCTTTTTATGAAGATTTTGATTTTCCTCATGTTGATGATGATAATGTAGACATTCTTTGTGATTCTCTTAATAATGTTAAGATTAATGATAATATTGTTGAGACTAACACTTCTAACGAAGTTGTTGAAGTTGTTCCTAGTGATCCAGGTTTACCCAAAGCTTATCCAACCGTTCGCAACCATCCCCATAACCAAATCATTGGAGATATTGGTGTGGGTGTTCAAACGAGATCAAGAATTGAAGAATTCTCCCATTGCGCATTCGTCTCTACCATTGAGCCAAATAACATTCAAGAAGCTTGTGAGGATAGCTCTTGGATAGTGGCAATGGAAGAAGAACTAGCGCAATTCGAGAGAAATGAAGTTTGGGAACTTGTACCTCTTCCAAGTGGTCACCAAGCTATCGGGACCAAATGGATCTTCAAGAACAAGACGGATGAAAACGAGGTAATCACACGGAACAAAGCAAGGTTAGTAGCTCAAGGCTACCGGTAAGAGGAAGGTATTGATTTCGAAGAATCCTTTGCCTCCGTAGCTAGATTAGAAGCTATTAGGTTGCTTTTATCTTTTGCATCCCATAAGAATTTTAAATTATTTCAAATGGATGTTAAAAGTGCATTTTTAAATGGATTTGTAAATGAAGAAGTCTATGTTTCTCAACCTCCCGGTTTTATTCATGAGAAATTTCCAAACCATGTTTTCAAACTTAAAGAAAGCATTGTATGGATTGAGACAAGCTCCTAGAGCTTGGTATGATCGCCTTAAGGCCTTTCTTTTGAATTTAGGTTTTAAAATGGGAGAAGTTGATTCTACACTCTTCATTAAAGATTATGAAAATGACATTCTTTTGATACAAGTTTATGTAGATGATATTATTTTCGGTTCTACTAACTTTCATCTTTGTCAAGAATTTTCCAAGTCTATGAAGGATGAGTTTGAGATGAGCCACATGGGAGAGCTCACCTACTTCCTTGGATTGCAAATTCGACAAATGGAGAATGACACTTTCATACATCAGACGAAGTACATAGTGGAGCTTATTAAGCGATTCGGGATGGAATCGTCTTTAAGCAAAAGGACTCCCATGAGTACTACCACTCATCTACACTAGGATGAAAGCGGAAAAGATGTAGACGTTCGTCTATATCGAGGTATGATCGGTAGCTTACTTTACTTAACCGCTAGTAGGCCCGATATCATGTTTTCCGTATGTATATGTGCTAGATATCAAGCAAGACCTAAGGAGTCACACTTGATTGCGGTTAAACGAATATTTTGTTATCTCAATCAATCCCTAGATTATGGGTTACTTTACCAGAAGTCTAGCACGTATGAGTTAATCTCATATAGTGATGCCGACTTTGCCGGATGCAAGTCCGACAGGAAAAGTACTAGTGGCACATGCCATTTCTTAGGAAATTCCTTAGTTTCTTGGTTCTCTAAGAAACAGAATTCGGTGTCATTGTCCACGACTGAAGCGGAATATATTGTCGCGGGTCTTGCATGTGCACAAGTTCTTTGGATGAGACACACTCTTAGTGACTATGGTGTCAATTGTGATACTTGCCCTATCATGGTTGATAATCAAAGTGCTATTTGTCTTTCCAAGAATCCGGTACACCACTCCCGTACCAAACACATAGACGTGAGACACCATTTTATAAATGATCATGTAGCTAAGAAGGACATCATCTTAGAGTACATTGAAACCCAAAAACAAATTGCCGATATCTTCACTAAACCTCTTAAAGAAGATTCATTTGTGAGGTTGCGTGGAGAATTGAGAATTATGGGTGAATCTGAAATCTAGAAGCTCAATTTTCATGCTATAACTCTGTATTGAGCTCATATATTTGTGATTGTCTTTCTTCATGTGCTTTATTGTTTTATGAGATTAAGAAAGGCAATTGTGACTTATTTGATTTCATGAGTTTTCGAAGTTGATTGGAATAGTTTGTGTTTCAATAGATTTATTGTTTTCATAATGATTTTAAGATGTTTTTGTGATTAGAGTATAGGTCCTAGGGTGAGTGTTCTTATTCTCTGGAATTCTATCTCACTGTACATTTTTGGACCAGGACAGACGACTGTGTTTCTTTTGACAGTCGACTGCCCTACTCTATATCCTCCATATGAAAATTGATATCTTTCGCACAGCCGACTGTTGACTGTTTTACAGTCGACTGTTAATTTAACAGGCGACTGCAATTTAGTCATCAGGCGACTGTACTATCTGTCAAATTTTTACAGTATTCTCTGTTATTCTTGTGATCTGTATTAATTCTCGGCCAGCCGACTGTTGTGTATATACCAGTCGACTGTCCAGCGGACAGGCGACTGCATTATACTTGCCAGTCGACTGCCCATCTTTTTGAGATTTAATTCTATCACTTCATACAGTCGACTGACTTTTGTTCTCCAGTCACCTGTCTCCTGCTGTGTCGGTTCATTTGATTTGATCTGAGCCGTCGATTCGTTGATCCAATGGCTCAGATTAATTCTCCCTAATTTATATTCAATCGATGCGATCATTTCCCCTCGTCGATTCTCTCTCCTCCGTTTTGACTGTGCGTTCTTCCCGCTCGATTGATGCTCTTTCGTGCGTCAATCTCGAGGAGTCGTTGCCTTTTATTCTGTCTCTCAACGAGGTTAGGTCGCTTCCGTCTATCTCGTGACTTCTTAGGGTTTGATCTGATCGTTCTGTTTCTTGCCCTAGCTCTGTGCTCGGCCATGGCTCTTTTCGATCATTTCTTCCCTAATGTCTCACTCGACTTCCTCAATGAGCATGTTCCTTCACCTAAACCTGATCCGGCTCCCTCTTCGCCTCAATCTTCGGGAGAGCCTCTTCGTATCTCTGTCGGTGACCCTATCCCATTCGCTCATGCTGCTGAACACTCATCTCGGGCTGCTGAGCATCCTTCTAGGTCCACGGAGTTTCTACTGCGTCAGTTGGACGCTCGTATCTGTGCTCTTGAAATGCTGTCTGTTTCCCTTGATGAGAAGCTTTCACTTTTGCTTAAGCTTTAGCTTATCTCGTGTAAGCATCTTGCTTGTCCTGTTCCTCCCGAGCTTCGTGACCTGTTTTCTACCTTTGAGAACACTTCTGCTTGTGTTTCTCCTCCTCCTGGCTTCACGCCAAAACCCCATGTGTCTCCGACCTCAGTTGTCCAGATTCCACCTCATGTTCCTGTTGGTTCATCTGCTGTTCGTGTTTCGTCTTCCAAGAGGAAATCTCCAGCCTTTCCTACTTGTCGCTCTGCTTGGCTTTTGTTTCGATCTTCCGGCCGTTCGTCGGACCCCTCAGTAATTCAGATCGACTGAGGCTGCTGCTGATGCTGTTCTGTTCACTCACCTGAAGACCTTGTTTTATTTTGTGGGGTCTGCTTTTGCTTAGGTTGAGTGATTCTGATATATGTTTTGTCGTTTGTATGATGGATGATGCTGTATGCGATACTCTTTATATACTCTATGTCGTCGTCATGATGTAGCTGTTTTTTTGTTGCTCATGATGTATCTTTTGGGATGGCCATGTTGATGACCATCCGATGATGTACTCAGCTGCTTTATGTTATATATATATATATATATACATACATATACATATATATATATATATATACATATACTTATATATATATACATATACATACATACATATATATATATATGATGTTGCATCCCTCTTTTGTGTCACACTATGCTATATTGATTAACTTCTGTGTGATGTATGATATATTGTCTCAATGTATGCTTCACTCTTCTTGATGTGCTTTTGAGACAATACAAGAATTTGATATTGGATAATTCATGCTCTTTCCTTGATGTGATGAATATGTGAAAATTATTTTCTTTTCGAATATCTAAAATGTTGATATTGGATTTCAATTCCATTACTCACATGTGTATATGATGAGACTTTATTAGTTTTTGATTCGATTTATCTTTATACTCCTTGATTGTTGTTAGTTCGTATTTTAGCACTATTATTGTTGTTGTTATTTGCTCCCACCTTTTTGGATAATGCCATAGGGGGAGAGAAATAAACATACAAGATTCATAATGGATGTGCTAAGTATGTTCTAACGCTTGAATCTAAGATTTTCGATGCCTTAGATTCAGGGGGAGTAAGAATACAATGAATAGGAATTTTTATTTCCTAGATTTCTTGAATTAAATTCATTCATATCTCACTCATTTGCTTCAATTTCTATATAGATGCTCTAATATTTGTTGACTAACTTGATTGGCATCTATGTAGGGGGAGTAAGTTTTCATTACGCACAACTATTTATCTTTTTGTTTATGTTTGTTTGTCATCATCAAAAAGGGGGAGAATGTTGAGCATTGGACTTCTCCCTACTTGGTGTTAATGATGAGCAAACATAAATACTTGTGACTAATCTCCTATTTTGCAGTTAATCCATTGCCTAAGCTTACTATGAAGATCAACTAGCAATGGATGACTCACAAACGTGATTGAAGGAAAATGATATGAATTGGATGATCGTAGATTGATGATTGAAGTTCCATAAAGACTTCAAGCTCATACGATGGAAAGAAGAGATTATTCGTCAATGTAATTTTTCTTTTATCTCTTCTAGAATGTAGCTTAGAAGTAGAACTTTGATGGAGCACTCTCACACATCTACTTTCGGTCATAGTACATCTCTAGACCTTTGTCCTTTGATCTCAAATCAATTCTCTTTTGTTTGTGCTAGGATTGTTCATAACAGCCGACTTCTTAACAGTTTACAGTCGACTGTCTCAAAAACAGTCGACTGTGTTTTGTTCTACAGTCGCTTGTTATGCACAGACTATCTCAATACAGTCTTTGGGCCCTCTCTGATTATCTCGCACAGGCTACTGTTGAACGTTTATCAGGTGCATGTCTTAGCGACAGTCGACTGTGAATGGTTCATCAGTCACCTGTCTCTCCTTGCCCAAACTCTGTGTGATCCGATTTCTACGGCCAGTCGACTTATGCTGTATATACAGTCGCCTGTCTATTAGATCAGTCGACTGTCTATGCTGCAACAGTCGCCTGTCGGTAAGTCTATTTTTTGACTCAGCTCTCTGGAAATTTCTCCTGTCTGTGACAGTCGTTTGTTTAAGGATATACAGTCGCCTGTTCTGATTAACAGTCGACTGTGTTCCTTGCATCAGTCGTCTGTCCTGTATCTTTTGAGATTTCCAGTATTTCATCTAACTTAATATTCTCTCGGCCAGTCGCCTGTCGAAGAATGTACAGTCGCCTGTTGGTTTTACAGACGACTGTCTTGGCTTCATCAGTCGACTGTCCACGTGGTAAGTTACCGTTATGAATTCTCACCTACCCTTGCTGACCGTGCAACAGTCGACTGTGGTTTGTTCATCAGTCGCCTGTCGCAAGTTTAGATTATATCCGTTGAGATTTTTCTCACGGATTTCGATTGGGTTTTTGCCTAAACTGTTTTGTGGATTTGAGAAAGCTATAAATAGAGCTTCTACTGTTTCATTAGAAGGTTACTCATTCATTGCAAAATCCTTCAAGCTTTCATTTCCAAAGATCAAAGCTTTCAAATCCAAAGCCCTAAGTATTTCCAAATCTTGTTCTCTTGCTCTCCAACCTAGAACCATAGATTGATCTTCTAGGCATTTGGTGCAGTCAAGAGAAAGGGCTTTTCTCCTCTCTTCCAAGAGAGTTCTTCAACACACATCACACTTCTCCTTCAAGTTCTACTTCAAGACATAGGTGATTGTAAGTGTTGCTTTCAGATTTCATAACTTCATTATTTGAATTGTGCTCTCGGTTGTGAGAGTGGTTTTTTGCTTGCTCCCTGGTTGTGGGAGTCAAGGACATCGATTGTATTCGATTGCACTTGTAGGGTTGCTACAAGTGGATTTTAAGGAAACCTCAAGTTAGGGTTCTAACTTGAGTATCCGGTGGTATCTGGGTGGTAGGGACGTAGGATTACCGGGAACAAGTCGGGAGTTGACTTGGGTAATCCGAACCCTTGAAACATAACTGCGTTTGCGTGTGTTTCTCTTTGGGTTGTTTTCTATTCCGCACTATTTGTTAGATTGCATTTTATTTGGCGTAAATTCCTTTTAAATTTGCATAAACACTATTCAACCCCCCTTCTAGTGTTTTCCCCATAGACAGGGTCCTTACAATATGTGTAGGCAGTGTGTGTAACTCTCTCTCTCTCTCTCTCTCGCTGTATGTGTGTTTTTTTGTTACAAGATTGTGTTTTTGTTTTTGTGTCTGTGTCTCTGTAGAGGCGATGATGATGATCTTCCTATACAGTATACATCTTATTTTTGACAAACATGGCATGGTGAGTTTGGATGGCCTGCAAGCACAGGCTACAAACACAGACTACTCACAGACCGCCCATTTTTGATTGTATTTTATCTTAGCTTTCATAATTTTATGCCATGCTTGTTTTCCACATATTCTGTACTATTATTGTATCCCTCCCAATTTAAAATTTCCATAGAAAGGTATACCATACTTGGTCTATCTGAACATACACAGACACAAACACACAAACTACAAACACAGACACACACACACACACACACACACAGACTACATATACATAACACACACGCACGCACGCACGCACGCACGCACGCACGTACACACACACACACACACACACAGAGAGAGAGAGAGAGAGAGAGAGAGAGAGAGAGAGAGAGAGAGAGAGAGAGAGAGAGAGAGAGACTACACACACACATAGAGAGAGAATACAGACATAGACACAGACAGACACAGACTACCCCCAACACATAGACTACACACACACACACACAGACTACACATACATACCCCACACACACACACACACACACACACACACACACACACACAGAGAGAGAGAGAGAGAGAGAGAGAGAGAGAGAGAGAGAGAGAGAGACTACAGTTACAGACACACACTGACTACATATATTGACTACCTGCCCACACACAGACTACACATACATAATATACACAGAGACTACACACATCACAAACATCAGTACACACAGACTACACATACATCACATACATCACACACATCAGTACATACAGATAACATATACTGTACACATACATTACACTATACACAGACACAGTCACACAATAGACACACACCAGACACAAGGTGTAACGCCCCGCTCCCCGGGATACCCTATAACTACAAATCCATATCAGGTATCCCCGAAGAGGCGGGTGCTACGAAGGAAATACAAAAACAACACACAAACCAGGTCCACTGCGCACTGCTGGGATAGTACCCGTAGCATTCCAGATTTCACAGAAACACAAGAGAGACAATCAATCCAAACACTGATATATATACACAAACTGTTTATACAACTTTTCCATACAAATCTCATATACAACATAACATCTCACATCTCATCAAAGTACAAAACACACACCTCCAGACCTCTCACACACTCACACCACTCTCATCTCCATCCAACTCCAACCAACTAGACTAGAGGGCCTCCAACTCCACAAAGCAACACCTGAAAAATATCAACGGGGACACGTCACAGCGTGACCCAGTAGGATGTCCAAACCAAACTCATATGGTGCACAAGAATGCAATGCACTAAGCAATAAGCTGGAACTAACTCATGGCATGTCATGGCAAATTCATATGAAAATGTAAATGATATCAACAACAAAAACACATACCTGCGGCAAGAGGGAAGCCTGCAAAACAAGTGAGTACTACAGACAGAGAAGTGAACTGCATTATCAAGAAACTGAAACCTAGCATTACAACATCATCCCAAGTACAATTACTAATAACAACAACATCTGATTTGCAACCATCAAGAAACCAAGTCACATCATTCACTTCACAATCACATTGACATGTAGTAACTATAGCTTTCAAAGAGTCATTGAAATACTTCATGTAGTAATTCCTAAGTAGGTTTGAACTTACTAATAGTTATAGGGAAACTAAAATTCTTATTTAAATTTGAATGTTCACAAAAACACTACTAAGTTTATGGAGAAACTCACTTTTCTATTGAAATGGAACCAAATTGATGTGGAAATCAAAGTTTGCATAAAGGAGCTCGTAGGAACTTGTAGGTGATGATAATTAAGGTTCCTACACTCTCTAAGCTTCCAACTTGAAAGCTATCAAAAACCCTCTCACTAATTTTTCATTTATATTAATTTTTCAAATGGGTTTTCATTTAAACATGGAATTTTAAGGGAGTTAGCAAGTGGCAATTTGTGTAGTATTCCTAACTGAAGTTTCTAATGCTTAGGATGTTTTGGACTTGCTTACAAAAATTTCGGCAGAGTTTCTCTTGAATTTATCAAAATTTTCCAATTACAACATGAGTAATATTTAAAAGAGAAACATGCAATAATCATAAAAATATAACCTGGCTCAAAGAATCATAGGAGAAGTGCCGTAAAGGAAGATAGGACTAGCATGCACTAAAATCAAGGACTAGCATAATCTAAGAAAGACAACACAATGAAAATCCAAGACTAAAGAAAACATCTTTGTAACGACTGCTTTTCATGTATCTGGATTTATTATAATATAATATATGTTTTGGTGGATTTTCTCCTCATGTGTGGTTTTCGTCTCCGTAGCTTTCATTTTCGATCGATTCGTCGTATTTTCTCGTTTCTTCCTTAGGATTGTCGATTTCGAAGTATGTCATTCGTGACGGGCTTCATAACGGTCGTATCTTACTATTAGATCAAGTCTAGGAGTCTTAGGAATCGATCCAGGGGCCCCGCGCTCCGTATCGGTACTTTTGGTGCTTATTAGCCGGTGTAAGAAGGGGCACCGACCGACTAGATGACGATCCAGTCAGTCGGCAATCCTTCTTGGACCGACTAGTTGGCTTTCTAAATTATTCAGGAGTTACTGTTTATCGTTAGTCGGTCTAAGAACGTTGGTTGACCGACTAGGTTGCAAACTAGTCGGTCGGCAATGCTTCTTTAACCGACTAACACATCATCTAATTTTAGTATCAGTTACTGTTTACTCTTAGTCGGTCTAAGAACGTTCATCGACCGACTAGATGCTAAACTAGTCGGTCAGTATTTGTTCATGGACCGACTAATTCTAAATCCTATTTTCGTTCAGAAGTTACTGTTTACACTTAGTCGGTCTGCGTTGGTCGACCGACCGACTAGTTGCCAAACTAGTCGGTCAGTGGTTGCTCTTTGACCGACTAATCTGTGTTAAAACCCTAATTTCTGGGCAGCCGCCAGCCCATCCTATTTATACCCCTCCCAAACGTTTTCTTCTTCCTCCACTCGACCCAAAACCCTAAAATCTCCCCCATTGAGCCCCCATCTTCCTCCAAGCCCTATTCCTTCATCCCAAGCCCTAGATTCATCATCTAAACCCTCCATCCACTCATTCTACCTCTCATCTTCCCCAAAATCTCACCAAATCCCCAAAATCCCCCAAAAACCCTAACTCTCCAAACTTCTCCATTTGTTTCCAGATCTGATCCTAGGGTTCTCCGGAGTGTTTCTTCCGCTTCCTCTCGGTAAGAAATCGATCGCTTGACGTTTTTATAACCTATTTGTATTTTTATGAAACCCTAATGAAATTTCATGTTGTTTGATGATTGTTTCCCCATAACAGCGATTTCCCCGTAGATTAGCATCCGCGAGACGAACCTTCGTGATCGTCATTCCCGGTGCTAGGCAAGTGAAACTTGCCACCTAGGGTTTAGGCCATGTTTTAGGCCATTTGCTTGTTGTAGGCGTAAAAGAGACTAGGCGACGAAATGATACTCGCCTAGGCGCAAATTGGGGAACTAGCTTGACGACGAAGCTAGTTCCGACATATATCATGTTGCACAATTACCATGTCATGTTTACTTTCCATTAACGGTACGCGAATTAATTGTCATGTCATTGCATACTTTAAGTGCTTCTGTGATTGCGTAGCTTCGCTACAAATGCTTGTGTTCCTGGCTCGTGTTCCAGAAGCGGGCCATGTGTTGGTTGATAGCCAATGCCCGAATTGCTTGTTTCCGGCTAGGTGCACCCCTACGCCAAATGTTTAAGAATGCGAGCTCATGTGCGGGGCAACCCCGGCTCACTTGCTGAGCTCATGTGCGGGGACCCTAGCTCCATTACGTGTGGGTATTGTGGGTAAGAGTTAAGCGGCCAATCAACTGGGAGTCTGCCCGATCAGCAACTGCAGTGGTAAGGCGTAAACTCTGGGTTTGGGGTAGTGTTAAGCGGCCAATCAGCGTGAATATGAAACCATTCAGCTGTAAGGCGTAAACATCTACAAAACAACGTGAATAGTGAATTGATTGAGATTGTTAGTAGCTTGGCTACTCTTGTCTTGTCGTGTCCCGATAATTGTTCTCTTGTACAATTTGTCTTGCCATGTCTTGTTTGTACACTCATGTTATAATTGCCATGTCATGCATACTATAATTGCTAGGTTGCTAGTTTACCTTACCTTCAGTTTCCTTGCCCAAGTCTTTTAGACTTGCTGACATGTGCCCCTTTACTCTTTTGGGTGACACATGTTAGATCCTGAGCCTGAGTACCTTATTGAGGACGAGGTGTTTGCTGTCGCCGAGCCCGAGCTTGTGTTTGACGGGGAGTACGCGGACACTGGGGACCAGTCCTAGTGTCTTCGTCGTGTTTTACTTTTGTTTTGACAGCTGTTTTGTTATCGGTGCGTAGCACCTATACTTTGTTATGTCGTTGCTTTTGTTGGCCTTGTTCTGGGCCTTTAGACTCTTTCTTTTAGCCTGGTGGCTTTTCTGCATGTTGGACTTATTTTCATGTTGGACAATCTATGAGATGTGAGATTTTATTTCAGTCTCTCCTTGTGTTATTATTGTTGTTCCGTTGTGGTTACAGGGACCTGCTTATGTTTTATTGACGCTTATCGGGTTTGGGGCTTCACAGCTCCACTCTCGTGCGGACCTTTTCACGTCTCGCCTCCATTTTAGGGAAGCGGGTCGTGACAGGTTTTGTTGGTGGCCCATGCAGGTCCTTCTGTAACTGCGATTATCGGAAGAGCGATAATAATATTAGAATGTCCAATAAACTAAGTTCGACGTCCGATGTCATAAACTATGAGTCTAATCTGATTCGTTTTCTGTGTCACTAGATGGCAGGAAGACGTTTCACCCGTGGTGGGGGTAGTGGTGCGATCCCTCATGATGAGGAGCCTGAGCGGGAACCCACCAACGGGGAGATGATGCGGATGATGCTCCAGATGCTGCAAGTGCAGCAGGGCGTGCTCCTGCAAGTCCAGAATGCTCCACTTGCTCGAGCTGCCCGGGCTCTTCCGGATGCCCCTCGCTCTAAGCCAGGAGCGAAGCAATTTCGGGAGCTGGGTCCCGCATATTTTGATGGGTCTGAGGGTCCTCTGGCTGCCGATGAGTGGATTCGGAACATCGAGGACAATCTGAAGATGGCCAAGATCACCCCGGCTGGATGGGTTGATTTGGCGAAGAGGCAACTCAAGGATAATGCTCGGAATTGGTGGGATGCAGAAGAGAAGATGCTGGTGGAGCCGATAGCTTGGGCTACCTTCAAGGCCAGATTTGAGGGTGAGTTCTTCCCGAAAGCTGCCAGGGAAGAGATGCTGCAGTGTTTTATCGATTTGAAGCAGGGGAGCTCGTCGGTGGACCTATATCACCAACAGTTCATGAGGCTGAGTCGGTTCGCACCGAAGATGGTGCAGGACGCTGAGGAGAGAGCTCAGAGGTTCCTGCAGGGACTTGCTTCGGAGCTCCAGAGTTTTGTGACCTCTTCTGACCGGGAGTCTTATCAGAAGGTTCTAGTAGCAGCCAAGAGGCAGGAGCTGCTCGTGAACCAGAGGATGGGGTCTATTGTTGGTACTGGGAAGAGGCCTGTGGAACAGGCGAGAGCTGTGGTTAGACCTGGATTCAGGCCTAATCAGTCTGCTCAGTTTAAGAGGCCAGGAAGGCCTATTCTGAAGACTTGCCATTTCTGCGGCAAGCCTGGCCACATCAAGGATCAGTGTCGGAAGTTTTTGGGCTAGTGTCTGGTTTGTGGTGATGCTTCCCATGCCGTGAAGGATTTTCGGCACACGAATCAGCTACGGAGGGCACCTGTTGCAGCACAGCCGTTGCAGCAGCGAGCGTCTGTTCCTGCTGGACGTGGAGCAGCTCTTGTTCCGCAGGGGCAGGCTTTTCGGCAGGCTGTTCCGCCGAGGAGGCAGGCTTTTCTGATGACCGCTGCGGAGAGCGAGGCTGTGGATGAGGTTATCGCAGTTAATCCTCAATCTAGCTGTTACTTTCCTAGCTGGTTTTTAGATTGTGTTGTTTGCTTTAATATGATTGTTTGCTAGACTAGGGTTTGATTGTTAATTGCTTGTTAGGTGTGATTTTGGTGTGCACATTTCCTGCACGAGTCCTCTTTGACTCCGGTGCATCGATGTGCATTATTTCTCGGAGCTTCGTGGAGAGGCATTCCTTGTCGACGTCCCCTCTTCCCAAGAGTTGGAACATCGTTACATGGAATGGCGTGGTCTCGGTGCATCGTGGTTGCAATTCTTGCTCGTTGGTGGTCTGTGGACATGAGCTTTTCGCTGATTTCATTGTCCATGACATCATCAACTATGATGCAGTTCTTGGGATGGACTGGCTTGCGAGTTTCTATGCTACGATCGACTGTCGAAGGAAGAAGGTGGTGTTCGAGATTCCCGGACATCCAGTATTTGAGTTCAGTCGTGGTAGCAGTTCGCTTGGTCCTGTCAGATTTCGGGCCAGGCCGGTGGAGGCTGTGGCTATGCAGATGGAGCTAGAGTGGCCAGCTGTGGTGTGAGATTTTGGCGACGTCTTCCCCGAGGAGATGTCTGGTTTGCCGCCTGATCGGGCTTTGGAATTTTCTATCGATCTCGTTCCAGGTGCGCAGCCGATTTCGAAGGCGCCGTATCGTATGGCACCTGCAGAATTGGAAGAGTTGCGGAAGCAGTTGGATGAGCTTTTGCAGAAGGGTTATATTAATCCTAGCGTGTCTCCGTGGGGAGCACCGGTGTTGCTGGTGAAGAAGAAGGATGGTTCGCGTCGCATGTGCGTGGACTATCGGGAGTTGAATGCGGTGACCATTAAGAATAAATACCCGTTGCCTCGCATCGATGATATTTTTGATCAGCTTGGAGGTTCGAGGGTGTTTTCTAAGTTGGATTTGAGGAGTGGTTACCATCAGTTGTAGGTGAAGAAGGATGATGTTCCGAAGACAGCGTTCAGGACGAAGTATGGACACTATGGGTTTGTGGTTATGCCTTTCGGCGTAACTAACGCGCCCGCAGTTTTCATGAATCTGATGAACCTGATTTTCTACGACTTTTTGGATAAGTTTGTCGTTATCTTTATTGACGACATTCTGATCTATTCGAAGTCGGAGGAAGAGCATGCCTCGCACTTAAGGACGGTGTTGGAGATCTTGAGGAAGCATCGTTTGTATGCTAAGTTTTCGAAGTGCGAGTTCTGGCTGAGTTGCTTTTCTCGGGCATGTGGTGACTGGAGATGGTATTTCAGTGGATCCCGAGAAGATTAGGGCCATCAGAGAGTGGCTTGTTCCGTCGTCTGCGTCTGAGATTCGGAGTTTCCTTGGACTTGCTGGTTATTATCGGCGATTCATTAAGGACTTTTCTCGTATTGTTGAGCCAATGACCAGGTTGACGCGGAAGGATGTTGCTTTTGTTTGGTCAGGTGATTGCGAGAGTGCTTTTGGTGTTCTGAAGGAGAGGTTGACGACTGCCCCTATTCTTGTTGTGCCTGATCGCAGCGGTGGATTTGAGATCTTTTGCGATGCTTCTGGCAAGGGTCTCGGTTGTGTGTTGCATCAGCACAGACATGTTGTGGCGTATGCGTCTCGTCAGCTTAAGGTTCATGAGAAGAATTACCCGACGCATGATTTGGAGTTGGCTGCCGTTGTGTTTGCTCTTAAGATTTGGAGGCACTTCCTGCTGAGTGAGAAAGTGAAGATTTTCACCGATCACAAAAGCTTGAAGTACATTTTCACTCAGAAGGAGCTCAACATACGACAGCGTCGATGGTTGGAGCTTATGGCGGATTGTGATATTGACTTGCAGTTTCATCCTGGCAAGGTGAATGTGGTCCCTGATGCTTTGAGTAGGTTTTCAGCGGTGATGATTTTGACTTCGCAGTGGAGATTGCAGCAGGATTTTTGCGGGTCTGGTGTGGAGATTGTTCTTCCTGGGGAGGCTTCGTCGTTGATGTAAATGCAGGTACAGTCGACAATCGTGGATCGGATTAAGGCTGGCCAGGCTGAGGATCCGAAGCTGGTGAAGATTCGGGAGCAGGTGGAAGCCGGTCTGCGGACTGACTTTTTGATTCATGAGGATGGCTCGCTGAGGTTTGGAGCCAGGTTGTGTGTGCCAGCTGGGGATATCAGAGAGGAATTGATGGTGGAGGCACACAGTTCGCAGTATTCTGTGCATCCTGGTGGCACCAAGATGTATCAGGATCTTCGTCTGAATTATTGGTGGCATGGTATGAAGAGGAGTGTGGCTCGGAGTGTAGCCAAGTGCTTGGTTTGCCAGCAAGTGAAGGCGGAGCATCAGCATACGCCGGGTTGCTACAACCGCTTCCGATTCCGGAGTGGAAGTGGCAACACATCACTATGGATTTCGTGACTGGACTACCTCGGAGTCCGAAGCAGAATGACGCGATTTGGGTGATCGTGGATCGATTGACCAAATCTGCGCACTTTATTCCGTTCCGAGTGGGACAGTCCACTGAGGCGCTAGCAAGGAGATACATGGAGGTAAAATTCTTTTACTCTCCGTTTTATTTCCTTTTCATAGTTTGGATAGTGATGTAACGTGAATCGTGCAGGAGGTTGTGCGACTTCATGGAGTTCCCGTGAGTATCGTGTCTGACAGAGACACGAGGTTCACATCTCAGTTCTGGCAGAGTTTGCAGAAGAGCTTGGGTACGCGTCTGAGTTTCAGCACGGCGTACCATCCGCAGACGGATGGCCAGTCCGAGAGGATGATTCAGATTTTGGAGGACATGCTGAGGGCGTGCATGTTGGATTTCAAGGGTTCGTGGGAGGACCATCTGCATTTGGTGGAGTTCTCTTACAACAACAGCTTCCAGGCGAGTATTGGCATGGCGCCTTTCGTCGCTCTTTATGGGAGGAAATGTCGATCACCATTGAGTTGGGATGACGTTGGTAATCGGGAGTTGTTGGGACCTGAGATGATCGTGGAGGCCGTGGATATCGTCAGGAATATTCGGGAGAGATTGAGAATTGCTCAGGACCATTTTAAGCATTGGGCGGATGCTAAACGCCGTCCTTTGGAGTTTCAGCCGGGCGACCATGTGTTCTTGAAGATTTCCCCGAATCACGGTGTGATTCGTTTTGGGAAGCGTGGGAAGTTGAGCCCGTGATACATTGGACCGTTTGACATTTTGGAGAGGATTGGCGAGGTAGCTTATCGCTTGGCCTTGCCGCCATCTTTGGAAGGAGTTCACAATGTTTTCCATGTGTCGCAGCTTCGTCGATACATTAGCGATCCATCTCATGCTGTGGATTTTTCGGAGATTACCGTTAGCCCCGATATGACGTATGACCAGCATCCAATGCAGATTCTGGACAGGCGTCAGAAATCGCTTCGGAACAAGATTGTCAATCTTGTGAGGGTGATGTGGCGACACGGCTCACCTGGAGAGTCTACTTGGGAGAATGAGGATGAGATGCGAGAGCGTTTCCCACTTTTGTTTCCGGACTCGTGAGTATTCGGAAATTCCGAGGACGGAATTTTTCTTAAGTTGGGGAGGATGTAACGACTGCTTTTCATGTATCTGGATTTATTATAATATAATATATGTTTTGGTGGATTTTCTCCTCATGTGTGGTTTTCGTCTCCGTAGCTTTCATTTTCGATCGATTCGTCGTATTTTCTCGTTTCTTCCTTAGGATTGTCGATTTCGAAGTATGTCATTCGTGACGGGCTTCATAACAGTCGTATCTTACTATTAGATCAAGCCTAGGAGTCTTAGGAATCGATCCCGGGGCCCCACGCTCCGTATCGGTACTTTTGGTGCTTATTAGCCGGTGTAAGAAGGGGCACCGACCGACTAGATGACGATCCAGTCGGTCGGCAATCCTTCTTGGACCGACTAGTTGGCTTTCTAAATTATTCAGGAGTTACTGTTTATCGTTAGTCGGTCTAAGAACGTTGGTTGACCGACTAGGTTGCAAACTAGTCGGTCGGCAATGCTTCTTTAACCGACTAACACATCATCTAATTTTAGTATCAGTTACTGTTTACTCTTAGTCGGTCTAAGAACGTTCATCGACCGACTAGATGCTAAACTAGTCGGTCAGTTTTTGTTCATGGACCGACTAATTCTAAATCCTATTTTCGTTCAGAAGTTACTGTTTACACTTAGTCGGTCTGCGTTGGTCGACCGACCGACTAGTTGCCAAACTAGTCGGTCAGTGGTTGCTCTTTGACCGACTAATTTGTGTTAAAACCCTAATTTCTGGGCAGCCACCAGCCCATCCTATTTATACCCCTCCCAAACGTTTTCTTCTTCCTCCACTCGACCCAAAACCCTAAAATCTCCCCCATTGAGCCCCCATCTTCCTCCAAGCCCTATTCCTTCATCCCAAGCCCTAGATTCATCATCTAAACCCTCCATCCACTCATTCTACCTCTCATCTTCCCCAAAATCTCACCAAATCCCCAAAATGCCCCAAAAACCCTAACTCTCCAAACTTCTCCATTTGTTTCCAGATCTGATCCTAGGGTTCTCCGGAGTGTTTCTTCCGCTTCCTCTCGGTAAGAAATCGATCGCTTGACGTTTTTATAACCTATTTGTATTTTTATGAAACCCTAATGAAATTTCATGTTGTTTGATGATTGTTTCCCCATAACAGCGATTTCCCCGTAGATTAGCATCCGCGAGACGAACCTTCGTGATCGTCATTCCCGGTGCTAGGCAAGTGAAACTTGCCACCTAGGGTTTATGCCATGTTTTAGGCCATTTGCGTGTTGTAGGCGTAAAAGAGACTAGGCGACGAAATGATACTCGCCTAGGCGCAAATTGGGGAACTAGCTTAACGACGAAGCTAGTTCCGACATATATCATGTTGCACAATTACCATGTCATGTTTACTTTCCATTAACGGTACGCGAATTAATTGTCATGTCATTGCATACTTTAAGTGCTTCTGTGATTGCGTAGCTTCGCTACAAATGCTTGTGTTCCTGGCTCGTGTTCCAGAAGCGGGCCATGTGTTGGTTGATAGCCAATGCCCGAATTGCTTGTTTCCGGCTAGGTGCACCCCTACGCCAAATGTTTAAGAATGCGAGCTCATGTGCGGGGCAACCCCGGCTCACTTGCTGAGCTCATGTGCGGGGACCCTGGCTCCATTACGTGTGGGTATTGGGGGTAAGAGTTAAGCGGCCAATCAACTGGGAGTCTGCCCGATCAGCAACTGCAGTGGTAAGGCGTAAACTCTGGGTTTGGGGTAGTGTTAAGCGGCCAATCAGCGTGAATATGAAACCATTCAGCTGTAAGGCGTAAACATCTACAAAACAACGTGAATAGTGAATTGATTGAGATTGTTAGTAGCTTGGCTACTCTTGTCTTGTCTTGTCCCGATAATTTTTCTCTTATACAATTTGTCTTGCCATGTCTTGTTTGTACACTCATGTTATAATTGCCATGTCATGCATACTATAATTGCTAGGTTGCTAGTTTACCTTACCTTCAGTTTCCTTGCCCAAGTCTTTTAGACTTGCTGACATGTGCCCCTTTACTCTTTTGGGTGACACATGTTAGATCCTGAGCCTGAGTACCTTATTGAGGACGAGGTGTTTGCTGTCGCCGAGCCCGAGCTTGTGTTTGACGGGGAGTACGCGGACACTGGGGACCAGTCCTAGTGTCTTCGTCGTGTTTTACTTTTGTTTTGACAGCTGTTTTGTTATTGGTGCGTAGCACCTATACTTTGTTATGTCGTTGCTTTTGTTGGCCTTGTTCTGGGCCTTTAGACTCTTTCTTTTAGCCTGGTGGCTTTTCTGCATGTTGGACTTATTTTCATGTTGGACAATCTATGAGATGTGAGATTTTATTTCAGTCTCTCCTTGTGTTATTATTGTTGTTCCGTTGTGGTTACATGGACCTGCTTATGTTTTATTGACGCTTATCGGGTTTGGGGCTTCACAGCTCCACTCTCGTGCGGACCTTTTCACGTCTCGCCTCCATTTTAGGGAAGCGGGTCGTGACAATCTTGCTCCAAGTTCAATGTGACGTCATTGTGGGTTAAAGATAGGTTGGCAGCATGAGCTAATCTCCTTACAACATTGAGATGCGAGTTTAAGCATGTCTACCTTGGTAGCATTTAAGTTAAGGATGCAATACGATCCAAAACATTTACTCAACTTGTATGCTCTAGGCCATTTAGTACCTCTAATTTCCCTAAGACATCCTCTAGCAAATTTAGGCAAGCTTAAGCAATGGTAAATTAAGAATGCATCATTAAGAATTACTAACTTTAACCTAACATCAAGCTTAAACCCACCACCAAGTAGAATTTGGCAACTTTAGTAACTAAAATACTAGCATTTAAATTAGAGCCAACATAATGAGGATCCCATGATTAAGGAGAACATTCATATCTAGCAAGGTTATGAGGAGCATCATGCTTTAGCAATCCCGCTTCCACCAAAATTGCAACTTAAATGGAATTAGGTAAGGTTCTCTTGCAATGGTCTCAATTCATATTCCACAAACTACATACCATTTAATAATGAATTCGAAACAAGTGAATTCAAACCACACCAATTTTATGATAAGTATGCAACTTAGATCATAATAAACTATCTTAAACATACTTGCTAACTTTCCCCATAAGTGACTCCTATGAAAACTAGTAATGAATTCATGGTTGCATATGAACTTAGATAACATGCTAATACTAGTAACCAATCGATAAAAGATCTCACCTTTGCACAAGGAGACATATTAATTAAGAAATTAAGAGTTAGATCCCTATTATATTTCAACGACCACAAGGATCTTAACCACAACAAGCCTAATTTACTTAAGAAAGAGGCTAGCTTTTTATTGTTTAGTGCAACAAACACAACAACAAACCCAACCAATATGTAGTGCACATGTAGGGTATCTTACAAACACCAACACCAACAACACCAACTACAACAACAACAATCATCAACAACACCATCAACAACAATAATAACAATCAAGACATAATGCATTCATGGCAACATTCATTCTCATAAGGTAACAATCACACATAATGCTCAATGATGTCATGATGCGTATGGAACACAAATAATACGATGCAATGTAATGCAATGGGATCCCATGAATGTGCCGGCGTGCAAGTGCAAATGATTCTACTCTGTTATCACCGTGGAGCCACCTAATGGATCAAAAGGTTGCCCACGGTGAATTCCCCCGCCTCCTACCACGGCAACTTTGTCCATGCCCGTGCACTCCACCTCCGTGTCCTAATCACATCATCATATCACAACCCATGTGTATGGGTTTATCTTACATTCTTTGCATTTTTCTTTCCTTCTAATTTTCTTCTTTCCAACACCATCATATTTTCATTACCACATCAAAATATTACAAAAGGCTCAAGGCCGAAATATCAAGAAAGGGTTTGTCACAGCATATGAAGATTTACACATTGACACAATAAAAGACTAACTTGAGCATCATGCCTTAATAATAGAAGCAACTATTGCTTGCATATTTCATAAAAATTAGAACGTATGCATGAACTTGGGATAAACGTTATTCCTTGCATGAAAAGAAAGAAATTTCACAAAAAGAGCACCTATAGCTTCCAACAAAAGTAATGAGAATAAGATGAAAGCAAGTTCCACAAAATCAATATGGCTTCCAACAAAATGAGAGCAATTTTACTATGAGGGCAACCTAACTTAATTTATGAAATGAGATGAGGCAATCCAATATTTATAAAATGCAATCCAACTCATAAACATGAGATGAGGCAATCCAATACTCGTGAAATGCAATCTTTAATCCCAACTCTCTTCTTAATTAAGCTTCCAATATTTTAAAATGAGAGCATTTCAACTTAATTAATGAAAATTGCACTTCATGAACAATTCAACTTATTTCAACTAAAACATAGCATAAAATAACTTCAACTTAACATGAAAATTGGGTGTTAAAGCAAAATTAACCCAACACATCATATAATTTCAATTTCACAAAATTGATGAAACCAATCAATCAAGACTATGGCTTCAAGCCCCCATTTTCATCATCTAATTATAGCCAATTGCCCCTCTCACATGATTAAGCTTCCGCCAATTTAAATGAGAGCAATACCACACAATTAGTGAAACAAGACATTCATATGTATCAACTACATATCCATGGCATCATATTACCCAACATATCATATTAAATCAAACATATGAGCATCATGTCAAGAGATTTCCAAAAGCCATAAAAATGCAAGCTTTAACTACCAATATGAAATGAATAAAAGATGGGAGCTAGGGTTGGAATCCTACCTCATTAGAGAAGCAAAGCCCCCTTCCAATTAGAGAGAACCCACCATCTTCAAGCTTCAATCCCTAATCCTCTTTCAATTTCATGACTCCACCATCAATCTCATCTTCAATCCCAAAGCCATAATCTCATCTTCCATGAAAACACCACCATCCTCATCATCAAGCCAAAAATCGCCGGCCAAGGGGACATGGGGGAGGTTCGGCCAGCAAAGGGGGAAGACTCGGCCTGGGCCATTTTTAGGGAAGCATGGGGTAGTTCGGCAGGACTTGGCTTGGGGTACTCATGGTAGCATCAAGGAGATTCAGCCATGGGGGATGAGGGGGAGCTTCGGCCATGAGGAGTTTCTTTGTGCGACAGGTTGGGGGAGAAAGGGGGGACGGCCTGGGGAAAGGAAGTAAGAGGAGAGAGAAAAATGGGGAAAGAAAATAAAGGAAGGAGTTAGGAATTTTGTAGAAAGAAAATTTAATAATTGGGAATCCCATCTATTACAAGTCTGCCACCCTTCCTAAAATATCTATCCTCTTATCCTCTCATCTAATAAGTCTAGCCCAAAGCAAAAGCCCAACAACCCAACATCAAATAATAATATCATTCATTAATAACTATCCTAGTATCACCCATTATCATGAACATACCATTTTACTATACACACTCACCAATTAAAATTGCTAAGCACGCTAATAAACACTAATAGCACGCTAACAATAATATCAATTTACTATCCAACCACACTCATTCACTTATATATCCAAAGCATATCATAGTCACCTTATAGCCATATATGTAGGACATTACTATACACACAACAAAATTACTATACGTGCACACACAAATAGTATTTTACACATACGGGCAGTACACATGGGCAGGGAACCATCGTGCAACTATTTTTTGTCAAGTGATTACAATTGGCATATCTAAGCCTCATTCTTTCTTGTACGTTTTTATTTTGTAAAAAAATGAAGTTTTACTTTTAAATAATATTACTGTATTTTGAATTAAAAATATTTTTTAATATTTTCTTTTGTTGGCTTTTCTTTTGTAAAAAATGATTTTTTTTACTTTTGAATAGTATTACTGTATTTTGATTTTAATTTTTTTAATTTACAAATTCATTGACGGTACCATCAGTGAAAATAATTTATTTTAAAATCTAAAATTAATACTGATGGCCCGTCAGTAATAATTAAAATATCGTTGACGAGAGCGATAATTCGGATTTTCTCTGATGCCGTCAATGAAATATAGTTTCTTTTAAAAGAATTGAAATTTTAGTGACGACACCGTCAACCGAAGTCTATTATTCACTGACGGTATCGTCAGTGATATTTATTTATACCTAATAAAAATTTAATTATTTCTAATGGAGATGTCAGCAAAGTTTTTTGTTATAATGACGGAACCATCAGTAAAAATTGTACTATCCTTGACGGTTTCGCTATCCGTCAGAGACTTTTACTGACGGTGCCATTAGTAAATGTGTTACTTACCAAATTCCGCTAACGGACCTTTTGACGGAACGTCGCCGTCAGTGAAGATTTTCGCTGACTTCATTTTAGCTTTTATTGACATCAAAAAGTCGTCAGTAAAGCCTCTTTTTCCAGTAGTGCAGAAGATCGAGAAAGCTGGTATTCATTTAGCTAGGGAGACACATGTAGGAGTACTTTTTAATAGCTCTAACACTAGATGGGGTGAATAGTGTTTTATGATAATAAAAAGGAATTTACGCCTAATTAAAACCCTAATTACCAACAATGTGAAATTAAACGAAATATCACAACAATCACAGAAAATGAACAATGCAAACACAAGGATATACCCTGTATCGGATTCCCCGAGTGAATCCTGACTCCCTTGAATCCCACTCAAGCAACCCTTAAGCAAATTTCGCTTGAGATTAGTTCCAATAATAACCCACTCACCAAATACCTGTAAGTGTAAATCTAATATATGATGTTAGTGTTTCCACAACCCGAGAGACACGCCCTCTCACAACCTAAGAGTTAATTCAACAAATGAAAGAGAAAGGTTGAAACAATTCAACTTGAAATAATACACTAATCTTTGCTTGAATATATACTTACTTGAAGAAAAGTCTATAATGTGTATTGGTTCTTTAAGAAGAATGAGATGAAGCACTTACGGATCTTATCCAATAGGATTAAGCATTCAATGCTTTTTAGTGTGAGCTTGATAGCTTTGCTTGAACAATTGGAGTAATGAGCTTTTGAGAAGATGAGAGCATTGAATGATGAAACAATTAATTCTCAAGAGTTGTTAAAGTTATGAATTGAAGGCTCACATACTCTATATATAATGATCAATAAAACCCCAAAAACTCCTCAAAAAGCCCTCACAATTAATGCATCCAAAGACTGTACCTGCTAGAATTTAACATGATCAAACATCTGGAGAAGGATCATTAGATGTCTGTATGACTGTTCTTACAAGGCAATAAATGCACTCTACTGGCTAGTTAATCAGACGTTTGATAAAGGATTTCCAGATGTTTGTTACATTGTTTAGATGTCTGGCTAATAAGCTGTAACGGCCTGTATTTTTTAGACGTGCGTAGGATCGTGCGTACCAGTATTTTACTTCTGTCGTCCGGATAATATTTTTAGTCCATACGTTCTGTGCTACGTGTCGACACATACGTGTCTCCGATTTCGTTTTTACCGTGTCATCATTAATTGGCTATCAAGTTTAACAAAATCACTTTAACTTAATTGTCTTACTAATCACAACTTGTTAATCACTTTAATTAAGTTACTAATTACTTTATTTTACTGTTTACGTTTAAAATTTACTTAATTACTTAATTACGTTATTACTTTAACCCTTCTATCTCCTATCTTAACTCATCTTTCATGTTAGATTTTTAAAAACACAAGAGTTAGAGGAGAGAAACACGTTTCTCATATTAGATGCATTCCCCCTTACGATTAGTTAAGGTTACATTTAATTTCCATCTTAATCAAACCGAACTTATTTGACTAAGCATTGGAATGGATACACACTCACGTCGGCAGATACATTCCTCTCTCTATTAAAAATCAACAAACACACCCAACATGTTTCTTCAAATTAGTCAAAAGTTGAACATAAATTCTGTCTAAATCAAAGGCCTAATCCTTTGACAAACGTTGCATCTTTGTCGCCTGTTAAACTCCTTAAGAACAGGACGTCTTCTCCCTGCAAACCAACCTGCAAAATCCCACACCTTCATCTGCAACCCATTTCAGATTCATCATCCCTAAGATCAATTTCCCAAAACAAAAACAATTGATCACCAAAATCCACCATCAAGTTCTTCCCGAAATATGTTCTTCATTAGCCCCAAATCATTTCTTCCCCCAAAAATCCATTTCCCAACCAAAGCCCAAACTGAAAATTGAAGCTTGAGGGATAAAATTTCAGCCCAAACTAGAAACAAATCATCTCCAAAATCATGTTCCCCAAATCAACAGAAACTGATTTCGAAATCAGTAAAACAAAAGAAGAAATCAAAAGGAAACCCAAATCAACACCAAACCCACGACCTATTTTCAGATCTATTCCAACCCTCCTCCTCCCCTGTGCCGCCTTGCCCACCATCGCGCGCGCCGACCTGCAACACGCCGAGAGCCCAGCAGTCGCGCGCGCTTCCAGGAGCGCCGCCTGCACAGCCGAGCCGCACGCGTGCCTTTGCCGCCGGAGCAGCTACCGCCGCCGCCTACTGCTGGTTGCTGCCGCCGTCGCCGCACCGGAGAGCCACCTCCTCCCTCCGTGCGTGTAAGTCTCCCCTTGGCGTTGCTTGCTTGCTGCAAAGTAATGAAAACAAAAAAAAAGAATAAAGAAAGGGAAGAAGAAGAGAGCCTGTGAAAGATAGTTTCAGCATTATTACAAAAAAAAGAGACAGAGTAAGAGAGTAAGAGAAAGGGGTAAGCCTTATTAAAGAATAGGAGAATAGAGAGAAGTTGTAGTGATTTAAAACATGGCAGCTATGAGAGAGACAAAGCACGGAGAGTGACAGAGAGGACCAGTGAGAGTTATTGTTTGTTGGTTTGTAATATTAACCCATAATAAAAGTTGGTACTAGTAGGTGGTAGGTTAAAAGATATGTTAACTTTACCATGTTAACAGTAGCTTAAAAGTAGTGTGATAAAGTGTGAACGTACTAGTAGGCGATATTAAATAAAATAAGGGGTATCGTGTTAGTTTAACAACATAAATATCACCCTAGCCAGAGAACCGGATAAAATTAACTGAACCCACTTTAGAGATTATTTTAATACTGTGTTATTTCACGAAATATCTAATCTGGTGATTTGTTTAACTAAAACAGAAAACCGGACATACCGTAACGAAGTACCCGTAGAGACAAACCCAACTGCACCAAAATCACCGAAAACAGGCAAGTATACAATTTATAGTGTATTTTTGAAGTTGGATGCTCTTTTGGTCTTTTAAGAAAAATTAACTTTCTGTTCAATTTTCGTTAAAATCGCATGTTCACCCTTTCTGCTAAATTATTGTAAATGTTGTTTCGATACTCTTGTAATGTGAAAATTGCTGCATGTAAGTAAATGATCATGTTATTTAATTGCTGCATATCTTGAAATAATTAACTAGCATGTGACATCGTGAGATCGTGCGCCTCGAAGGCGAAATCGTGATTTTCGTGATGTCATGTAAGTTGACAAATTCGTGCTTGTAATTCGTGAATTAGGCTGGCTCGTGTTCCAGCACAAATCTTGGGTGGGATAAGGGTTGAGCGACTGCTAGGCGTATGAACGAGTACTCTCTTCAAGGGCACCACCCGTAGGCGGTGGGTTAGCGCCAATCACGGTAAGCCCCAGTGAGAAGAAGAACTCACTCATCACGTCCTAAGGGCGAGAACCCTATTGTAGAATTGACAATGCTAACAATCGTGAAATGCTAACATCGTGAAACTTGCAACTTGAAATTATTGTCTCAGTTGAATTGACATGTTAATGAAACAAAGAAAAGATCTACACTGCTTAGAACTGCATGTTAGGATGTCTTTACTTTAAATCATTTTATAATCAGTTTGTTTAATCCTTTCGTCGTTATCTCATTTAAATGATTAATGCCTCTTAAATGCAGTATAAATTTGTATATTTCTTGCCTTGGGTTCTAACCTTTACTTGCAGACCCTTGCTGACATACATTCATGTTTTTGGATGTATGTCAGATCCCAAGCTATAGCACCAGGAGGACTAGTTGAGATAGCTGAATCAGTGGACCAAGACTTGTTGAACTAGTACAATTTCATTGCACTTCTTTTCAATTGTTGTATGGTCATAAGATCCACTCTTCTTTCTCCATTTGTTGTAATTCTGTTGAGGCGGTTGAGATTGTAATATTGTTTTACTTATCTGTGTTGTTTTGAGTAATGCAAGCAAGAACCTGCAGTTTTTACACAGACGCTTATTATGTTAAGTCAAGGAGGAAAGAAAAGCAAAAGTACCTCCTCCTGACTTGCATAAGCGGGCCCGTTCGCGTCCTCGCTCTCAAGCCTAATGGGAAGCGGGGCGTAACAGGTTTTAGTGGTGGCCCATGCAGGTCTCTGCCCATGCGAAATACTTTAAAACAGCATAGATAATATTACAATCTTGACTCTCAAACAACACTTTCTCTAGAATCTTCTACCCCGATCAACTTCATTAGAAGATTACAGTCCTATGTTTCCGGATCCTTTGTCAACCAAATCAGTATATTCTTGATTTTTAATCTCCCTTGATTTTACATTCCACTTTTGACCTTAGGAATTTATCGTAACTTTTCACAAGTCAATTCCTACTCGTACTCACATTTCTAATCCTTAATTTCGATCCACGTGATCTTTCTGACAGCAAAAATTATTCTTTTGATTCATCCACGTTACTATATTGATTCTGCTGTCGATATCCCTTTTATGGAATTTTTCACCCAGTTTAACTTCTTTAAAAATCTTTTACACATGCCTAATATTTTTTTTTCAACTGACTTAAAATTATTATTTGATTTTGAGTTTCCTTTGCTGAAAATTTTAGTCACTAAATTTTTAAAACCTACTTTACTTCCTATTTTACTTCCTACATATGGAGATCTTTATCTTTAAAACTCTTTTGTTGATGTCACGCATATAAATGACGAGCTTCCTTCAATGGACCATGATCCGGTCAATGTGCTTGGCTAAGTTTGTTGGATCACCCTTGCTAGACTTGGGGTAAGTGATCCTGGCTTAGTCACTTCCCATGGCCGTGTCCGCTGGACCGCAAGGACGTAAATCATGATTACGTATGGCATTTTCGTTAATACTATACTTCAACGGATTTCGAAATAGTCAACCATATACTAATTTTAAATACTTCTTATACTATTAGTTCTGTATTCATCGTATTTATACTTTAAAATTTTTGTACAAAAAAAAAATTATATCTATCTCCATTTACGAAACAAACACTACATCTCTGCACCCATGACTCTCTCATCTTTTACTTATCTACTATTTTAAATTTATACCACATACTCGCTATCATTATATACGCAATTGGGATATTGTCACATTCTTTTCACAAACCTCCCATTCTCCCAGTTAATCATTCATAACCATCTCTATACCACCTGATCAAGTTAACTCTTGTCCCGACTACCGATTTGATACCACTGTTCCACAAACTAAGTCGAGACTGCTCGAACGTGATAGAACGGTATAACAATAAGCGGTCTTGAATTACAACTTGATCAGTGTCTAGAAAGGAATGGGAAGGGGATTGGTCAACCAAAGGACTTGTCCTGCGGTCATAGAAGTGACATGTGCCTTCAAGCCCTGACTGCCTGGCTGGTTTGAGAGTAAAGTAAGACTTCTTATTATTAGGCCACCCCGCACTATTAGATAGTCAAGCGACATTTGTTTTCCTCACACTCGCTCATTACTTGTCCTTTTCAGTGTTACTTCGTATACCTGGTTGTCTTACTATTGTCATCACATTGTCTATTGGTTAAAACATTGTTGCTACCATACCATGCCACCGTTATTACTTCTGCGCTTGCACAGTCACCTTTACTTTATACATTACACGCATTTTACTTACCACACTTGATCAGCTGCCAGTGCTTTACCTTCCACTCATATTTGTATGTCTGTTCTTACTCTACTTTTTCCACCTGTAAGATCGTGTTTCTGATCAAGCTAACTCCATACCCTTGCATCACCTAAAACCATTCGTCACAAACTTGATTTATTACATCATACAACTCAGTATCCTACACTATCTCTTGGTTACCACATTAGTGCATTTATTTTAGCAAGATTAGTTTTAAAATTTGCGTTATAAACTTTTCTTTTAAAATGTTTACTTCTACTTTTATTACTATCATCAACAATGTTAAATTTTGTTATCCGTTATATTGTTAGAATGGTTAGATATAATAATTGTTATTATTAGGGGATTATAATGATGTAAGGTGTAGTTGTGTTGATTAATTACAATATGACGGATGGAATAATGTGTTCAAAAATTATATTTCACATTTAGTATATACCCATTCATAATGACTTCAAGAGGATTCCATACTATGAAAGGTACACAGGAAGACGAGTACATTACGGATTTAGAATTCATATTAATAGCAGCTGAGAGTAGCCTTGTAAATATTACATGATTTATGATGACGATAATAGAGTATTTAACGTAACAAGACTTCATCGTACGGACAGCAAGATGGAGACGTCGAAAATGATATGATATGTTGATGCAAATGGATAGTTGCGTATATTGATGTAAGTTGCTTGGGATAAGATTCAATGAGAAATGATGAGATGTGATTCAAAAAAATTTGTTAATTAGGTGTTTGAACTTATGAGTTGTCACGATGAAGAATGAGTTGGGAGCCTGATAAATGTTGATAGTAGATGGTGATGTATACTAGGCGTATCTTTTTTTTACTTGTCGTATTATGTTAGTAATTGGTATATCCCCGTTATATCAATGGATTAATATATGAATAAGATTAATATTGGAATTTATGGATATCACAATTATAGTACTACGAGGTAGGTTATACGATGAGCAAGGTATAATACACTACAGCTGGGACAACCTATGAGAATGTACAGCTTTTTGGAGAACTTGAGTATAAAGGATATCATACATTAAAGATTCCCCGAGACAATGTTACTACCTTAATAGCAATGGTGAGCGAAAGATTAAGGGAATTTGTAAGAAGTATTGGTTGAGGATAGTTGATATTTTCGAGGTTGCCTAGTTCAAAATATTAATTGTTTAAGACAAGAATTATGAGATAGAAGTCAAAAAGAAAAGGGAGGTAATGGACTTGTATTTAAGTTCAGGATATGCTTATTTATTCAGCAACGAGACGAGAAGTGATGATTTATTTTAGTAGCACTTGTTTGGTGTTTATAGGTTTAGCAACCTGAGTGTTAGAATATTGGGGTTGCAGTTGAGAGTATTTTATTATTTTCTCACCCTTGTCCCTGCACATCGTTGGTAGCCGTCGTTAGCTATCTTGCTTGTCTATTGACGGTTAAGGCCATCGATGGTGCTTGGTCATCCAAACCTATTTTTGAAACTCAGTCTTAACCGCATCACTTGTAACTTTTCCTAACCAATTCCATTTCTTTGTCCCTACGTATTTCAGGTCAAAATTTACCTCATAGAAATACGAGAACGTTATCCATACTTGCTTCCTGCTCATTAGTTGATAAGAATTCCGAGGACGGAATTATTCTTAAGGTGGGTAGAATGTAACGGCCTGTATTTTTTAGACGTGCGTAGGATCGTGCGTACCAGTATTTTACTTCTGTCATCCAGATAATATTTTTAGTCCGTACGTTCTGTGCTACGTGTCGACACATACGCGTCTCCGATTTCGTTTTTACCGTGTCATCATTAATTGGCTATCAAGTTTAACAAAATCACTTTAACTTAATTGTCTTACTAATCACAACTTGTTAATCACTTTAATTAAGTTACTAATTACTTTATTTTACTGTTTACGTTTAAAATTTACTTAATTACTTAATTACGTTATTACTTTAACCCTTCTATCTCCTATCTTAACTCATCTTTCATGTTAGATTTTTAAAACACAAGAGTTAGAGGAGAGAAACACGTTTCTCATATTAGATGCATTCCCCCTTACGATTAGTTAAGGTTACATTTAATTTCCATCTTAATCAAACCGAACTTATTTGACTAAGCATTGGAATGGATACACACTCACGTCGGCAGATACATTCCTCTCTCTATTAAAAATCAACAAACACACCCAACATGTTTCTTCAAATTAGTCAAAAGTTGAACATAAATTCTGTCTAAATCAAAGGCCTAATCCTTTGACAAACGTTGCATCTTTGTCGCCTGTTAAACTCCTTAAGAACAGGATGTCTTCTCCCTGCAAACCAACCTGCAAAATCCCACACCTTCATCTGCAACCCATTTCAGATTCATCATCCCTAAGATCAATTTCCCAAAACAAAAACAATTGATCACCAAAATCCACCATCAAGTTCTTCCCGAAATATGTTCTTCATTAGCCCCAAATCATTTCTTCCCCCAAAAATCCATTTCCCAACCAAAGCCCAAACTGAAAATTGAAGCTTGAGGGATAAAATTTCAGCCCAAACTAGAAACAAATCATCTCCAAAATCATGTTCCCCAAATCAACAGAAACTGATTTCGAAATCAGTAAAACAAAAGAAGAAATCAAAAGGAAACCCAAATCAACACCAAACCCACGACCTATTTTCAGATCTATTCCAACCCTCCTCCTCCCCCGTGCCGCCTTGCCCACCATCGCGCGCGCCGACCTGCAACACGCCGAGAGCCCAGCAGTCGCGCGCGCTTCCAGGAGCGCCGCCTGCACAGCCGAGCCGCGCGCGTGCCTTTGCCGCCGGAGCAGCTACCGCCGCCGCCTACTGCTGGTTGCTGCCGCCGTCGCCGCACCGGAGAGCCACCACCTCCCTCCGTGCGTGTAAGTCTCCCCTTGGCGTTGCTTGCTTGCTGCAAAGTAATGAAAACAAAAAAAAAGAATAAAGAAAGGGAAGAAGAAGAGAGCCTGGGAAAGATAGTTTCAGCATTATTACAAAAAAAAGAGACAGAGTAAGAGAGTAAGAGAAAGGGGTAAGCCTTATTAAAGAATAGGAGAATAGAGAGAAGTTGTAGTGATTTAAAACATGGCAGCTATGAGAGAGACAAAGCACGGAGAGTGACAGAGAGGACCAGTGAGAGTTATTGTTTGTTGGTTTGTAATATTAACCCATAATAAAAGTTGGTACTAGTAGGTGGTAGGTTAAAAGATATGTTAACTTTACCATGTTAACAGTAGCTTAAAAGTAGTGTGATAAAGTGTGAACGTACTAGTAGGCGATATTAAATAAAATAAGGGGTATCGTGTTAGTTTAACAACATAAATATCACCCTAGCCAGAGAACCGGATAAAATTAACTGAACCCACTTTAGAGATTATTTTAATACTGTGTTATTTCACGAAATATCTAATCTGGTGATTTGTTTAACTAAAACAGAAAACCGGACATACCGTAACGAAGTACCCGTAGAGACAAACCCAACTGCACCAAAATCACCGAAAACAGGCAAGTATACAATTTATAGTGTATTTTTGAAGTTGGATGCTCTTTTGGTCTTTTAAGAAAAATTAACTTTCTGTTCAATTTTTGTTAAAATCGCATGTTCACCCTTTCTGCTAAATTATTGTAAATGTTGTTTCGATACTCTTGTAATGTGAAAATTGCTGCATGTAAGTAAATGATCATGTTATTTAATTGCTGCATATCTTGAAATAATTAACTAGCATGTGACATCGTGAGATCGTGCGCCTCGAAGGCGAAATCGTGATTTTCGTGATGTCATGTAAGTTGACAAATTCGTGCTTGTAATTCGTGAATTAGGCTGGCTCGTGTTCCAGCACAAATCTTGGGTGGGGTAAGGGTTGAGCGGCTGCTAGGCGTATGAACGAGTACTCTCTTCAAGGGCACCACCCGTAGGCGGTGGGTTAGCGCCAATCACGGTAAGCCCCCGTGAGAAGAAGAACTCACTCATCACGTCCTAAGGGCGAGAACCCTATTGTAGAATTGACAATGCTAACAATAGTGAAATGCTAACATCATGAAACTTGCAACTTGAAATTATTGTCTCAGTTGAATTGACATGTTAATGAAACAAAGAAAAGATCTACACTGCTTAGAACTGTTTGTTAGGATGTCTTTACTTTAAATCATTTTATAATTAGTTTGTTTAATCCTTTCGTCGTTATCTCATTTAAATGATTAATGCCTCTTAAATGCAGTATAAATTTGTATATTTCTTGCCTTGGGTTCTAACCTTTACTTGCAGACCCTTGCTGACATACATTCATGTTTTTGGATGTATGTCAGATCCCAAGCTATAGCACCAGGAGGACTAGTTGAGATAGCTGAATCAGTGGACCAAGACTTGTTGAACTAGTACAATTTCATTGCACTTCTTTTCAATTGTTGTACGGTCATAAGATCCACTCTTCTTTCTCCATTTGTTGTAATTCTGTTAAGGCGGTTGAGATTGTAATATTGTTTTACTTATCTGTGTTTTTTTGAGTAATGCAAGCAAGAACCTGCAGTTTTTACACAGACGCTTATTATGTTAAGTCAATGAGGAAAGAAAAGCAAAAGTACCTCCTCCTGACTTGCATAAGCGGGCCCGTTCGCGTCCTCGCTCTCAAGCCTAATGGGAAGCGGGGCGTGACATAAGCATTAGCCGTCTAACTAATGGGAGGGAGGAGGCAGAGCTCTCTGAAATAATTATGATTGAAATTATTCGTCTTTAGTTCAAGTCTCAGACATCTGACTCACTGTTCAGTCGTCTGATGATAAGCCATCGAACAGCTTACACAGGAGCCATCAAAGATCTTGCAAGAGGAAAATATATTTCCCTGCATCAGACGTCTGGAGTAGAACTCCCAGATGTCTGACTGCTCTGTTATACGTTTGGAAAACTACTTCAGATGTTTAGCGAGTCAGTGGAATTCTAAGCCTATATAACATGCATATAAGATGTCTGATGGCCCATCATCCTGGGCCAAAATCTCAATCTTGAGATTTAAGATCTAAATGTCATATGGGATCAACTAATGACTAATCTAATGACGTGTGCATGATGAGTGAACGCTTCTAAGTATTGAATTCAAGGCTTAACATTCTAAATGCATAAAGAAGTAAAGAATAAATAAAAATTACATTTTGTTAATCCATTTCACTTCCATATGAATCATTGAATCCATCTACTTGAATTCTTCAAGTCTTTGCTTGTCGCTCTTGATATTCTTTGAATCTAATTATGGTGAAGCTTTAATTAACAACAGAAAAAGAGTTAGTTACAATTAATTATGTTTGCTCATCATCAAACCCAAATTGGAGAATCCAATACTCCATCATTCTTCCCCTTTTTGATGATGACAAACAAATATAAACAAAATGAGTAATCGTGCTATAAATTAATACTTACTCTCCTTGCATTTATGCCAATCAAGTTAGCAAAATAAACGAATTATATGTAGAATCCCTGAATACTAAACGTCACACTAGAGGGGGTGAATAGTGTAGTGGCAATTACAAATGCTAATTAAAATAATTAAGCAAATGTGGAATAATAATTGCAACACAACAACAGCAAAGAGAGAATACAATCACAAACACGCTTTGTATCCTGGTTCGGATCCTTACACCGACGATCATATTCCAGTCCCATCCTCATAAACCCCAAGCTGTGGATTTCCACTAATGCTCCCTAAACCGGGGCACCAAACTCCAACTGAGTACAATCCATAAACTGGGATACCAAGGAGTAAACCCTTCAAGGTTACAAAGGAGTAAACCCTCCTAAGTGTAGAGTAAACCCTCCACTGCTCTCATAACCTGAGAGCTAAGTTAAAAAGAAATTGTAAATACAATAACACACTTATCTATGTCTTGAATAGATTTACGTATTGTGAAGATGAAGGCATGAAGTATTAAAACCCAAAGTGCTGAAGTTGAAGCTTGAGTGCACTTGGAAAACTTTCTCCCCTTGATGCAAGATCAATGCATACCACTAAAGTGTTAAAGAGTGAATGAGAGAAATAAAAATGCTCGTGGATTTTTGGCTCTAAAATGCGTTCTATACCATAAGCATTGGTGCCAAAAGGCAGCTTGATGCGAGAGTTATAAATATGACCGCAATCTACACGGTTATGTAAGCCGTCGTGTAGATTCCTCTGCTATGCCATTCTACACGGTCCTGTGTAACATGGCACACGGCTATGTAACTCTTCATTTTCAGCATCGTTCTGGGCCTTGATCTATACGGTCATGTGCGATATGTCACACGACCATGTTTTACAGTTGTCTACTCTTCAGTCATTTGATGATTTGAATCCCATTGCTTTTCGATTTCTTTCAAAGCTCATATCCTCACTGTTGAGTCCCAAACCCCCACATTTTCACCTGAAATACATCAAGGAAGACCAAGGGTAAAAAGAAACCAAAAAGTGGGAGAAACGTTATGAAAGATGTGGTGGAGTGATATGAAATGCAAGGGAAACCTACATGAAAAATATGTAAAATAAACACTCATCAAAATCCCCCAAGCTAAACTCTTCCTTGTCCTCAAGGACGGTAGCGAGAGAGTAGAGATTGGAGATATGCAAGCATGCAAATGAATGATGACATGATATCAGGAATTCCATGAAGATCAAGCATATATACATGGGCTAGTGAAAATTTCAAATTTTGAGAATTATAAACATGTCAATTCCTCTCCATCAATCGAGACATAGCCTAGAGCAATATTTCTAACACAAATCAACATATAATATACTTAATCATGGGCATGCTCAACTCCTATGATATTTCCTCTATCCTGCACTAGGCTATTACAATGTGAATCGAAATTATGTGATGGATCAAGAGGAGGGTTAGTATCGTATAATGGTCTATGACTCTATCAAAGAAATAGATCCCACAACACGTTAGTGTTCCTTGAATTGTTGGGGTTGCTTGCTTTATTCATGTTTTTATTCTATATCTCTCTTTTTTCTTTTTAGGATTTTAGTTGGTTCATGTAAGAAGCATTAGGTCAATGACTCCCAAATCAAACGACCTTATGGCATTGGGCCAAGAAGGACCCTCGGACCTACTAGCTCAAACCAACAAAACTATTTATTATTATGCACTCCCCCAAGCTAAACCCTTCAGCATGAATCCCCAATCCTTCCCGAGGCACGAGGACCCGGCTACTCAAGGTAGCTGGAAGAACGATGCATATTTATTCTTTTTCTTCCTTTTATATATCCTTTTCAATTTTTTTATTTTCATTTTTTCTTCAAACATGAATAAACTAGGCAAGTTATTATCCAAGTTCTATAAGATTACTAACCATTGTTCTCAACTAAAGCTTCTAAGATTCATGATAAGAAGGGTTCCCAAGGAAAAAATATAACCTAAGTCATTTTGAGTACTTCTTATAGCTCCCCGCTCCCCAGGATACCCGAAAAGTACGAATAAGTCCCAGGTATTCCCAGAGATATGAGGGCAAAGAGAAGGAAGATGAAAGAAATACAATAGAAACAAGAAGGCCACTACGCACGTATTGGGAAATACAAATAATGATCCATCACAGAAAAGACAACACAAGAAAATAGTAGACAATTAAAACATCATTTATTTTATTACATTATCACAAAGAGTACATCATACATCATACATCATCATCAGTACCGGGTGTACAAAGGGGACAGAGGGAAATCCCAGAAAACTCACAAATGATAAAGATGTCCACACCTGGTACAACTCACTCCATAGACTACCCCTGAGAATCAACTATACAAGGTCACCCTATGTGGGTTCCATCTCTGAATAATCTCTTGGTCAAGTCCAGCTCAGACAGTACTGCTCCTCATACCGAAAAAAGTAAATAGGACACGTCAACGTGTGACCCAGTAGGATTATCTAACTACACAAGGTTGGGTCATTCTCAGAACTGTTCTACCTAGTAAGGTCTTGTTGTTGGATCCTGTCAAAACAACGTTAGGATCGATGAATGAAGTTGAGACTTACGCTTGCGTACGCGGCACCGTAATCTCGGAACTTCGCCCTCGGATTCGCCACAACGGTCGATACTTCGTTACGGAGGATCGAAGCAGAGTTTCACCGCCTAAATCTCTAACTAGAAGAGGATTTTAATGGAAGGGAGAAGAAGAACATAAGGATGCCTTATGCAAACTTATGGCATGGAAAGTGTGAATGAATGCCTTACCCTTGGGTCCTATTTATAGGCTTTAGGGGTGGTTATTGTAGGAAATAACCAATTATAAGCTTATTAGCCTATATTAGCACATTCATTTATCTTCTTCTTTATCCACTTATCAAGTGCCATTTTGCACTTATAAAGTGGCTTTTTCCACTTATCGAGTGGCTTTTTCCACTTATCGAGTGGTCCTTTTCACACGAGAAAAGGTTCCCTTCGCGCACGCCTTCGTGCACGCGACATCTGAGGTCCGTATACCCTCATACATCCCCTCATGGGTGTATTTATGTCGTCCATATCCAACATCTCCCACTCACACTTAAGGGGATTGTAGGGAAACTTATTTTCCTCTAACTCTTCTGTTTATCATACCGATAAATAGGCCGTGTGACCGTCATGCGCATAGAGTACGCTGTTGTGCACTTGTTAGAGATACACAACACTCCTCGAGGTGCAAAGTTGAGTAGATCAACGCATGCTTTACCCTAGATTATTTCTTCACATTTCTTATACTTTATATTCAACAATTGAATCCCATCTGGATTGCAATTGGCTGGCCAGCTTTGAATCTTTAAAGTCCAAATGTGAATGCGAAATTAATCTTCCTCTTCTTGCGATCCTTTCGATCTTGACTTGACTTGCTTTTCTAACATGCCCCGACGGACCGAATTAACCATAGTCCATAAGTAACATGCTAAGATAGCAATCACCCGGTCAAATCTAAAGGAACCAATTAGAGTCCATAAGGGTAATGAATTAAGACCCATGTGGTCTTTGGGTCTCACATAATAGTAAACTTATTTACTATTCTAACCCAATGGTCAAAAAATGCATACGTAGTATGAATACGTATTACAACATCGCTCCTTTCCCAGGGAGTGTATGTCTCAATGATGTTGTAAGGATGATGATCAGACACGACAATGTCTGACTTTGAGTCCCTTTTTCTACTCATATAATCCTTCGGACTCACATCCCGCATTTAGACAGATAGGATTTCAAAATCCTCTTAGATCTTCTGTAAGCATCCATATGATGCAGATCTTTCATGCGACAATTTTGTTTAAGTCATGACTCTAAATCATCCGTCTGATGATTTTGACTTTAAACAGTTCTCATCTCTATTCTATCCGTCTGATAGAATAAGGCGGTTGCTCATGTGAGAGAGCCAACCTCAATCTGTCCGACATACTAGAAAGTATAGATGAGATTTCAAAAATGTACACAAACATTTCTCAAGAAATTCATATGCAATGTTTGAAAAATAACATATTCTTTTATTAAATTTGATCATTTACAGACATGGGAATTTACATTGGTACAACTCAGCTCTTACGCAATCCTTGGGATGATAAGTGTTTGTAAAACACATCTCTGGGGATCGCCTTCGTGAGCGGATCCGCTATCATCTCATGCGTAGATATGAACCTTATGTCCACCTTCTTGGTCTTATCATAGTCTTTTGCAAATTTGTAGCGGATATCAATGTGTTTGGTCTTACAATGAAATTTAGGATCTTTGACATAAGCTATAGATGCTTGACTGTTGCTGTGTATAGGTACAGCACCTGAGTCACTTGCATCAATTAGCATGTCTAAGAATTTCCTAAGCTAAACAGCCTCTTGGACTGCCATGCTAAATGCTACAAACTCGGCTTCCATAGTTGAAAGTGCGATGCAGGATTGTTTCTTGCTACTCCAGGATATTGCACCAGATCCGAGTAGAAAAACATATCCTGAGGTCGATCGTCGCTCATCGAGATCACCCGCCCAATCAGCATCAGTGTAGCCTTCGAGCCTCAAGGCATCTCCTTGATAGCATAAAGCAAAGTCTGCAGTTCCTTTGAGATACCGCATTATCCTCTTAACCGCTTTCCAGTGTACTTGCCCTGGGTTGAATTGGTAACGACTTACCATTCCAACGGCAAAACAGATGTCCGGTCTTGTACACATCATAGCATACATAAGACTACCAACTGCACTGGAATATGGAACTTTTTCCATAATCTCTTTCTCCTTTTGGTTCTTAGGACATGATTTCAGATATAAATTATCGCTTTTGCTTATAGGAGTATCAATGGACTTGCAGTCCTGCATATTAAATCGTTCTAGAACCTTCTTTATATAAGTCTCCTGTGAAAGAGAAAGAAGTTTCTTCAAACGATTCCTTGAAATCTTAACTCCAAGGATATATGCGTCTTCTCTCATGTCTTTCATCTCAAAAACTGATGAAAGCCAAGCCTTGATATCCATCACAAAGCCCTTGTCATTTCCGGCTATTAAAATATCATCTACATATAGAGACATGATAACATACTTGCTTTTAATCCTTTTGATATATACGCAGTTATCTTCATCAAGCATGGTAAAACCATTTGATAAGACAACTTCTTGAAATCGTATATACCATTGCCTCGAGGATTGTTTAAGACCATATATGGATTTAAGAAGTTTACAAACCTTATGTTCGTTTCCTTCTTTTACAAACCCTGTTGGTTGTTCCATATAGATCTCCTCGTCCAATTCTCTATTGAGAAAGGCAGTCTTTACATCCATTTGATGTAATTCGATGTCTAAGCAAGCTACCATTGCCAGAATCAGGCGAATCGAGATAAAACGAACAACAGGTGAGAAGGTCTCTTCGTAGTCTATCCCTTCCTGTTGCGTAAAACCTTTCGCGACAAGGCGAGCTTTATATCTGTCAATAGAGCCATCAGCCTTATGCTTGATCTTGAGAACCCATTTGTTCCCAATAGCTCTACGTCCTCTGGGTAAGTCAACTAAGTCCCAGACTTGGTTAACTTTCATGGATTCTAACTCCTCTTGCATCGCTTCCATCCATTTGTCTTTAGCAGGGCAAGATACGGCCTGTTTGAAAGTAGCAGGCTCGTCATCTTCTTGTAGTAAAGTCATAAAGGTTTGCGGAAATTCATCCTCAAATCTTAGAGGAGCCAACCTTGTATGACTACTACGTCGTATTTGAGATTCTTCAAGTCCTTGTTGACTCGAATTTAGATCAATTCTAATATCACTCCCACTTGGAATGTTGTTAGAATTGCTCCCACTTGGATCATTATTCCCGTATGGAATAGGATAATCGTCATTCGTATAATCCATTGGTGAAGATTGAAACGTATTTTCATTTTCACCAAGAATTCTCCCACTCGAATGAGGTAATCCTTCTTGATCATAAATCTCAAATAGAGATAAGTCCTGACTTATCTCGCCCTGTCTTGGAAACTCGTTTTCCAAGAAAGTGACATCCCTCGATTCAAACTCAATTAGCCTACCATTGTCTTCCTGACTAACAAAAACATAACCTTTGGAGTTTTCTGCGTATCGTATAAAGATACATTTCCTTCCCCTTGGCCCAAGTTTGCCATACTTATGGGAGGAAATATGTGTGTATGATGCACAACCCCAAGGTTTCAAAATGTTTAAGTCAGGAGACCTTTGGTTCCACAACTCATAAGGAGTGGAGCTAACTGATTTCGAGGGTACGCGGTTTAAAATGAAAGCGGCCGTCAATAATGCATCACCCCAAAAGGTGATTGGCAAGTTAGCTTACGCCATCATTGAACGAACCATTTCCATTAAAGTCCTATTTCTCCTTTCTGCAACACCGTTTTGTTGAGGAGTATAAGGCATAGTTACCTGATGTACTATGCCTTTTTCATCACAAAGTTCCTTAAAACTTGTTGATTGATATTCACCGCCCCTATCGGTTCGCAAGACCTTAATCTTGCGATCTAATTGATTCTCCACTAAACTCATATAGTTTTTAAAGCAAGCCAATGCTTCACTTTTGTGGGATATCAAATAGATATGTCCGACTCGGGTGAAATCATCAATAAAAGTGATGAAATAGGACTTCCCGCGTCTTGTCTTGACATTCATCGGACCACATATGTCCGAATGGATAAGCTGTAATGGAACCTCGGCCCTTGTGCCAGTTCCAAACGGCTTGCGATAAGATTTCCCCACTAGGCAATGTTCGCAGGTCGACATTTCAACCTTTGAAACATTGGATAGAAGGTTACGTTTGGCAAGTCTATCCATACGCGTTGGTCCAATATGACCAAGCCTTGCGTGCCAACAAATCACATCAGACTCATAAGTCTTAGAATTTGCAATAAGGAAATTTTCATTACATGAGGAATCATAACTTGTACTCATTACAATAAATCCTTTAAATAGAAACCCAGTACCAATAAGAGTATTATTACAACTTAAGTCCACATTACAATCATGAAAAAACCTGTTATAGCCAAGACCCATTAACACGACCACAGAAATTATATTCCTTCGAATATCTGGAGCGAAGAGGACATCATGAAGTAGGAGAGTGCGGCCGTTGTCCAAGACTAGCTTGCAAGTCCCAACGCCTTTCACTTCAACACATGTGTTGTTTCCTACATAGATCCACTTCGTTCCTTGGGGTATCCGGTGATACTCCACGAAGGACCGTCTGTCCCTTGCTATGTGGTCGGTGGCACCTGAATCAATTATCCAAAATGGATTAGATTCCACAAGAAATATTGAACTAGAAACACATATGTAACTAGTATATTTACAAGTTACCTCGTCGCCTCCACTCGTACACGAACGAGCATAGTGACCGAGCTTGTTGCACTTGAAGCACTTGATCCTCTTCAAGTCTTTCTTCTTGTGCCATTTCTTGTGCCCACTCTTATGTTTAGGTTTCTTGGTAGACTCAGGTTGCTTATTACGTTCATTAGTAGACTTCGAACGATCTTTCCGTTTCTTTCCCCCGTGTGGGGAATTAGCAACCATGTGCACTTCTGCACTTGGCTTGGCAGCCACAAGCCGCTCTTCCTCTAATTCGAGGTGCTTGGAAATATCGCTGAAAGTCTTGATGCTCTCATTATGAGTGAGATGCATCTTCATTTGGTCCCACCCATTTGGTAGGGAATGTATGACTGCTTGGATTTGTTGCTCATCTGTGAGCACATGACCTGCATCCTTTAACTCAGAGATTAGATTCGCCATATGTCGCAAATGTTTCCCCATGGAATGATCTGGACGTTTCTTGTATGAATCAAATCTTATAGTTAAGGCGCGAAGTTTGGACACCGATGTGACACCAAACTTTTCTTCAAGCTTGGACCATATGTCCATGGCTAAGTCATGTTCTCGGAAGATGCGCATTATGTCATCAGCCATACTGCTTAATAACATAATGCGTGCGATCTTGTTCTTCCGAGACCAAACATCAAAAGCTTCCTTGTCTCGTCTGTGTTGGGCCGTAGTGCCCAACTCGGGTTCAATCATTACGTTCTTTAGAGTTTCGAGCACTTCTTGCTCCTCTAAAACGTATTGTATCTTGATGGACCAAAGTTTGTAATTATCGCCGTTGAGTTTTTCACCTCTGTTTAACTCAGCAACGATATTTTTTGAAGTGGAAGACATTTTACTTTTAAAATGCTGCAAAAGACACAAAAAACCGAAGGTTTGATCAAAAACATTGCATTGAAAAATTCTTAAAATATAATTCCCATTTGAAGTGATAATAGAATATCCCATTTGGATAGTTCTAATTTCAACTCCCACTTGGAACGACATTTATAATTTGATAAGTTACTTTCGAAAAATATTGAAAATGTTACTCTAGAATCGGAAAGGTCACTACGTTTCCAATCACCATCTAGAGTAACTTTCAATATTTCCCCATCACTTTATCAAATGTTAGTACTCTTATAGTACTTCGCAGCGGAAAAGCGTTTTTTAAAAAAGTATTTTTTAAAAACGTATGAAAACGTATTTTTCAAAATTGTATATTTCGACTTAGTACCCTTATGATACTAGCGAAATATTTGGCACTTCCTGGCCATTTGCCGGGAATGAGCAGTAGCCATGCCAAGGCCGGATCCCCCTGAGGGGATTTTTCTGCAAGCCATTGTCGTCGGTTCCCGTATGGATCCAGGCGCTTCCCCCCGTATGGGAGAATTTTGCCGCAGACGACTGTCGTTAGCCCCGTATGGGCTAGTCGGCACATTTGTGTTCGACCAAAGCCTTTTTCCACCCTGTATGGGCTAGTTGGCATGTTCGTGATCGACCAAGGCCTTTCGCCGGATTGGTCGACCAAAACTCCTAGATTGGTCGACCAACCAATGATCTGCACTCCTCCCGGCCAGGGCCTCTGCCCTGGCCGAGGCTAGCCAAGGGCCGGCCAAGGGCCTCTGCCCTGGCCGGCCAGGGGCCCTGGCCCCTCGACCAGGGCCTCTGCCCTGGCCGAGGCCGGCCAGGGCCGGCCAGGCTCTGCCCTGGCCTCTGCCAGGGCCGGCAGGGCCCTGGCCCTTGGCCAGGGCCGGCCAGGCCCTGGCCTGAGGCCAGGGCACCGGCCCTGGCCTCTGCCAGGGCCGGCAGGGCCCTGGCCTCTGGCCAGGGCTGGCCAGGCCCTGGCCTCGCCGCGGCCAGGTCTCTCTGGCCCTGGCCGAGGCCGGCCAGGGCCCCCTGGCCGTGGCCGTGGCCGGCCAGGGCCGGCCTTGGCCCTTTGGCCTTGGCCGGCCACCCCCTTGTATGGGGTTGTCGCACACCCCGCCGGAGGGGTGGCCATGGTGGTTATTGGCTGTAGCCAACCCCCTCCGCATGGGGAGGGGGGGTGCATTGCCTTCATAGCCCATTTGGCCATGGTGATCATGCACCAAAAGTCATCTTCTCCGATGGAGATAACTACCATCATCTTCCTCGATGAAGCACCCGTTCGTCGAGAAAGTAGTTATCTTCTAATGGCCGTGTGCCAAAATGAAAAATTAACATACTTTAAAATTCGTAAACTACGCGCTCCACATGAAGAGAGTTCACATTCCCTATGAATGGAGACTCAGCATCCATGAAGAGAGCGAGCTTGACGATATGAACGGTCGGTTCTTCCCGTCACGGAGAGTTCCTACCATATCCGTAATGGTAGGAGACCCTAACATGAAAAGAACAACCGATGCGTTCTCTCCGTCACGAAGCGTTCCTACCATATCCGTAATGGTAGGATACCCATTCGTGAAAAAGACAACGCCTCGTTCATCGGTTCGACGGGGCGGCGGTTTGACCGGGGCGAACCCGTATGGCTTTGATACCAATGTTGGATCCTGTCAAAACAACGTTAGAATCAATGAATGAAGTTGAGACTTACGCTTGCGTACGCGGCACCGTAATCTCGGAACTTCACCCTCGGATTCGCCACAATGGTCGATACTTCGTCACGGAGGATCGAAGCAGAGTTTCACCGCCTAAATCTCTAACTAGAAGAGGATTTTAATGGAAGGGAGAAGAAGAACATAAGGATGCCTTATGCAAACTTATGGCATGGAAAGTGTGAATGAATGCCTTACCCCTGGGTCCTATTTATAGGCTTTAGGGGTGGTTATTGTAGGAAATAACCAATTATAAGCTTATTAGCCTATATTAGCACATTCATTTATCTTCTTCTTTATCCACTTATCAAGTGCCATTTTGCACTTATAAAGTGGCTTTTTCCACTTATCGAGTGGTCCTTTTCACACGAGAAAAGGTTCCCTTCGCGCACGCCTTCGTGCACGCGACATCTGAGGTCCGTATACCCTCATACATCCCCTCATGGGTGTATTTATGTCGTCCATATCCAACACTTGTCACTAACTGTAAATAAGTCTACTACAAACGCTTAAAGAAATAAACATTCAGACAAGTACTGAAAAGAAAGACTACTGAATTATTATATAGAAAGAGGGGTAAACATCACATGCATATATTGTAAAGTAAGAACTGCAGAATTAAATAAATGTAAAGTAAAAGTAGACATTCACAGATATGCATGGGATGATTATGAATGCAATGCAATGCCTATGGGATCCCATCTATGCCAACGTGCATACAATATAACTCATAGATTCTAGAGGTGGCTCACATGGATTCAGGAGGTGGCCTCCAGCATTTCTGTGGCATGCTGGTCCATATAGCACGTAGGTCCATGTCGTCTATTATACCACACATAGATTCAAGAGGTGGCCCACATTGATTCAAGAGGTGGCCCCGGCAATTTCGTGACACGCTGGTCCATGTGGTACTTCGGTCTATGTGGTGTTAATTTCCATTATTTTCATATGCCATAGCATGTGTCATTACTTTCATATTTCCACATTTGCCTTTACTTTCAACTTTCGCTTCCATATCACAATAAAGTGTCTCATTCATAAGCAATATCTTTAAAAGAGATTAACAAGTTGCATAAAGATATGCCGTGGTTAACATGGATAGTTGCATATTAATAAAGCATGAGCTATCAACATTAATAAAGAACTTCAATGAAACATTATCTTAACATCATGGGCTTTCTTTCTATGCATATAGAACATGAAAGCAACATGGGAAGCATGGCATACATAATGGCATGATCCATGTTATAAATAACATAAACATGGAGCACAAGGATTTATATTTATTTTTGCAGCATTTAAATTAACATGAATCTCATCCAGGGACAATCCACACGGCCGTTTGGGTAGTTCTACACGGCTGTGTGGAATGCTAAGGCCAACACACAAGACTAGCTGACACGGTCATTTGGTCAAGTCCACACGACTGTATGGAGAACAAAACTCCAGTTCAGCCACACATAGCCATACAATCATTTGGGGGGTTCCACACGACCGTGTGGAGTTACACTACAACACACGACTCAAAGGTGTAGCCACACGGTTATTTGGTGATTCACTCGACCGTGTGGTGAACTTTCCACAGCATGTAAAAGCAAAACAGTCACACGGTCGTTTGGGCAGTTCCACATGACCGTGTGAACACATAGACTAACACGGTCGTTCCATGAATGACACGACCGTGTCGTCAAGCTAGAGTCATTCTTCTAAACGAGTCTAAGTCGACTTGATCGTTCTTTTGCTTGGTCGGTGACACAGCCGTGTCAAGGTCGACTCGGTCGTGTGGGGGTGCTGTCGCTGCTTGATTGGTCTAAACGACCGTGTCGACGGTGGTGTCGATCGACTGTTGTCGATTTCCTATGAAATTCAAATCCTAATTCTACACAATTCTTAAGATTAACTCTAACTAGGGTATTTAGATCTTCCTACATCATCAAGTCCTTCATTCTAGAGTCTTTGGTCCTTCTTCTCCTTGAAGACCCCATCAATCTCTTCTCCCATAGTGAAACAAATTAGGGTTCCAATGGTGGGGTGGTGGTTGTATTGGCGGAGAGGGTGGTGGTGTCGTGGAACTGTGGTGGGGTTCGGCTGAGTTCTTTGCGTGAGGAAGAGAAAATGAGAATGAGAGAGATGGGGGGGTGTTTCTCCTTTCTTTTTCATTTTTCCTTTCGTTTTCCCTTTCTCTCTCTCTCTTCCTTTCTCTCTAAGTCAAGCCCTCATCCTTGTCATCACTAACCACTTCTCTAGGTTTGCCATATGTGAGGGATTAGGTGGAATTTAGTGTAGTAATGACACCTCAAGCTAATTAGGTGTCATCCTTAGGATTTTTAGGATTTTCTTTTTAAGCAAAATAGATATACATCTTATAATACATTATACCCCCATTACATACTATGTATTTCCCTTTAATACTTCATTCAATATAATTCAAATGAAGTTTAAAATTATTTAAAATTAGTTTTGGCTTTATAAAATTTAAGGAAAATTATTGGAAATACCCACAATAGTAATACACACGAATACGTCCAATATATTTATATTATATTCGTTTTTACGGACACTGTGTATTACACTTCTATTCTAGATATTATGAGCATAAGCGTAAGAAGCATATTATATGAGATCTAATACTTAAGACTTACCCTAGGCCTACATCCTATCGACATTAGGAAATTGAACATAAAGATATGCAAATTTGAAAATTATTCACCAAAAATATCCATGCATATAAAGACGCAAATTCATGGAATTCCTAATATATTATATACACAAATGATGCATGGGATGCATGACATGCATAAGGTGCATGGATACAAATTTTTGTTTTGTTTTTCATGGAAAAGGAAAGGAAAAAATGATGCATGAAAAAAGAAAAAGGAAAATAAGACAAAAGTGAGGTGAAAACTTGGAAATGATGCATAATATGCTCCTCCCCAAAGCTAGAACTGAACATTATGCTCAATGCGAAATATGAAGAGAAAATATGAGGAAAAATATGTGGGGGAAGAATAAGAAGATGGGTGATGGAAAGAAGACGGGCCTCCCCTAAGCTAGGAAGTGAATATGCCCTTAGTATGATATGGATGTGGAAAACTAGGGATCCATGAGATGTTGGGGGAGTGAATGGTGATGATGGTTAAGAGGAGCCTTCCTCAGGTGGTGGTGGTGGTGGAAGTGGGATGGGTCAGATGTCACGGAAATGGCTATGATTAATGTTCCACACATACATGTCATAGAGCATGGAATGCATTGTGCAAAGTCTGGCTCTAATGTCATACATGGTGGACCTAATATCACGTACACTCTCCTCCAAGTTTAATATGCAATAGTCGAGAGTAAGAGGAGGAGTAGTGCACGAGGGGACATAACCATCTCCAGACTGGATGTGCTCCTCAGTGAATGGTGGATGTGGGGGTGGAGGTGGAGGTGGTAGAGGCTCCTCAGTGTGCTCAGGTGGGACAACGAGATCAATAAGATGCTGAGCGGGAATAGGCTGAGGCTGTGTAGCATGTATAAAAGCTGGATCAGGGGGAAACGACCACTACAAGGTCTTGTCAATACGAGTGTGCTCAGGATTCGGCAATATGGTGTAAGGAGCGTGAGAAGGTCTGTGTAGCCAAATAAACTACCTCGCTAAATTGGGTTTGATCATATGCATATTGGTCAGCACAAAATTATCGAGATATGTAGGGCCGGGTGTCTTAGGCAAGTCATCTGGAATCTGGAGGGAGAGGTGACTGGCAATCAGGTTAATGAAGGAGTCACAACAAATTTTCCTAGCAGTGGAGTTGCTAAAGTGGATGTGCCTATGGGCTAGCCAATTACCAGCAGCGAATAGGATTCATGGTAATGCGGTGCTGTTTGCATTGTAATGCGTGGATATGTCTCCTCCATATAGAATAAAGTGGTGGCGAGAATGCGCTAAGCGAGGCATAAGCATGGGTGTATGATGGATGAGGCCTTCGTCACATTAGGGGGAAAATGCTCTAATCATATGATTTGGTTCTAGAATGCAGAATCGTTGAATGTGTCAGGGAAAGAGCTATAAGGTCTAATGGAGTCTCGAATCGTAGCGGCATGCCAACGAAAGAGAATATTCAGGGCATCAACTGTTATGGTGCGATCGATATTCATGAGCATGAGTGCAAAGCCTGAGCCTGTAGGTCAAACGAGCTAAGGAACTCTCGAGTGCGAGGCATATGTAGGTGTGGGCTTCACATGCTAAAAAGTCATTCCATCCTATGTTTGAAAAGAGTGTCTGAACGCCTTCATCGGCCCAAAGTTTTTCTAGAGCAGGACGGCTCGCGAATTTCTCGCAAGTAGGGACCGATTGGGTAGAGATATGAATTTGGATAATCGGTAGGCGTTCTTAAACTCTATGTACATAGTATCGATTCGGGGTGGTGCGACTGCATAGATGATAAGGGTGTGTCTGATGTGCATGTACATGCAGCCTTAGGACGTAGTGCTTAGGGTGGTTTGGTTGCCTTATGTTTCTGACGTGGAGGCACGGTGAAGTGTGTGAAAGTGAAATGTGATGCAAGATGAGGCAACCAAACAATCACAACCAATAAATTTCCCAAGCAATCGAGCACACAATAAAATTGAAAATTTAGGAAAATATGAAAATTTGAGATGATGGAGCAAGATTACACAGTTATCATGATGAATCCTCGCTGTGATGTGATGCTCCAAGCTACGATTAAATGTTCCAAGTCCCCATTCAACCGTAGATCACCCAGGGTTATTGAACTCCTTCAAAACCGCACACAATCGTTTCGAGGGCTTGGATGTGGGGAAGGGGCGTGGGCGATGGAGGCAAATGCGGTGGTAGAAAGGCGTGGGTGATGGAGGCAAATGCGATGGTAGAAATGGAGGGAATTGGAGATTGAAGGGATTTATGGGAAGGAATTGGTGTTTGGAGAGTCGGGGGGTCGGGGGGGGGGTCGAGAATTAGGGGAGGGAAGTCGAAACAGCTGGCAAAAATTGAGGGACTTGACTGTGTGAAGCCCGGGGTCTTTATATAGGACGGACGACACAACCGTGTGGAAGTGGGCTACACCGTCGTGTTGCCCTAGGTGAAAATTGGGCATCTTTGGGGCTCGGAGGGTCTTAGAGTTACACGGTCGTGTGTCAAGTCACACGACCATGTAACTATACATGTAACATACTTCCAGTAGCTCAGTTTCTGGGTGTTGGCTTGACACGGTCGTGTGGCATGCCACAGGACCGTGTTGTAATGCCCTACCAGCTACTGCACAAGTACTAGAGGGGGGGTGAATAGTACTTTAAAATAATAAGGAGTATGATTCCAAATTAAATTGCAAACAACTACCAAATCAATTTGCGGAAGCTTAAATTGAATGACAACAACAAAATTAACAATGCAAACAAATGATGTTAATGGGTTCGGATCCACCCAAGTCTCCCCGACTTGTTCCCGGTGATCCTACGTCCCAACCACCCAGATCCCCTCCGGATACTTGAGTTAGAAACCCTAACTCAAGATTTCCACTATGAAATACTTGTGAAAAACCTCCACAAGTCAAATCATACAAAATGTAATTTATGACTCCCATAACCCGGGATCACAACCACACTCTCACAACCGAGAGTGAAACTTACAAATCAAATATTAAATGAAATAAGAAAAACTTCTTACCGAACAAAATACCTATGCCTTGAGTATTGCTTACGAATTAGGGCAAGGATGATTTTGGGGAAGAAGTGGCACCAAACCCTAGCTCCAAGATGTAGATCAGCGATGGAGAGCTTTGGGGATGTTGGTGACCTAGAATCAAGCACTTGGCTTGGAAGGCTTCACACTCAATGAATCTATCTTTGGAAGTAAGAGTGAGGAGAGATTATTGAATGGAAAGAATGAGCTTTGAATGCACTTGGAATGATTTCTCTTGATCTCTAAACTTGCAATAATATCAGCCTTGGCAGTAATGAATGCAGCCCAACAAGTATATATAGGATAGAGGAGAGAGAGAGAGAAAAACGTTTCAATTAAAGCTCCAACGGCTCTTTTCTGAACCCAACTAGTCGGTCAAAGAACAACCACTGACCGACTAGTTCATCAACTAGTCGGTCGGTCAATAAACGTAAACCGACTAATGAGTAAACTGAGAAAAGATCAAAGTACAGACTAAGGAACTAGTCGGTCTAAGAAGAGTAGCTGACCGACTAGTTTCACAACTAGTCGGTCGGTTACTTAACGTTGACCGACTAACAGATAAAACTGAAGTCTGAGAAGAATTGAACTTAGTCGGTCCAAGAACAAATGTTGACCGACTAATTCACCAACTAGTCGGTCACCAAATGAACATAGACCGACTAACAATAAACAGTAAGTATGGTGAAAATTTTGGCATGTACAGTAAACTAAACTAGTCGGTCCAAGAAGGAAAGTTGACCGACTAGTTCATCAACTAGTCGGTCGATCAATGAGCACAGACCGACTAATGATAAACAGTAGCTCAAGCTCAAATGTGCATGTTCAGGGAAAGCTCAACTAGTCGGTCACAGAAGCATCACTGACCGACTAGTTCACAAACTAGTCGGTCGGTGAGTCTACTTAGACCGACTAACTGTAAACAGTAAAGAGCTAAGAATTAACTGACAAAAACTAGTTGGTCCAAGAAGCTTGGCTGACCGACTAGATCACCATCTAGTCGGTCAGTTCTTCTTCTTGAACCAACTAACATGCACAAGAAGTCCCGAATCGAAGCGCGATGCTTCGGGAAGAATTGTATGGACTTCTACAAAGATCCTAGAGCTAAGATATGAGCGTTATGAAGAATTAAAAACGTAAGACCTACTCAAGGCTTAACATTCTACGAAAGAAGCTAAAAGACTATAAATTAAACTTGACGATACCGTCTTCAATAGCTTCAATCGAATCTTCATGACTTCTAAATAGGTCCATAAGCTTCAACGAAGCTTTAGGCATACGATCACGTGCTTTGAGAAGTCTTGAGACGTCGTAATTGATATTCATGTGAATTTGACGACGATCTCCATAACTGCGCTCACAAAGTGTTAGTTCATATTATATTTATGTTTGTTCATCATCCAAAACCAAATCCGGGGAGTCCAATATCCAACACGTGTAACTACAGACTTGAAAATACTCCAGAAACTTGATTTCACTTCCCAAGCTATACATGACCGTGTATAAGGCCTACACGGTCATGTAACATCATCTCCCGATTGGCTTATTTTGATGCTCCCGTTGGTCTTTTGGCTCCTCTCCCACACGGCCGTGTGGGATATCCCACATGGTCGTGTAACAATGCTTCCTGCACTTAAGAAAAATATGGGTTTTAGTGTTTTATTTTTGGGATTTTATTCTCTTGACTAAGTTAACAATTAAAAAGAAGAAAAATAAGAAATGGAAAGGGGTTAGAACTTAGGTTGCTTTCCAAGAAGCTTGTTTAGATCCATGAGCTTGACTCCTAATGGTTCTCATGGTGGTTTGTGGACGGATGGCACTGAGGTTGCTCACATATCAACACGTCACTTCATTGTCTATGGCATGGCTTGGCAAAACATCATGATTTTCAGCTTGTCAGGGTATAATGAGGGTGTTGTCAGCGGTGGTACATCATCGATATCGGGTGGATCTTCATCGAACACCCTTGTAATGGCCACAGTCTCCACATTGTCATCATATATCGGGTCTCCCGAACAGAACTTCTGCTTTGGATCTAGAAATATATCCTCCAGGGTGGTGGCTTCGACTGTTTGCTCCAAGATGTCAAGGCAGTGGCAATTGTCTTCATCGAGGAATGCCTTCATGGACTTTTGGAGATCGAATTCCATTTTTTCCTTACCTATGTTTAGAGACAACTTGCCTCCCTTCACATCAATTAGGACTCCCGTGATAGCCAAGAAAGGTCGTCCAATGATAATAGGCATGTGGATATCCTCGGGTATGTCCATGATGACGAAATCACATGGCACTAGCAGCTTCCCCATATGTACTAGTATATCCTCTATGATGCCTTGGGGTACTTGATAGATTTGTCAGCTAGGTGCAGTGACATGTTTGTGGGCTTGGACTCCCCCAATCGTATCTTCTCATAAATTGACAATGTCATTAGGCTGACACTCGTCCCAAGATCACATAAAGCCTTCTTAATATAAACGTTCCCAACAGAGTAGGGGATGGAGAAACTACCGGGGTCCTCTAAATTTTCAATCATTTTCCCCTGTAGTATGTCACTACACTCCACTGAGAGCTTCACATTCTCTCTCTTATTTGTCTTCATGAGCAAGTCTTTGAGGAACTTGGCATATGAGGGAATATCTGAAATAGCATCAAGAAAAGGGATGCTCACCTGGAGTTGCTTAAACATGTCATAGAATTTTCCATACTTTTCATCCACTCTAGCCTTGGCCAATCTTTGTGGGTAGGGCACCTTTGGAATATGGACTCTCGTCGACTTATGTGTGCTTTCCCTACCCTCTTTCTCAGCTTCCTTTTCCACCGATGGCTTCCTCGGAGAGGTACTTAGGACATGCTCATCTTGGGTCTCAACAGGTCCATTGGGCGTCAACTTAGCCTAAACTTCATATTCATCAGATCTTGGCCTCACTAGCCCCTCGGTTTGCTTCCTGCTCCGCAATGTCACAACACTAACTTGGCCTCTAGGATTGGGCTCAGGTTGTCCTGGTAATTGGCCATGTGATCTAGAGAGCTGAGCAACATACTGTGCTAGCTTAGCTAGCTGTCTCTACTAGCTTACTGCTCGATACTAACTGCTGCGTAGTGGCAGTTAGCTGTTGTGTGGTGGTGGTGAGCTACTGTATGGAGCTCTAAAAGAAGTCATACTTTTTCCATTACATCACCACAAAATTCTCCATTAGTGTCTCCATATTAGACTTCATTGGTGGAGGCTGGGCGGGGGCATTTGATTGGAAGGCCTTGATTGAAAGTTTGGCGGTTGAGCATATGCCTATTGAGGGTTACTGTGGAGGATATGATGATTGAGGTTAGGGACCCGTACTCCTGTAAGAAATATTTGGATGGCTCCTCCATCCCAGATTATATGTATTGGAGTAAGGTTTATTTGGAGGCTATGGATTGTTGCCATACAAAGTGTTGGCATGCTCTATAGTCATCCCATGTGGCAGAAGTGCACTAAATGGGCACTCAACAGCACACCACGAACCTCACAACTAGCCACAGTGGGTAGGTTAGTAGCACCTGCAGCAATCCCTAACATAGATATTTTCTTTGCAAAAGCAACAAATTTATTCGACAATAAAGTAACTGTGTAAAGCTCATACTAACCTCCTTTCTTGGAGGTAGCCCGGCCATTGCTCCTGTGGTAGTTGTTGGAGGCCATCTCCTTCACCAACTTCTTCGCTTCTTCTGGAGTCTTGCTCATAATGGCACCATTGGCAGCAGCATCAATTGACATCTTAACCTCTTGTTTAAGCCCGTTGTAGAAGGTTTGAATTAGAATCCAGTCAGGGACTCCATGGTACATGCATTTGTTGGATACAACGTGTAGTTGGATACAATGATCAAAGACTTAGTGTTTGATGATAACAAATGTGTGTGAACGATTTGATGTGTGTGCTAAGTGTTTTAAGGAGTAGCAAGCTCGTAAATACTCAAAGAGGGACCTAGTCAAAGTGATGGAGAAATATGCAAAGAAGACTTAGTCAAAGTGATGGAGAAATTGCAATTCATTTGTAATTTGGACTTGGTCAAAGATAGAGATATGGAGAGATCTCATTCATATCAAAGATGGATGAACCAAATCTCATGCAAATCAATTTGTGATTAAATGAGATCCAATTCGATTTGTGATTAAATAAGATCCAATTCAAATCCTATTGTAATCCAAATTCAAACTCCTTATCCTATTGTGATTAGAAGAGATCTTTCATATAATTATTTCAAATCCTATTCAAGTTAGGATTCCATCCAATCTCCTTCAATTATGGGATTCTATTTGATTCTAATTGATCCCCTCTTCACCTATATAAACCCACATCCAAAGAAGAGAAAAATGAGAGGGCAATCACAAAGCAAAATTGCGGCCAACACCATAGAAACACCAAGGCCGCAACTTGCAAGGTAAAAGTTTCTCCATTGCACAACTTATCAAAGATCTCATCCTCCTTGCAAGCAAGCCTCATTGCCAAGAGTCCCTCATCACATATTGCCACAACATCTAGTGAAACTCCATTCTCTCATTGTTGCAACCTCCTTCAAGCAATCTTGCGAAGCTACAAAACTTCAAGCTCCCATACATTGCTTATGATCAAGGGTCTCTCCTCCTCCTAGCCGCAAGCTCTTCAAGCATCATCTCCTCTCCATTGTGCAAGCAACACAACAAGAGGGTCTCTACTCCAGGCCGCAACAAAGGAAGAAGTTCTCTTCAACATCTTCAAGCCAAGGATCCTCTCTCCATTGCGCAACTCCAAGGCGTCATCCTCCCTTGCCGCAAGCCACAAGTTCCTAAGGAGTCTTGCCATTGCCGCAACTCAAGAGAGAGAGAGAGAGAGACATCTATCTCAAAGGCCGCAAGCTTGCATCTCATATCCTCATAGGCCGCAAGTTAGAGGATCCTTAACCCATATTGCCGCAAGTCTCCAAGTGCTCCATCCGTCATTGCACAACACCAAAGGGAGCCTCCATCCTTCATTGCGCAACATCAAAGGGCGCCTCCATCCGCATTGTCGCAACATCATCCAAGGGGAGACAAACTCAACCATTGATAGCCCAGACTTTAGAGCATCATCCAAGAGCAGCGGCTGAGAGGGATTGACGACCACATCCTGTCAGATCAGATCAGACCATCGCTAAATGACAGAGACGACGACATCTACACGAACTGAGATTTTCTGAACTCCATACTTATTTATATTCGTGTGTTGGTGTGTTGATCTTTGTAGGATACTTATTCATACTTTTGGGGTCTTGTCTAGTTGGTGCTAGACAAGGGGGTCTTGATTAGTTGGACAGGTCAAGAGAGAGCTTTTACTAGGATTATTAGTGTTTAGCACTTTGGGAGTGCGATACAGGAACCTGGTGAGTGTAGAGTAGGTGCTCTAGCTTCGGTTGTACAATTAACATTATTAATCTAGTATTACTTTTCAGACTAGAGTAGGTCGTTGGGATGACTGAACCAGGGTAAATCTATCTGTGCACTCTGTGATTGTTTATATTTACTCTACATCTGATTATAACTGTCTGTGATTGCTTGTGTGCTCACTAGAATTTTTAATAGCCTATTCATCCCCCTCTTTAGGCTTAGATCTAGATCCAACAAGTAGTATCAGAGCAGGTTAGAGGATCTAGGCTAGAAACCATGACTATCTCTGAATCAGCTTTTGCTGAAGACCAGTCTATAGTTGGACCCCCTAAATTTAATGGCACTGATTTTTCTTACTGGAAAACTAGGATGAGAATATATTTAGCGTTTGTTGATTATGAAGTGTGGAACATTGTTGAAAAAGGATATAAACCCCCCCAACCATTAAAATTGAAGACATTGAAATTCTAAAACTAGAAGATAAATGGGATGATGCTGATAAGAAACATTTCTCTCTGGATAATAGAGCTATGAATGTACTTATTTGCTTTTTGGATAAAGCTGAGTTTAATCGTATCTCTCAATGTCAAACTGCGCAGGAAATTTGGCACACACTTGAGGTGACACATGAGGGAATGTCGCAGGTGAAGGAATCCAAACTTGCTTTGCTCAGCATAGAATATGATAGCTTCTGCATGCTTCCCACCGAGTCTTTCAAGGAGATGTTTGCGAGGTTCACAGACATCGTCTACAAATTTAGCTCTCTTGGAAATCCATACTTAATCCTGGAGCAAATAAGGAAGGTCTTGAGGGCGTTGCCGAGCTCCATCCGTCCCAAAGTCACAGCCATTCAAGAAGCCAAAGATCTATCAAAGATGAGAGTAGAAGATCTGATAGGGAACTTGATGTCACATGAGCTTGAGCTATAGAGCATTGAAACTAGAGAGAAAGCTGAGATCAAAACTTCAATGGCACTAGCTCTTCAAGCTAAGGAAGATGAAGATGAAGATGAGGAGGAATCACTACTGGTCAGAAATTTCAAAAGATATGTCAAGACCAACCAAGGGAGAGCTGAAATGCAAAAAAGGTTTAATCGCTCTAACAAATTTAATCATGCTAGAAATACATCTGAAACAGAGTACTACTGATGATGTTCAATGTTTTAAATGTAAAAAGCAGGGACACTTTATGAAGAATTGCCCACAATCAAAGAACAACACTACGGAGAAGAAAGGAAAATCTTTAGCCGTAACGTGGGATGACGATAGCGAGGATGAGGCTGAGGAGACTGCTCATACATCCCTTTGCTTGATGGGAAAGCTTGACAAGGTAACCAAAGTTCAACTTCTGAATATTGTTAATGAAATGCGAGGTGAAATTAAAATCCTAGAATCAACTATAGAGAAACATAAATCCACATTAGAAAAGTATAGAAATGCTAATGATGAACTGCAACACGACAATTATAACATGTCATTAGAAATTGATGAACTAAAAGAAAAAAATTGTTGCATGTGATTCTACTATTAAGTTGTTAAAAAGGAAAAATCTAGCTATGTTGAAAAAGGTGATTGTCTTTCTTGTCCTACTTTGTTAAAAGATATTAGCATGCATAAAGAAAGAGTTACTAAGCTAGAAACTGAAAATAAAGAGCTTATTGAAAAGATGTGCATGCTAAATAATGAGCTTAAAGAAAAAATAATTGATTTTGAAAAGAAAGCTGAAAACATGAAAAAAGAATGAAGATGAAAACAAGAAGGCTTTCATTAGTAAATGCACTTTGCTTGTGAACAAAAATATGTATTTGAAATCTAAAGTCACGAACCTAGAATTGACCATAAAGAAATTTGGTGTGGAAAAACAATCTTTGGATATAATTCTTGGAAACCAAATATATGGGAATAATAGGCGTTGACTTGGATATGACTTGAAACATGTTGAAAAGTCAAAATATAGGAAAGTTCACATTGAGACAACAAAATTTAGAAATATTCATGCAAAGTGCTTTACATGTGATTGTGTTAGTCATACCTCTTATTATTGCAAATATAGGAACAAGAACATTAAATTCAAGCAAATTTGGGTTCCTAAGAGTTTGATGACTAACGTGAGTGGACCTTGTTGGATTCCAAGATCACACAAAACATCTTCCATGTAGGTAAGATAGAGTGGCGAGGAGCTATGTAAGGACCTGGCTATGAGGAAAACGCAAAAGGGGGGGTTCAATAGTTTTATGCAATTTAAAACGATAGTTATACCAAATTAAGTTCTTAACCAACAATTAATGCGGAATGAAAATAAACCCTAAATTAAACACAAGGATGTTTTAAGGGTTCAGATTAACCATGTCAACTCCCGACTTTTTTGCGATAATCCTACGTCCCTTCCACCCGGATACCACCCGATACTCAAGTTAGAACCCTAACTTGAGGTTTCCTTTAAACCCACTTGTAGCAACCCTACAAGTGAAATCGAAATACACTCGATGTCCTTGACTTCCACAACTTAGGAGCAAGAAAACCACTCTCACAAACCGAGAGTTAATCTAATTACGAAAGATATGAAATATTGAAATAGCAACACTTACAATCACATATGCCTTGAAGTAGAACTTGAAGGAGTAAGTGTATAGTGTGTTGAGGTCTCTTTTGAAAGAGAGAAAAGCCCTTTCTCTTATCACCACCAATTGCCTAGAAGATATCACTTTGATTTTAGGTTGGAGAGCAAACGAAGAAAATATTGGAATTCTAGGGTTTTTGGATTTGAGAGCTTGAGAAGCTTGAAGATGAAAGCTTAGGGTTTTCAATAGAAGATGAGTAACCCCTCAATGAAATAGTAGGAGCTCTCTTTATAGATTTCCCAAAACCCCCAAACAGAATCCCCAAAACCCCCTTTGAAATCCATGGAGAAAAAGCCAACGGATAGAATTTACACAGTCGACTGTCGACTGTTGAACAAAACACAGTCGACTGTTGCACTGTGTCAGAGGGTAGGTGAGAATTCAAATGGTAACTTATCATGCGGACAGTCGACTGATAAAGAGAAGACATGCGCCTGTAAAACTAACAGACTACTGTAAATCCTTCTATAGGCGATTGGCCGCAATATGGGTAAGCTGAGAAAAATCTCAGAAGTTTTAGGAAGACACGACATGTGATTGATGTGGAACACACAGACGCTTGTGCCATGGGCAGGCGATTGTGAAACCAATGTCAGTTGACTGTCACAAAAACCTGAAACTTTTCAGAGAGCAGAGTTTGTAGAGAAGTTTAAAGACAGACGACTGTTGAAGCATTGACAGTCGACTGTGCCATGGACAGCCGATTGTAAATACAACATCAGTCGACTGGCACTAAACCTTGAAATATTCCAGAGAGCAGATTCTGCAGAGGAATCATGGAAATGTGACTGTTGAAGCATTGACAGACGACTGTGTCTTGGACAGGCGACTGTCAATACAACATCAGTCGACTGGCCGAATGAAAATGAAAGTGATCTTTGGGCTGAAGGTAGAAAGGCGACTGATTAACAAATAACAGGCGATTTTATCTTGGACAGGCTACTGTATTATGTACAGCAGTCGCCTGAAGGAGTTAAATCTTAGAAATCCCAAAAACTAATTGATTAAGTATGTGCATAACAGACGACTGTAGAACAAATCATAGTCGAGTGTTTTGAGACAGGCGACTGTAAATTGTTCAGCAGTCACCTGTTGAAATCACAACATGCACATGCATGATAAAAATGAATTGGAGTCTAAGGAAAAGCGATCTAATTATTTCCTATGACAGAAATGAAGATATGTGTGCTCCAACATAGTTCTACTTCTAAGCTACATACTAGAAGAGAATAAAATATTAGATTATGTAGAAGTCTCTCTTCTATCCAAAGCATGAGCTTGAAATCTTCTAGGAGCTTCAATCACCATCTTTGATCATCCAATCCAGTTTTCATGCTTTCATCGATCTTTGAGTGATATCCATTGCTAATTGATCTTCATGATATGCTTAGGCAATGGATTAAGTGCAAATATGGGAATAGTCACAATTATTTATGTTTGCTCATCATCAACACCAAGTAGGGAGAAGTCCAATACTCACCATTCTCCCCCTTTTTGATGATGACAAACAAACATAAACAAAGAGATAAATAATTGTTCTTAAATAAAACTTACTCCCCCTACATAGATGCCAATCAAGTTAGTCAATGTATATAAGGACATCTATAGATCAATTGAAGCAAGTATGTAACATATGAATGAATGAAATGATTTTCTTGAAATCTTGAAATCTAGGATTTTATAATCTAACTGCATTATATCTTACTCCCCCTGAATCTAAGGTAACTTCAATCTTAGATTTAAGTTTAGAATTAGAATTTACTTAGCACATAATTATGATATGTTTATTTCTCTCCCCCTATGGCATTATCTAAAAAGTGGGAGCAGAATAACAACAACAATTGTGCTAAATAAGTACTAAAACAATCATGAGAGTCTAAAGATAGGATGTATATCAAATGTGATGCCAACATATAATCGGGAAAATACTAATAACGAAGGTGCATCTCATTGATATATATTCCAAAAACTCATAAAACACACGAAATCTTAGTTGACTAAAGGAACGAGAATCCAATATCAACATTTAAAACCAAATGAGAAAAACGTCTTACATCACATCATGTATATGATATATCATACAAAGGGAGACAATTTCACAATGTTCACACATAAAAAATGAGATAAAGTGTGAAGCAGCATATGAAGTAAAAATATTTTCATATATATATAATCCACAATTACAAGGAGTACAAAATATAATGACAACTCTAAATATATCCAAACAAAATGTGATCGAAGTACATAACATCATCCATACATCAGAACTCAAAAATGAATCAGAATACAAACAGACACTCAACTCTCAATCCTAACAAAATAACTCTAGGCCTAAGGGTGAGTAGTCTCTGTGGAATGTCAATCCACATCAGCAGCTGAGGAGTGAACAAGAGTAGCCAATACAACCTGGAACTCCTGGGTCTCTGGATCAACCAAAGGATCCTCGGGAAGAGGAGCAGCAGCAACAATAGAGGAAACATCCTGAGGAGCTGGAGAAGAAACCGACTCAGGAGCAAGGACAACAGAATGCTCCAAAATCTCAGTGACAGCCGGAGGAGGAGGCTCAAAAGGCTGAGGAGATGGTACAAAAGATCCGAGATGATTTGGGAAAGGAATGCCCTGATGCTGGAACATCAGATGAAATAACTCATAGATACCGGAAACCTTCTAGTCCAATAAATCACGAGAGGATGCAGTGAGTAAGAGGGCTGATCAAATGGTGGAATGGTCGATGAAGATGGAGCTGAAGTAGATTGCCTCTTCTTTGATGCCGTCTTCAGAGCCGAAGAGGACTTCGACTTAGCAAAAGCATCGAGAAGAGTGCCAATGGGGCATAGGCTCATACGGAGTCAAATCGATCCCAAAATGATGAAAGACTAAGGTGAGGAGTCCTCCATAAGGAATATGAGAGGAGACATTAGTGAACTCAACCTTGTCCATCTGATCAAGGAGGACTCCGGCCCAGTTCACAGACATACCAGAGAGAATAGCATACATACAGTGGAGGATCTCCTGAGATGGCTGATCAGATGAGCCATATTTCGGTAAGATGTTGGACTTCACCACTAGGTGAACAGCCCAACCTCTAGCAGAGAACATGGAGGCCTTGACGCCAGAAGAGAGGTAGGAAGGGATCACAGTGAACATGTCCTGAAGGACATTCTAATCAAGATCTCCAACATCAGAGAGGGAGATATCAGCAGATAAGGAGCCAGTGGAGGGAATCCTAAGAATGGTTCCTAGGAGAGTAGGGTCAAGCCTAATACGGGTCCCCTGAACAACTGTGTCAATCTCCCACGTGTCAACATACACACCACAAATGCGGTTGGCATAAAATAATTTGACAAGGAAGGGATATGCACGCGTGGAGTCGGCATGAGAGAATAAAAAAAGATCACCCAAATGGGTCGACGTGAGAATCTCTGAAAGTCTCTCAGCAGTGAAGGCCTGAAACACAATAAATCTCTCACGAAGGAGCTTGATCCCTAGCATAGCATGGAATTTTGCCAGACAAGCATTGTCTCAGAAAATGGGAACTAGAGGATCCGCAGGTGGAGTCACGGGAGGATTTTGTCCTTGGGTAGAAGCGGGAATATGCTCGGGGTGGGTGTCAGCAGCCACCCGAGTAGGTTTAGCCTCAGCGATAGGCTCATTGATGCTGACACCAATGGGTTTACGCGGATGCTTCAGGAGAGGCTCAATGTAGGCTTCTTCTTCGGAGGAAGAAGAAGGGAAATAGGAAGCCGAAACGTCGGAAGGAGGATCTGGATTCTTGGTGTGAGCTCTATGGGTTATCTTGGATTTGGCAGTACTAGACTTAGTTTTCCCAGGTCGTCTAGGAGCAACGGCCTTCCCTTTGGTCTTGGGAGCCATCGCACGGGTCAAACGAAACGATGATAAACGATAAAGCACGAATGAATCGACAAACGAAGGAGATATCTAATCCTCGACAATCGATGGAGAAGGAGACAACCAAACTCTCAATCAGAAGATGGGAAGTGAGATCGGCGACTTGAGCCTAGAATCGACAAAGAAATCGATGGGAACGGCTGGAATTCGAAGGAAGGAGACGAGGGAATTCGAGTCGGATGAGAGATAAAATAACTGAACAAATCGACGGCTCTCAAGAATATATGATGGGGTCAAAAGAATCTGGGCCGTTGGATTGAAAAATCGATGGCTCGGATCAAGTTTAACGAACCGCCACAGAAGTTAACAGTCGACTGATGAATAATCGTCAGTCGATTGGTCGATAGGATAGAGATCAGCTTGGGTTGACAGACAGTCGACTGTTGAGTAATTCACAGTCGTCTGTCGGAGAGACAATCGATTGTAACTTACACAACAGTAGTCTGATAGAGAATCAATAAATATGATGATTAAACAGAGACATCTCAAGATTTGGACAGGCGCCTAATGACCAAATTGCAGTCGCCTGTCGCAGAGACAGTCAACTGGAAAATGTTCATCAGTCGTCTGTGTGAAAAAATTCAGTCTGATGTAAGGAAAAATTGAGTTGGGCAGGCGACTGTCGAAGGAATGACAGTCGTCTATCCTGGTCCAAAAATGCACAGTGAGGTTAAAATCCAGAGGATAGAGACAACTCACCCTAGAACCTATACTCTAACACAAATCTAATCAAGAAATCAATATCAAAATATAATAGATTAACGTGCAAATCACGTAAATTAATCCAAACAATCGAAATCATCAAAATCTTAACTACATCTCTTAAAACAAATATATGTGAAACATTTAGTTTATCAAAACAAGAGAAGTAAAAATGATGATATGAGTTCAAACATGATATACCATGAAAGTATGAACTCCTACAATTCAGATTCGCACATAATCCCCAATTCTCCACGCAACCTCACAAATGAATCTTCTTTAAGAGGTTTAGTGAAGATGTCGACGATTTGTTTTTGGGGTTCAATGTACTCTAAGATGATGTCCTTCTTAGCTATATGATCATTAATAAAGTGGTGTCTCACATCTATGTGTTTGGTACAGGAGTGATGTACCGGATTCTAGGAATGACAAATTGCACGTTGGTTATCAACCATGATAGGGCAAGTATCACAATTGACACCGTAGTCTTTAAGTGTGTGTCTTATCCAAAGAACTTGTGCACATGCAAGACCAACAGCAATATATTCTGCTTCAGTCGTGGACAATGATACCGAGTTCTGTTTCTTAGAAAACCAAGAAACTAGAGAGTTTCCTAGAAAATGGCAAGTGCAACTAGTACTCTTCCAATGGATTTGCAACCGGCAAAGTCGGCGTCACTATATGAGATTAACTCATATGTGCTAGACTTAGGGTAAAGTAACCCATAATCTAGTGAATGATTGAGGCAACAAAAAATTCGTTTAACCACAATCAAGCGTGACTCTTTAGTTCTAGCTTGATATCTAGCACATAGACATACGAAAAACATAATATCGGGCCTACTAGCGGTTAAGTAAAGTAAGCTACCGATCATACCTCAATATAGACGAACGTCTACATCTTTCCCGTTCTCATCCTTGTGTAGATGGGTTGTCATACTCATGCGAGTCCTTTTGCTTGAAGACGATTCCATCCCGAATCGCTTGATAAGCTCCCCGGTGTACTTTGTTTGATGTATGAAAGTCCCATCCTTCATTTGTCGAATTTGTAGTCCAAGGAAGTAGTTGAGCTCACTCATATAGCTCATTTTGAATTCATCCTTCATAGACTTAGAAAATTCTTGGCAAAGATTAAAGTTAGTAGAACCAAATATAATATCGTCTACATAAACTTGAATTAATAGGATGTCATTTTCATAATCTTTAATGAAAAGAGTTGAATTAAATTCACCCATTTTAAAACCTAAATCCAAAAGAAAGGTGTTGAGTCGATATACCAAGCTCTAGGAGCTTGTCTCAACCCATATAACGCTTTCTTAAGTTTGAAAACATGGTTTGGAAATTTTTCATGAATGAAACCGGGTGGTTGAGAAACATAAACATCTTCATTAACAATGTAACGGCCTGTTTTCATCAAGACAAACTATTTACCTATTTGACCAATTTTTCAATTTTTAAACTATTTTATAATGGTTTGTCAGGAGTTTTATTGATTTCAAAAATTTCTTATAAAAATATTTTGAAGTACCAGACTAGTTATGGAGTACTTTAGTAAGATCGGATTTCATCAAATACTCAAAACATTTCTGATAAAATTCATTTTCAGTTTTTACCGTTTTGACTTAATGAATTTATTTTCTATACAAACATCATCAAAACGATTTCAAACTTTTACAGTAACATTCAATGATCATTTAGGGCTTCTCACATTAATTTCGTAATTTTCTGAAGTCAAATCGATAGAGAACCCGCAAACCCGCTTTCTAAACGTTTTGGCCAAAAACTAGTATTTCCGTAGCACAAACCCTGAAACAGACTTGGTAATCACAATCCTCGCGACGATACGGTCCCGTGGGTATGTTTTTGTAATTTTTCGGACACATTTACTAGTAGGGGCAAAATCGTAATTTCGTTACAATTTTTACTGCTACCGTCACTAATTACCCTAGCTAATTACTAATTACCTTAACCTAATCAACTATTAAATTACCTTACATGACTAACACATGGAGATGACACGTTAAACGTTTCCAAACTTAGTCTAACCTTATTTAATATTTAGTCCTAAAGCTTACCTAATTATATTAAATACAGTTGACTAATCTAATAATAATATTATTATTATTAACTATAAATACCCCCCTCGTTATCTCTTCTCTACGAAATCACCCAGCGTACCCATGCACGCGTCCTTCAGCTCGAACCCATCACCCAGGCCACCCGCACCCACGCATTCCCGCTCACGTTCACTCGCTCGCTCACCCCCGACTGCCGCCTACACCCCACGGTGAAGCTCCGCCCTCCACCACCGTCCGCACAACACCCCGAGCAGCTCGAGAGCCGCTCCCCCCGCTCGACGTCCCTCCAGGTTACGCCCCGAGCTCGCCGTGGCTGCTGTCGCTTCCCACCGCCCAAACGCCCAGCGACGAAGCTCTGCCACCGCCGCCCACCGCTTCTTCCGACCCCTCCGACGCCGTGCAGCCCTCGCGAGCTCGTCGGAGCTCCATCACGTCACCGGAGCGCCTCCGAGCCCGCCGTGAACTCCCCTCCTCCGCTTGCCTCAAGAAGTCACCCCCGAGACCCCCTCGAGCATCCTGCCTCACCTGCGAGCCCATCTCCGATGGCCTCCGCCACCGCCCGCTCTTCGAAGACACTGCCGCCCTCCCCTGCAGACAACGCCGACCCACGACGCCATCTCCCTCTTCGACGAAGCAACACTGCCACTCGTCTCGTCCGCCCCGAGCTCCGCCCTCCTACAGCTGCCGCCTCCCCGCTGTCTCCCCTCGTTGACGTCGGGACATCTCCGATAAGCCCCTCAGCGTCACCCCGAGCTCCGCCCACCGTCCGACTGAGTTCCCCTTCCGACTAGCCCCGTCGCAATTTCCGTGCTCCGCCAAGCTCCCTGCTCCGACAGTCCGAAGCCTCGCTGCCGCTGCTCCCTCTTCCCCCTCGCCAACCTCGCCGCAGCCACAGCGCCGCCATCCCGCCTCCCCACACTCCGGTCGCTGTATCCCCTGTCTACGACCCGAAGCCACGTCACCGTCGCTCGCTTCCTCGACGGAGACCGCCACCGACGCCACCGACGAGCTCGCCCCGCCTTCGAGGTCGTTCCGCCTTCCGTCGACCGCCAGGAAGTCGCCGACGCCGTCGCCCCAAGTTCCGACGTCGGCGATGACGCAAACGAGAATCCCCCGCTGCTGTCGTGTTTTGAGGGTGAGTTAATTTCGAACGTATACGTTAAATACGAATACGTATTTTTGTATAATACGTATTTTAATAATTATTAAATAGGATTAATGGTTTTAAATTAATAATAAATAATATACAAGTCAGAAAAATATGGGACTAGTCCCAGAAAATCAGAAATATCGAAACGGACCTAATGGCACTAGTTTCGTCTCAATCGGACGCTTAGATTTTCCAGAATTAATTTTTAAGCCTAAAAGTTAAATAGGTTATTTTCATTCAAAAATCAGTAACTCGCTATTTTCACGTAAATTAATATATGATAAAAATATATGTTAGAGTACTCTTCAAGACGGTCATTTTGACAGCTTATTTGCAACTTTTCGATATAGATTGCATCCAGGAGAAATTATTGAATAATTACGTACTTAATTAAAAGTTAGTTTTTCAATCTATTTTGAACTTTCAAAAATTATAAAAATTACTATGAGATTCCGAAAAATATTTCCTCTTACAGTAAAATTATTTTTCTTATATCTAGGCTACAGAAAAATTTAGAACACTTTTTGACAACGTTTCAATCGGTTATAAAAATCAGAACGATCAGATTAAATAGATAGAAAATAGGGGAGCTTGTAACTAATGATTTCTTCTGTTTGCAGGTACCAATTCTCGTGCACCAGCATCTTTATAAGCTCTAGCTCCAACCTCGTCTTGCTACGACGATCTCGCTAGTAAGTCACTCTAATTCTAACTTTGGAAATCTGGATAGTGTACTCATATGAACTTAGGACATGTCATCTAGTCTCAGAACAGCTTTTGACTTGAACAATTGAATAGAGACCTAATTAACTTGAGGACTAATCAATAGTGGAATGACCAAATGACTAAATTGGGATAGTGCACTTTTATGGAATTTGATATCAAAGTTGTTGGACTTCAAATCATTGCTCGGACTAAATTGAGTTTGTAAACTTTTATGAAATTTGATATCATAGTTGTTGGACTTCAAATCATTGCTCGGACTAAATTGAGATAGTAAACTTTTATGAAATTTGATATCATAGTTGTTGGACTTCAAAGCATTGCTCAGGACTGATATTCTCTGTTGAGGCTTCTGCCTTGACTTTTCAGCAAGTAACTACCATATAAATATTGATGTACTCATTGATGGATGTATTGTTGTACACATTGTTGGATGTACGAAATGATGGGCCTATGAGGCCATACGGATACGGATATGGATACAGACACGGATACTGATATAAATGTGAAATGTGATACAACATGGGTTATGGGGGTAGTCTTGAGCTGCGTAGTGTGCGGGAGTGACTGGGTCCACCCTTATTAGTTAAGCTGTACCATCACCCTGTAGGGAATGGTAGGTAGATATCTCACGAGTTGCTCCGTGGGATGGGTGCACTTCTGGTTGCATATCGTATACTCGAGCTAAGACTGTTGCACTAGCTGATTGATACAGGGCCCATGAGGCCATATTGATACAAACACAGATATGAACATTGGACTATGATAATACACAGGATACGGGGTAGTCTTGAGCTACGAAGTGTGCGGGAGTGACCGGGTCCACCCTTATTAGTTAAGCTGTACCATCACCCTGCAGGAATGGTAGGTAGATATTCCACGAGTTGCTCCGTGGGATGGGTGCACTTCTGGTTGCATATCGTACACTCGAGCCAAGGCTGATGCACTAGTTTGATTGATGTATTATACTCATGGTTGTTTGTATTGTCAGAACACACTATTGGGCCCTCGGTCATTTACGGAGCACATTTACGGAGCACACTATTGGGCCCTTGCGGCATTTAAAGACCGATGCACTAGTTTGATTGATGTTGCACTAATTGATAATTGATTGAGACCATTGCTTCAGTCACGACTACTACTATTCTATGGACCAAGTCGAGACTACTCGAACGTGATAGAACGGTTTAATAATGAGCGGTCTTGAACTACGACTGAATCAGTGTCTAGAAAGGAAATGGGAAGGGGGTTGGTCAACCAATGGACTTGTTCCTGGGGTCTTTGAAGTGACCTGTGCCTTCAAGCCCTGACTGACTGGCTGATTTGGAAGTTAAGTTAGACTTCTTATTATTAGGCCTGCCTAACACTATTAGATAGCCAAACAACGCTCAACTTTTCTTAAGCATTACTACGACTACCTATTGTCATCCCATTACCGATTGGTCAAAACATTGTTAACCTGGTTGTCTTACTATTGCCATCCCATTGGTCAAAATATTGTTACTACCACATACCACGCCACAGTCGATACTTTTGCACTTGTACAATCATCTTTACTTTATGCATCACTTACCACACCTGAAAAGTTACCAGTTCTTTACTTATCTGTCAGCTCATACTTTACTTTTTGTACCTATATGACCATCTTTTGTTTACTATAGCTTGTTCCATACTTTTGCACTACTTTGTTTCTATTGCTAGAATTGTTGTGACTTACCTATGGTTCCATCTCTGTGGCACCGCAGACGACGTACATATGGAGGCAGATGCTCTAGAGTTAATAGCGCCAGAATTTGACCATGAGTCTGCAGCTTTCAGAGTTATTTCCAGTTGTATTTACTTTCCTTCATGTACGATTGTTGGACAATTTTTGTACAATACGGATGTAATAATTAAACACTATTTGGGTATTTTTTTACATCTCTGCATCGTGGCTATTTTGTTTTCACTGGTTAACTGCAGGACCTGCGCAAATACCAAAAAGTAACGGACTCGGGAATCGGGTCGTTACAGCTTTGGTGGCCCACGCAGGTCCGCGCTACCTACCTCGTGAACAATATAGCAAGATCAGGGTGTACAGTATAAAATACTCAAATAGAACTCTCGAGTACGGAATGACTCGAGTGTACACCTGTATTTGATATACGGGTGAAGCGTCCTTATTACCATCTTCATTAGGTCTTCCTTGATTCTCATCATCTTCTTTGAACTCTTAACCCTTACTTAGAAATTCGTGATCCAATCTTTGGATATACCTTCCCTAGTAACCCCCTTTGATAACAGTTAGAATGATTTTTGAACCATTCTTTCACTTCATCAACATCACCTTTTCTTCAGTTGGTAATGGCCGCTCGATTGTCCTTCTTAATCTTGGACTATTTATAGCTTTCCTTAGCTCACCCATACTCTAGCTACATCCATACTCTAGCTACGTCTATTTTAAGGAGGGTAGCACCAGGAGTTCAAGTTCGACAACGGAAGCGAATCAAGGGACGCTCAGAAGTATTGGAGAATGAGACGAACCAAACCGAGACGTGTAAGCTGATGCCGCTACCTTTTCATCTTTCTTGAACCCGACTTCTTCTGAGCACATCTTGACTTGAGACTAGTTACGGAAGCTATGGTGATGTCAATAGTATATATTCATACATAACATTTCTTGTTTTCTTGATGCTATGATATCACATTATATTTCATGCTATTAACAACTTATTTTTCATTTATCAAAATCATTCATCAAGCCTTTCTTTCGATCGTTTGATTTGCTTAGGCAATGATCGTTCTTCTTAATTCCGAGGACGGAATTATTTTAAGGAGGGTAGGATGTAACGGCCTGTTTTCATCAAGACAAACTATTTACCTATTTGACCAATTTTTCAATTTTTAAACTATTTTATAATGGTTTGTCAGGAGTTTTATTGATTTCAAAATTTTCTTATAAAAATATTTTGAAGTACCAGACTAGTTATGGAGTACTTTAGTAAGATCGGATTTCATCAAATACTCAAAACATTTCTGATAAAATTCATTTTCAGTTTTTACCGTTTTGACTTAATGAATTTATTTTCTATACAAACATCATCAAAACGATTTCAAACTTTTACAGTAACATTCAATGATCATTTAGGGCTTCCCACATTAATTTCGTAATTTTCTGAAGTCAAATCGATAGAGACCCCGCAAACCCGCTTTCTAAACGTTTTGGCCAATAGTATTTCCGTAGCTCAAACCCTGAAACAGACTTGGTATTCACAATCCTCGCGATGATACGGTCCCGTGGGTATGTTTTCGTAATTTTTCGGACACATTTACTAGTAGGGGCAAAATCGTAATTTCGTTACAATTTTTTCTGCTACCGTCACTAATTACCCTAGGTAATTACTAATTACCTTAACCTAATCAACTATTAAATTACCTTACATGACTAACACATGGAGATGACACGTTAAACGTTTCCAAACTTAGTCTAACCTAATTTAATATTTAGTCATAAAGCTTACCTAATTATATTAAATACAGTTGACTAATCTAATAATAATATTATTATTATTAACTATAAATACCCCCCTCGTTATCTCTTCTCCACGAAATCACCCAGCGTACCTATGCACGCGGCCTTCAGCTCGAACCCATCACCCAGGCCACCCGCACGCACGCATTCCCGCTTACGTTCACTCTCTCGCTCACCCCCGACTGCCGCCTACACCCCACGGTGAAGCTCCGCCCTCCACCACCATCCGCACACCACCCCGAGCAGCTCGAGAGCCGCTCCCCCGCTCGACGTCCCTCCAGGTTACGCCCCGAGCTCGCCGTGGCTGCTGTCGCTTCCCACCGCCCAAACGCCCAGCGACGAAGCTCTGCCACCACCGCCCACCGCTTCTTCCGACCCCTCCGACGCCGTGCAGCCCTCGCGAGCTCGTCGGAGCTCCATCACGTCATCGGAGCGCCTCCGAGCCCGCCGTGAACTCCCCTCCTCCGCTTGCCTCAAGAAGTCACCCCCGAGACCCCATCGAGCATCCAGCCTCACCTGCGAGCCCATCTCCGATGGCCTCTGCCACCGCCCGCTCTTCGCAGACACTGCCGCCCTCCCCTGCAGACAACGCCGACCCACGACGCCATCTCCCTCTTCGACGAAGCAACACTGCCACTCGTCTCGTCCGCCCCGAGCTCCGCCCTCCTACAGCTGCCGCCTCCCCGCTGTCTCCCCTCGTTGACGTCGGGACATCTCCGATAAGCCCCTCAGCGTCACCCCGAGCTCCGCCCACCGTCCGACTGAGTTCCCCTTCCGACTAGCCCCGTCGCCATTTCCGTGCTCCGCCAAGCTCCCTGCTCCGACAGTCCGAAGCCTCGCTGCCGCTGCTCCCTCTTCCCGCTCGCCAACCTCGCCGCAGCCACAGCGCCGCCATCCCGCCTCCCCACACTCCGTTCGCCGTATCCCCTGTCTACGACCCGAAGCCACGTCGCAGTCGCTCGCTTCCTCGAAGGAGACCGCCACCGACGCCACCGACGAGCTCGCCCCGCCTTCGAGGTCGTTCCGCCTTCCGTCGACCGCCAGGAAGTCGCCGACGCCGTCGCCCCAAGTTCCGACGTCGGCGATGACGCAAACGAGAACCCCCCGCTGCTGTCGTGTTTTGAGGGTGAGTTAATTTCGAACGTATACGTTAAATACGAATACGTATTTTTGTATAATACGTATTTTAATAATTATTAAATAGGATTAATGGTTTTAAATTAATAATAAATAATATACAAGTCAGAAAAATATGAGACTAGTCCCAGAAAATCAGAAATATCGAAACGGACCTAATGGCACTAGTTTCGTCTCAATCGGACGCTTAGATTTTCCAGAATTAATTTTTAAGCCTAAAAGTTAAATAGGTTATTTTCATTCAAAAATCAGTAACTCGCTATTTTCACGTAAATTAATATATGATAAAAATATATGTTAGAGTACTCTTCAAGACGGTCATTTTGACAGCTTATTTGCAACTTTTCGATATAGATTGCATCCAGGAGAAATTATTGAATAATTACGTACTTAATTAAAAGTTAGTTTTTCAATCTATTTTGAACTTTCAAAAATTATAAAAATTACTATGAGATTCCGAAAAATATTTCCTCTTACAGTAAAATTATTTTTCTTATATCTAGGCTATAGAAAAATTTAGAACACTTTTTGACAACGTTTCAATCGGTTATAAAAATCAGAACGATCAGATTAAATAGATAGAAAATAGGGGAGCTTGTAACTAATGATTTCTTCTGTTTGCAGGTACCAATTCTCGTGCACCAGCATCTTTATAAGCTCTAGCTCCAACCTCGTCTTGCTACGACGATCTCGCTAGTAAGTCACTCTAATTCTAACTTTGGAAATCTGGATAGTGTACTCGTATGAACTTAGGACATGTCATCTAGTCTCAGAACAGCTTTTGACTTGAACAATTGAATAGAGACCTAATTAACTTGAGGACTAATCAATAGTGGAATGACCAAATGACTAAATTGGGATAGTGCACTTTTATGGAATTTGATATCAAAGTTGTTGGACTTCAAATCATTGCTCGGACTAAATTGAGTTTGTAAACTTTTATGAAATTTGATATCATAGTTGTTGGACTTCAAATCATTGCTCGGACTAAATTGAGATAGTAAACTTTTATGAAATTTGATATCATAGTTGTTGGACTTCAAATCATTGCTCAGGACTGATATTCTCTGTTGAGGCTTCTGCCTTGACTTTTCAGCAAGTAACTACCATATAAATATTGATGTACTCATTGATGGATGTATAGTTGTACACATTGTTGGATGTACGAAATGATGGGCCTATGAGGCCATACGGATACGGATATGGATACAGACACGGATACTGATATAAATGTGAAATGTGATACAACATGGGTTATGGGGTAGTCTTGAGCTGCGTAGTGTGCGGGAGTGACTGGGTCCACCCTTATTAGTTAAGCTGTACCATCACCCTGTAGGGAATGGTAGGTAGATATCTCACGAGTTGCTCCGTGGGATGGGTGCACTGCTGGTTGCATATCGTATACTCGAGCTAAGACTGTTGCACTAGCTGATTGATACAGGGCCCATGAGGCCATATTGATACAAACACTGATATGAACATTGGACTATGATAATACACGGGATACGGGGTAGTCTTGAGCTACGAAGTGTGTGGGAGTGACCGGGTCCACCCTTATTAGTTAAGCTGTACCATCACCCTGCAGGAATGGTAGGTAGATATTCCACGAGTTGCTCCGTGGGATGGGTGCACTTCTGGTTGCATATCGTACACTCGAGCCAAGGCTGATGCACTAGTTTGATTGATGTATTATACTCATGGTTGTTTGTATTGTCAGAACACACTATTGGGCCCTCGGTCATTTACGGAGCACATTTACGGAGCACACTATTGGGCCCTTGCGGCATTTAAAGACCGATGCACTAGTTTGATTGATGTTGCACTAATTGATAATTGATTGAGACCATTGCTTCAGTCACGACTACTACTATTCTACGGACCAAGTCGAGACTACTCGAACGTGATAGAACGGTTTAATAATGAGCGGTCTTGAACTACGACTGAATCAGTGTCTAGAAAGGAAATGGGAAGGGGGTTGGTCAACCAATGGACTTGTTCATGCGGTCTTTGAAGTGACCTATGCCTTCAAGCCCTGACTGACTGGCTGATTTGGAAGTTAAGTTAGACTTCTTATTATTAGGCCTGCCTAACACTATTAGATAGCCAAACAACGCTCAACTTTTCTTAAGCATTACTACGACTACCTATTGTCATCCCATTACCGATTGGTCAAAACATTGTTAACCTGGTTGTCTTACTATTGCCATCCCATTGGTCAAAATATTGTTACTACCACATACCACGCCACAGTCGATACTTTTGCACTTGTACAATCATCTTTACTTTATGCATCACTTACCACACCTGAAAAGTTACCAGTTCTTTACTTATCTGTCAGCTCATACTTTACTTTTTGTACCTATATGACCATCTTTTGTTTACTATAGCTTGTTCCATACTTTTGCACTACTTTGTTTCTATTGCTAGAATTGTTGTGACTTACCTATGGTTCCATCTCTGTGGCACCGCAGACGACGTACATATGGAGGCAGATGCTCTAGAGTTAATAGCGCCAGAATTTGACCATGAGTCTGCAGCTTTCAGAGTTATTTCCAGTTGTATTTACTTTCCTTCATGTACGATTGTTGGACAATTTTTGTACAATACAGATGTAATAATTGGACACTATTTGGGTATTTTTGTACATCTCTGCATCGTGGCTATTTTGTTTTCACTGGTTAACTGTAGGACCTGCGTAAATACCAAAAAGTAACGGACTCGGGAATCGGCTCGTTACAAACAATTACATTTAAAAATGCACTTTTAACATCCATTTGAACTAACTTAAAATATTTATAGGATGCAAAAGATAAAAGCAATCTAATAGCTTCTAATCTAGCTACGGGGGCAAATGATTCTTCGAAATCAATACATTCTTCTTGTCGATAGCCTTGAGCTACTAACCTTGCTTTATTCCTTGTGATGACCTCGTTTTCAGCAGTCTTATTCTTAAAAATCCACTTGGTCCCAATCATTTGGTGACCACTTGAAAGATGAACGAGCTCCCAAACTTCATTTCTCTCAAATTGCATGAGCTCTTCTTCCATTGCAACTATCCAAGAGCTATCTCCACACGCTTCTTAGATGTTCTTTGGCTCAATAGTAGAAACAAATGCACAATGAGAGAATTCATCAATTCTTGACCTTGTTCGAACACCCACACTAATATCTCCAATAATTTGGTCATGGTGGTGATTACGAACGGTTGGATAAGCTTTGGGAATTCCTGCATCACTTGGAACATCTTCAACAATTTTATTAGTATTGTTAGTCTCAATAATAGAATCATTAATTTTAACATTACTAAGAGAATCGCATAAAACATCTACACTATCATCAACAACATGAGGAAAATCAAAATCTTCATAAAATGATATGTGTAGTGATTCCTCGATCGTTGAAGAGGTTTTGTTGTATATCCGATAGGATTTGCTACGTGTGGAATATCCAACAAAAATTCCTTCATCGGATCTTGGCTCAAATATATTTAAGTTCCAAAAGTGCTCTTTATAAAACATTTTGAACCAAAAACACGAAAATATTTACCTTGTGGCTTTTTATCATAAAATAACTCACAAAAACACGAAAATATTTAACTTGTGGCTTTTTATCATAAAATAACTCAAAACAAGTTTTATCCGGGGTCTCACTAGGATCCTATTAAGCACATAACATACTATGTGCACTGCCTCTGTCCAAAATTGTAGTCCAAGATGACTATCATGGAGCATGGTATGGGCACACTCAATAAGGGTCATATTCTTTCTCTCTACAACACCAGTGGTGGTGCGCGAGAAAATAAAAATTGTGAGTTATCCCATTGTCATCACAAAACTTTATGAAGGATTCATTCTCAAGTTCCCCTCCATGATCACTACAAATAATGATAATGGTGGATCCTAAGAAAATTTGAATCTTCCTTGCAAATATAGTAAACTCTTCAAAAGTTTCATTCTTATTGGTTAAAAATGAAACCCAAGTAAATCTAGAGAAGTCGTCAACGACAACTAATCCATAATGAGCATTACCTAAAGTGGATGTTCTAGTTGGCCCAAATAAATCTATATGAAGTAATTCTAGGAGCCTCTTAGAAGTTATGCCTTCTTTATGTTTGAAAGATGATTTACTTAGTTTACCGCTTTAACAAGAATCACAAAATTTTTTCTTACAAAAAACAATTTTTGGAAAACCTTTTACTAGATCATGCTTAGCTAACTTATATAAGTACTTCAAATGAACATGACCAAAACGGCGATGCCATAATAGTTTTTCATTTGTATTAGCAACTAAGCAATGTTCTAAGATTTTAGGCAAGCTCAAATAATAAATATTTTTACGCCTACTACCGGTAAATAAAACATGTGAATCAATATCAACAATTTTATACATACCATCTCCAAAGTTAAGCTTGTAACCATTGTCACAAAGTTGACTAATGGAGATAAGATTATGACATAAACCACTAACTTAATAAACATTTGTAATAAGTGGTTTGGAAGGATTACCGACTTTGCCTACTCCAATAATGGTTCCGTTTTGATTACCTCCAAAACTGATCGTTGCACCATCCTTGATGCTAATCACTTCAGAGAGCAATGTGGGATCTCCCGTCATATGTTTGGAGCAACCACTATCGAGTATCCATCCTTTCCTTTTAGAGCCAATACGAATTTTATTGCTCTCTTTCTTTTTCTTGGGTACCTACATAATATACCATAAGCTCATGGTACCCAATTTTTGTTGAGTCCAATGGCATTAACCCTTTGGAAGCCAAGTCCAAGTGGACTTTTGCTTCCCAACATAAATACCACTATTTATTACATCATTAAAATAGGAGTCAACATACCAAATTGTGTATGTTTTGGGTGTCCTTTTCCTAGTTGCATGCATAATTGATTGATTTCTTTATGTTGTGTGCTTCCTAGGAGCATGAGTTCTAGCATATGAAGATAGAGGTGGATAAGCATTTTACATATAAGGGTTGTATGAAAACTTAGGAATATGCATGTTATATGCAACATATGGAGTATGCATAACATAAGGTGGATGAGCATACATGGAAGAATAATGCATATGAGCATATGAACGTGTATAGGTACATGCATGTGTATTTCTCTTGTGTGGGTTTACACGTGTTCGTGGGTGTGGAGCATAAAAAGTGTCATTAGTGTCCATTTGTGAAGTAGGAGATTTCCTGCGTGGATGAAGGTTTGTGTACATATATGCATGACCTCTCTTTTGGTTTCTACCCTTAATGGGTTTCTTACCAAAAGGAAGAGATTGTGAAGTGGTGGCCTTCTTGGTAGGTTTGCTACCAATAGTGTTTTTGACACCACTTGTGGATGAACTGGAGGATGACCTCACAAAATCTATTGTTACACCACTATAGGAGGTGCAAGCATTGGATGCATTTGCTTCCACATAACCAAGTCCAACACGATGTGTGGCCGGAAATTGGTTTGCAAGCAATTCATCCAATTGTCCTTTCCCTTTGTTAAATCTCTTAACGTGGGAGGACATGAGCTCATATTTCTCCTTAAGAGAAGAAATATTAGTATCCAAGGTGAACACTCGTGTTTTGAGCTCGTGCACTTGGGTTTTAAGAGAATCATTCTCAATACCCAATTGTGTGTTTTATGAAGCTAGATCATACTATCCTAGGATAAGTTTGAACTAGTTGAGATTTGAGGGAATTCACCTCATTTCTCAAGATGTCATTTTGAGAAACCAAAGTGGCTTTCTCAAGTGTAAGTGTATCAACAATGGTATCATTGTTGATAATGCATGGCATGGTTGATTTGCTAACATTTGATTTCTTTAAACTAGTATATCTAAGCATAAGAGATTGATACTTAGAAAATAATTCTTCGTTAGCAATACGAAGTTCATCCATAGTTACCTCGGGTTCCTCGATGTCATTATCACTCTCATAAGAGAGTGGATCTTCTCGGGCCATGAAACACATATTGGCACTCACACCCTTTTCATCCTCGGATTCACTTGAGGAATCTCTGCTTGAATCATCGAACGTCCCGAAAAGTCCTTTCTTCTTATCCTTCTTGTATTTGTTGGACTTGTGGTATTTTGGAGCCTTCTACTTTTATTTGTTTATAAGCATTGGGCAATCCTTCTTGATGTGCCCTGGCTTGTTACACTTAAAACAAAGAGATGAAGTATTGTTAGTGGAATCAAATTTATTTTTGGAAGGAAATTTTCTTTTACGAAAGAAGCGTTGGAACTTCTTTGCCACTTGTGCCATTTCTTCCAAATCCATTTCGTTCTCTGATTCTTCACTCTTGGAGGATAAAGAAGTAGCCTTGAATGCTAACGCTTTCTTCTTGGCCTCAGTTGGGTTCATCATTGCTCTAATCTTCAATCGGTTCTCCCTTCTTACTTCGTAAGACATGAGAGTACCGATGAGATTCACCATGGTGTAGTTCTTCATGTCGTTGACCTTCTCAATGGCGATCGCTCTTCTTTCCCATTTCGAGGTCATTCCCATGATTATCTTGCTCACCTTCTCTTCTTGGGTGTAGACTTGTCCAAGAGCTTCAAGTTCATTGGTGATGTCGGAGAAACGTCCGTACATCGTTGCAATACTCTCATTATCCTACATATGAAACATATCGAAGTTTTGTATTGCAACATATAATTTAGATAACTTTACCTTGTTCGTTCCCTCGTGGGTAACGACTAGATGGTTCCAAATTTGATTTGCACTCTTACATGTGTATATCTTATTGAACTCATCTGGATCCAAAGCACAATGAAGAGCGTTCATTGCCTTAGCGTTGTTCACTTTGGCGGACTTCTCGGAGGGAGTCCATTTGTCAAAATTCTCTTCGGAGGGTTCAACGTATTCCTTGTGGAGTGTTCTTTAAAGAGAAGCACTCCTAAGAAACGTCTGTATCTGGCATTTCTAATAGTCGAAATTCGTGCCATTGAAACGCGAAGGATGAACAGTTGATTGTCCTTCGAAGACTGTAGATGCACCATCACGGTCGTGATTGTTGTATGAAGTCGGTGGAGGAACGTTGTTGTTGTTGGATGCAATAGCTATAAACCAATGCTCTGATACCAATTGAAAGGGTGGCTATGAGGAAAACACTAGAAGGGGATTGAATAGTGTTTATGCCATTTAAAACGATAGTTATACCAAATTAAATTCCTAACAAACAATTAATGCGGAATGAAAATAAACCCTAAATTGAAACAATGTAAACATAAGGATGTTTCAAGGGTTCGGATTACCCATGTCAACTCTCGACTTGTTCCCGGTAATCCTACGTCTCTTCCACTCGGATACCACCGGATACTCAAGTTAGAACCCTAACTTGAGGTTTTCTTTAAACCCACTTGTAGTAACCCTACAAGTGAAATTGAAATACACTCGATGTTCTTGACTCCCACAACTTGGGGACAAGCAAACCACTCTCACAAACCGAGAGTTAATCTAATTACGAAAGATATGAAATATTGAAATAGCAACACTTGTAATCACCTATGCCTTGAAGTAGAACATGAAGGAGCAAGTGTGTTGTGTGTTGATGTCTCTTTTGAAAGAGAGAAAAGCCCTTTCTCTTGTCACCACCAATTACCTAGAAGATATCACTTTTATTCTAGGTTGGCGAGCAAGAGAGGAAAAGATTGGAATTCTAGGGCTTTTGGACTTGAGAGCTTGAGAAGCTTGAAGATGAAAGCTTAAGGTTTTCAATAGAAGATGAGTAACCGCTCAATGGAACGGTTCCCCAAAACCCCCAAACAGAATCCCCAAAACCCCCTTTGAAATTCGTGGAGAAAAAGCCAACGGATAGAATTTACACAGTCGACTGTTGAACAAAACACAGTCGACTGCTGCACTGTGTCAGAGGGTAGGTGAAAATTCAAACGGTATCTTACCACGTGGACAGTCGACTGATGAAGAGAAGACAGGCGCCTGTAAAACTAACAGGCGATTGTAAATCCTGCTACAGGCGACTGGCCGTAATATGGGTAAGCTGAGAAATTCTCAAAAAGTTTTGGGAAGACATGACAGTCGACTGATGTGGAACACACAGGCACTATGCCATGGGCAGGCGACTGTGAAACCAACGTCAGTCGACTGTCACAAAAACCTAAAACTTTCCAGAGAGCAGAGTCTGCAGGGAAGTTTAAAGACAGACAACTGTTGAAGCATTGACAGTCGACTGTGCCATGGACAGGCGACTGTTAATACAACATCAGTCGACTGGCACTAAAACTTGAAATATTTCAGAGAGCAGATTCTGCAGAGGAATCATGGACAGGTGACTGTTGAAGCATTGAAAGTCGACTGTGCCTTGGACAGGCGACTGTCAATACAACATCAGTCGACTGGCCGAAAATGAAAGTGATCTTTGGGCAGAAGGTAGACATGCGACTGATTAACAAATAACAGGCGACTATATCTTGGACAGGCGCCTGTATTATGTACAGCAGTCGCCTGAAGGAGTTAAAGCTTAGAAATCCCAAAAATCAATTGATTAAGTATTTGCATAACAGGCGACTGTAGAACAAATCACAGTCGACAGTTTTAAGACAGGCGACTGTAAATCGTTCAGCAGTCACCTGTTGAAATCACAACATGCACATGCTTGATAAAAATGAATTGGATTCTAAGGAAAATTGATTTGATGATTTCTTAGGACAGAAATGAAGATGTGTGTGTGCTCCAACATAGTTCTACTTCTAAGCTGCATACTAGAAGAGAATAAACGATTACATTATGTAGAAGTCTCTCTTCTATTCAAAGTATGAGCTTGAAGTCTTCTAGGAGCTTCAATCACCATCCTTGATCATCCAATCCACTTTTCATGCTTTCATTGATCTTTGAGTGACATCCATTGCTAATTGGTCTTCATGATATGCTTAGGCAATGGATTAACTGCAAATAGGGGACTAGTCACAAGTATTTATATTTGCTCATCATTAACACCAAGTAGGGAGAAGTCCAATATTCAACAAACTATGGATTGGACATCGCCTTTCATTAAAAAGTTCCTTAGCCAAACAACATCGCGAAGGTATGCTTTCTTGATTGAGCATAATGAATACCTTCATAGCTTTTTGTGTGCTTGATTTGTTTTTGTTTGTATGCTAGTTCATTTGTTTGTATGGTAGTTCATTTGTTAGGATGCTTTAGTTATTGATAAACACAAAACAAAAAATACAAAATACAAAAGGCTATAAGAATGATGCTTAATTTGTATCTTTCTTTTGAAGCATTAAAATGGTATTAATGAATGACATTCATATCCATGTAGAAATGGTGCTTAATCCGTACTTCTATTTCACATAATCCCATATATTTACTCTACCTTCTTCATATAACGAACTTCATTCTTAAACCTTATTTCTATTTCAATAATTCAATATAACATTCCTTTTCTTACTATACTACTAAACTTATTCCAAGAAATTTATCGTACATACTTTTAATATTTTCTATGCTAAATAGAACCCCAACTTTTTGTATTCATACTTCAAAATTTTACATTCATCGTATTCATACTTCAAAATTTTTGTACAAATCTATTTCCATTTGCAAAACAATCACTACATCACTATACTCATAATTTTCTTCGTATAATACTTATTCCGTGTTTTAACTTATACCCTCTACTCATTATTCTTATATATTTTATATAAGGACATTATTATATTTTTCACATATCTTTCATTATCCCATTTAATTATTCGTAACTATTTTTATGCCACCTAACCAAGCGAACTCCTTATCCATGCCCCTTCTGGAATCGTTTATTGATCACAATCTTGATTCATTACATCATTCAACTCTGAAACCTACTTTACTGCTGAGTTATCGCATTAGTGATTGTCATTGCTTATGTCAATTTTAGTATAAGTATAGTGCGTCCATTAGTATTAATCGTGATGTTATTGTTGTGCATGCATATAGGTAGTGTGCGTAGACCCGTGTGTGTGTGAATCTCGGTGTCCCACTCAGGTTTGAAAGGGCACCCTCTTGGCATATTAGTATGGCTACCTATTGTGTAGTATTGCTTGTCCCTACGGGATGATGTATGTGTTCGTGTACACCAGGAGGTTGTAATGCCCTGATAGCTACTGCACAAGTACTAGAGGGGGGTGAATAGTACTTTAAAATAATTAAGATGATAATTCCTAATTACCTTGCCAACTCAACCAACAATGTGGAAATGAAAATGTGACAACAATAAAATACAATCGCAAACAAACAATATAACGGGTTCGGATCCACCCAAGTCTCCCCGACTTGTTCCTGATGATCCTACGTCCCAAACACCCGGATCCCCTCCGGATACTTGAGTTAGAAACTTCTAACTCAAATTTGCACTATGAAATTCTTGTAGAAAAACCTCTACAAGATCAAATCATACACAAATGAAAATGTGACTCCCATAAACCGGGATCACACACAACTCTCACAACCGAGAGTAAAACTTGCAGTATCAAATTAAATGAAATAAGAAATGCTTACCAACAAAATCCTATGCCTTGAGTAAACTTACGATTTTGGGGCAATGAGGATTTTGGAGGAGAAGAAGGCACCAAACCCTAGCTCCAAGAAGTTGACCAGCAATAGAAGCCTCGGGTGGAGTTGGTGACCTTGAATCAAGCTCTTGGCTTGAATGGCTCACAATTAATGAGAATCTGTCTTTAGGAATAAGAGTGAGGAGAGATTCTTGTGAGAAATGAAAGCTTGGAAAATGAGAATAAATGCTTCTCTTTGATTCTCTAAAATGCAATAAATATCAGCCTTGAATGCTTAGCAAAATGGAAGGCGAGACGTGAGGAGGTCCGCTCAGACGTGGAGCTGTGAAGCTGCGGTCTGATAAGCGTCTATAAAATTTCAAATGATTGCAGGTCCTTTGCATTGCGAGAAACAACAACAATGATAAAAGTAAAGCAGATATAAGGAAACATCCACCAGCTCAATAACATCCAACAATTTATCCAACATCGCAGACAGTCATAAAAGTATAAGTCTGAACAATAGGCCTAAAACATGGCCGAAACAAAAGAAAGGAAAGTCTGGTGCTACGCACCGAAAACTAACTGCGGCTACTAAAAGTAAGACAACTAAGAAGACTCCATGTGAGTCTAGGACTGGTCACCAGTGTCCTCAAACTCGGTCTCTGCAGGTGCCTCAAACTCAACGTCCACGAACTGCTCGTCCTCAGCTGGTAACTCTAACTCAGAACCTGACATGTGACACCCAAAGAGAAAAGGGCACATGTCAGCAAAAGTCTCCCAAAAGAAAGCGGAGAGCTTTTGTGCAATGATACAACTAAACAAAAGACGACTAGCAGTTCTAAAATAATGCAATAAGTTGAAATGACATTTAAGGAATGCAAGAATTTGAGATGGCATGACATGCATGCACGTCGTAGCAGAAACTACGAAAAACACTGTTTTCACGAGTCACGAACATTATCACTTCACAAACATTATCATTTTACGATGTGCACAGGGTTTACTCCTTACAGCTGAAGGAGCGGATCAGGCATCCTTCTACGCTGCGTGATAGCTTAACCCTACCCCTCCCCAGTGTCGAGCCTTGGTTTCCCAAGTACGTGAGCTCGCTTCTGGATCACGAGTCCAGGAAGTGTTTTTCATTATGGACTGACGCCCACCTTCTGGATCACGAGCCAGGAAGTGTATTTGGCATAGGGTTGTGCCCACAAAAGCAGGTGCCTAGCCTCAATCATTACAATAGTTTGTAGCATGTGCTACGCAATCACGATGTAACATTACATGCATGCAATGACATGGTAATGAGCAGATAATTTGCGTACCGTTAATTGAAATTAAACATGGCATGGTAGTATGGATGCAAGCATGATAAAGGTGACAGATCTAGCTTCGTTGTCAAGCTAGATCTAAAATTGTCGTCTAGGCAGCTATCATTTCACTGCCTAGTCTCTTTTATACTACTGTACAAAATGGCCTAAGACATGGCCTAAACAGAAAACTGGCAAGTATCACTTGCCTGATTCCGGATTTCTTGGTGTCGACGAGTCCGTACAGAAAGCGCGGACGTTTTCTGCGTTATCGGATTTCGATATCAGATTAAAAGAAAAAGACCGTAACCCAACTAACTTATCTCAGCCAATTATTAACAAAGCTGTTTTATTACTAATACTCCTAATTTCCTCTATGAATTATTAGCAACTAACTTGTTTACTGGAATAAAACTGTGTAGGTTAGTAATGATAAACTGAGACATCCATTATATAAACATCCAAGGAAGTGAACTACTACTGTAACGATAGCATATTTAATGCTCTAGCATACAAAGTATACAATGTTTATTTGGAAATATGGAGTGTTAGAGAACTATACGAAACCTCAGATGATGAACATGGTTTATAGAAGGTACTTGCATTGAATGGTTCAATGTTTGCACCTTACTCAGATTTACCTTAAAGGATGAAAGACCAATCAACTCACAACTTATTAATATCCAGGAATTTTTTTAGTAAAGTTCAAACCAACTGAACTAAATCATTTAAGGATTTCAAGGTCTCCATTCTTTAGATAAGCTCCATCTTAATTGGGTATGTTTTGCTAAGAATCTACTTCACAAAGAAGCTGACATAACCTAGTGCGATGTCATGAACTCCATCAGAATAACATGGGACTAAAATTACTAGATCTAAATCTGTTTCGGGCAGAAACCAATATAGTCCAAAACCAACCCAAAATAATGCACAGATCATTTTATAAAACCAATAAATATTAAGCTAACTTATTACATAACTAACATGGTATGAATCTATATAAAAAAATAGTTTTTATAACAACAAATCACTAATAAACCCATACCCAATGGCATTACCAAACCCTGACTAATGTGATGATCACGGCAATCAACCCTAACTCTAAAATGCTATTAATAATATTCCAACAACCATCTAACCTTAGCAAAACATGCTGTGGGGTTAACTTACACTAACAACTAGTCTTTAGAATGATAACTGTGTATTCCAAAACACTAACTTATATGATAATATCATTCAACAAAAGTTGCATGGTATCAAGCAAGGACAAGGACAGTATTATAAAACTGACACCAAGCTAACTCCTAAAACATTATACAATGGCAACTACCCAATCAATTATAATATGTAACCCATTAATTAACAAAAACAACTACTAACCATAAAAGCTTCAGATCCAAGGTGCAGCGAGGAAGAGAGAGGTACCGGAGCGTCGCTGTTACCGGATGGAAGCTGCTGGGCGCTGCGACACGTCGGTGGAGGCTGAGCGGGCGGCACCACCGTGCGGCGCTGCTGCACACTGCGGCGAAGAACAGAGGCCGCTAGCTGCTGCGTGGACGGCCGCTGGGCACCTGGAAACGCGGCGAAGGTCCGTCGGTTGTGAGTAGGCCACCGCACGATGGATCAGGTCGGAGGAGACTAGGGTTACGGTGCCAGGGGGTCGAAGAGCTTCAGGGTTGAGTTGTGTACAAAAAAATGGCGCTGTGAAATGAAGTTGCGTGAAATAAAAATTGGGCGGCGGCGTGATGTTATCTGTGAGAAAACAATGACCTAGGTTCATATTAAATAGGGGTGTGGGGCTTAAGAACGTGGCGTAGGTTAAAAAATTAGTTTTTTTTTAATAAGAGAGTGGGCTGTGCTGCTCTTTAGAGTTAATAGGAAATGAATAAAAAATTAGTTTTAAGTTTAAAACCCAATTGTAACAAAAATATGCAAACGTAATAAAAAAACCTTAAGTTTAAATTTTAAATTTTGGTTAGAAAATAATAATAATAATAGTAAAAAGTGGTTCTCACAAATTCATTCCTGGTCATCCAAAAATTACAAACAAGGTATCGGGGTGATCGCGCCTTTGAGAGGATCGTGAATATGTGATCCGGTCACGTGTTCGAACTACGGGAAACAATATCAAAAATCAAATACACCAACGCACACGAAACACGGCTACACGCTAAAATCTGTACGGTCGGAAAGTGGCCGTGACATCCTACCCACCTTAAGAACGATTCCGCCCTCGAATCAACATCAATCTCTGCCCTGAAATAAGTGCGGAAAGCGCTCTCTCATATCATCCTCGCGCTCCCAGGTGGACTCCCCAGGAGAACCATGATGCCACTGCACTCTAACCAAGTCAACGGTCTTATTCCTCAGTTGCTTCTGCCGTCGATCCAGAATCTCCACTGGTTGCTGATCATAGGTCAGAACCGGACGAACCGTGATCTCTGAGAAATCCACAATATGCGACAATTCACTGACGTATCGACGCAACTGGGATACGTGAAAAACGTCATGAACTCCCTCCAGTGACGGTGGCAACGCCAAGCGATAAGCCACCGCTCCAACTCTCTCTAGGACGTCAAAGGCCAATGTACCTTGGACTCAGCTTGCCTCTCCTTCAGAATAGAAAAGGCCCCCTCACAAGCATCGACCAAACAAATGATATATCATTCTTCGTTAGTCTGGTCATCGGCTCTGCAATACAAGAGAAGTCCTTAATGAAGCGCCGTTAATATCCTGCAAGCCCAAGAAATCTCCTGATCCCAGACGCTGACTGTGAAACCTGCCACTTTCTGATGGCCTTGATCTTCTCTGGATCACAGCTATACCATCTCCTGAAACCAAGTGCCCAAGATAAGCCACTCTATCCAGCCAGAACTCGCACTTGGAACACTTCGCATATAACCGATGCTTCCTCAGAATCTCCAATATTGTCCTCAAGTGCTCTGCATGCTCCTCCTTCGACTTCGAATAGATCAGAATGTCGTCAATGGAGATAACGACAAATTTATCTAGGAAGTCATAAAATATCAGATTCCTCAAGTTCATGAAAACCACGGGTGCGTTGGTCACACAGAAAGGCATAACCACAAACTCGTAGTGTCCATACTTCGTTCTGAACGCTGTCTTCAGCACGTCTTCCTTCTTCACCCTCAGCTGGTGATATCCGCTCATGAGATCTAGTTTAGAGAATACACTCGATCCTCCAAGCTGATCAAAAAAATGTCGTCGATCCGCGGTAATGGGTACTTGTTCTTGATGGTGACAGCATTCAACTCTCCGTAGCCCACGCACATCCGACGCGAACCGTCCTTCTTTTTCACCAATAGAACAGGTGCTCCCCACGGAGACACACTCGGATTGATGTAACCTTTCTGCAGAAGCTCATCCAACTGCTTGCGTAGATCTTCCAACTCTGCCGGAGCCATGCGATATGGTGCTTTCAAATAGGATGCGCTCCCGGAATAAGATCAATCGAAATTCAAGAGTTCGGTCGGGCGGCAGTCCTGAAATCTCCTCGGGGAAGACATCATCGAAATCTCTTACCACCGCTGGTCTATTCACCTCCATCTGTAGAGCTACAAACTCCACTACTGGCTCGGCCGATATCTGACAGGCCCAAGCGAACTGATACCACTACTGAACTCGAAAGTCGGGTATCCATGATCTCGAACAACACCTTCTTCCGTCGACAATCGATCGTAGGCGAAAAAAACAACTAAGCCAATCCATCCCAAGAACTGCATCATAGTTGGTAATGTCGTGGACATAAAGTCGGTGTAAAGCTCGAGTCCACAAACTACCAAGGGACAAGATTGACATCCAAGGGATACTGAGATCACACCATTCCCGTAGCGATATCCCAACTCTTGGAAAGAGGGGAAGTCGTCAGAGAATTCTTGTCCACGAAATTCCGGGATATAATGCACATGGGTGCACCAGAATCGAAAAGGACTCGGGCGGACAAGCACCAACCAAAATAACACCCAACAAGCAACTAGCGATCCAAAACCTATTCTAGCAACCAGATCTACTCTAGCATGCAAGACCGACTAAAAAAAGTAAGGACAAGTTTGAGGGTTACCTGCAATAACGCTATCCTCAGCCTCGCTCTCTACCGCGGTCATCATGAAAGCCTGCCTCCTAGGCTGAACAGCCTGCTGAAATGCCTGCTTCTGGGGAATGAGAGGCGCTCACGAACAGCGGCTACCGGTGCTTTTTGTGGGTGTCTAGCAAGCGGGCAATCCTTCACTGCATGGTTGGAGCCGCCACAAAGTAAGCACTGGCCCAGGAACCTCCTGCACTGGTCCTTGACATGCCCAGTCTTGCCGCAGAAATGGCAAGTCTTCTGAGTAGGCCCACCTGGCCTCTTGAACTGCACCTGTTGGTTAGGCTTGAACCCTGACCTAACCACTGCTCTGACCTGCTCCATAGGCCTCTTCACAGCTCCAAAATTCTGCTCTCTCTTCTGGCTCGTAATTCGCTCCTGCCTCCTAGCAGCTACCAGCAACTTCTGATAAGACTCCAAATCAGACGAAGACATCAGGCTCTGCAAATCTAAAGAAAGACCCTGCAGGAACCTCTGGGCCTTCTCCTCAGCATCCTGCACCATCTTCGGTGCAAAGCGACTCAGCCTGGTAAACTCCTGGTACTGGTCCACCGTCAGATTCCCCTGTTTCAGATCAATGAAGCGCTGCAACATCTCCCTCCTGGCAGCCTTCGGAAAGTACTCCTCATCGAACCTAGACTTGAAAGTAGCCCAAGGTATCGGTTTCACCAACAGCTCCTCTTCTGCATCCCACCAGTTGCGAGCATTATCCCTGAGCTGTCTCTTCGCCAAATCAACCCATCCAGCCGGGTTGTTCTTCGACATCTTCAGATTGTCCTCCATGTTCCGAATCCACTCATCGGCAGCCAGCGGTCCTTCAGACCCATCAAAATAAGCCGGGCCCAGCTCCCGAAACTGCTTCGCTCCTGGCTCGGAGCGAGGGGCATTCTGAACATTCTGGGTATTCTGGAGCATACCCTGCTGCACATGCATCATCTGATGCATCATCCTCATCATCTCAGCGGCGGTGGGCTCCCTATCAGCATCCTCAGTATTTCCATCTCCACCGCCAGCTCCAGATACGCTACCAGCTCGAGTGATGCGTCTACCCGCCATCTAAAACCAGAAATCGTTCAGATTAGACTTTATCATGACCTGTATGTTAGATATAATCAATTGGATGTTATTTATCATTATTGTTGTTCCGAAAATTTGCGAATGCAAAGTGGACCTGCATGGGCCACCAACAAAACCTGTCACGCCCCGCTTCCCTAAAATGGAAGGCGAGACGTGAGGAGGTCCGCTCAGACGTGGAGCTGTGAAGCTGCGGTCTGATAGCGTCTATAAAATTTCAAATGATTGCAGGTCCTTTGCATTGCGAGAAACAACAACAATGATAAAAGTAAAGCAGATATAAGGAAACATCCACCAGCTCAATAACATCCAACAATTTATCCAACATCGCAGACAGTCATAAAAGTATAAGTCTGAACAATAGGCCTAAAACATGGCCGAAACAAAAGAAAGGAAAGTCTGGTGCTACGCACCGAAAACTAACTGCGGCTACTAAAAGTAAGACAACTAAGAAGACTCCATGTGAGTCTAGGACTGGTCACCAGTGTCCTCAAACTCGGTCTCTGCAGGTGCCTCAAACTCAACGTCCACGAACTGCTCGTCCTCAGCTGGTAACTCTAACTCAGAACCTGACATGTGACACCCAAAGAGAAAAGGGCACATGTCAGCAAAAGTCTCCCAAAAGAAAGCGGAGAGCTTTTGTGCAATGATACAACTAAACAAAAGACGACTAGCAGTTCTAAAATAATGCAATAAGTTGAAATGACATTTAAGGAATGCAAGAATTTGAGATGGCATGACATGCATGCACGTCGTAGCAGAAACTACGAAAAACACTGTTTTCACGAGTCACGAACATTATCACTTCACGAACATTATCATTTTACGATGTGCACAGGGTTTACTCCTTACAGCTGAAGGAGCGGATCAGGCATCCTTCTACGCTGCGTGATAGCTTAACCCTACCCCTCCCCAGTGTCGAGCCTTGGTTTCCAAGTACGTGAGCTCGCTTCTGGATCACGAGTCCAGAAGTGTTTTTCATTATGGACTGACGCCACCTTCTGGATCACGAGCCAGGAAGTGTATTTGGCATAGGGTTGTGCCCACAAAAGCAGGTGCCTAGCCTCAATCATTACATAGTTGTAGCATGTGCTACGCAATCACGATGTAACATTACATGCATGCAATGACATGGTAATGAGCAGATAATTTGCGTACGTTAATTGAAATTAAACATGGCATGGTAGTATGGATGCAAGCATGATAAAGGTGACAGATCTAGCTTCGTTGTCAAGCTAGATCTAAAATTGTCGTCTAGGCAGCTATCATTTCACTGCCTAGTCTCTTTTATACTACTGTACAAAATGGCCTAAGACATGGCCTAAACAGAAAACTGGCAAGTATCACTTGCCTGATTCCGGATTTCTTGGTGTCGACGAGTCCGTACAGAAAGCGCGGACGTTTTCTGCGTTATCGGATTTCGATAATCAGATTAATAAAGAAAAAGACCGTAACCCAACTAACTTATCTCAGCCAATTAATTAACAAAGCTGTTTTATTACTAATACTCCTAATTTCCTCTATGAATTATTAGCAACTAACTTGTTTACTGGAATAAAACTGTGTAGGTTAGTAATGATAAACTGAGACATCCATTATATAAAACATCCAAGGAAGTGAACTACTACTGTAACGATAGCATATTTAATGCTCTAGCATACAAAGTATACAATGTTTATTTGGAAATATGGAGTGTTAGAGAACTATACGAAACCTCAGATGATGAACATGTTTATAGAAGGTACTTGCATTGAATGGTTCAATGTTTGCACCTTACTCAGATTTACCTTAAAGGATGAAGACCAATCAACTCACAACTTATTAATATCCAGGAATTTTTTTAGTAAAGTTCAAACCAACTGAACTAAATCATTTTAAGGATTTCAAGGTCTCCCATTCTTTAGATAAGCTCCATCTTAATTGGGTATGTTTTGCTAAGAATCTACTTCACAAAGAAGCTGACATAACCTAGTGCATGTCATGAACTCCATCAGAATAACATGGGACTAAAATTACTAGATCTAAATCTTTTCGGGCAGAAACCAATATAGTCCAAAACCAACCCAAAATAATGCACAGATCATTTTATAAAACCAATAAATATTAAGCTAACTTATTACATAACTAACATGGTATGAATCTATATAAAAAAATAGTTTTTATAACAACAAATCACTAATAAACCCATACCCAATGGCATTACCAAAACCCTGACTAATGTGATGATCACGGCAATCAACCCTAACTAAAATGCTATTAATAATATTCCAACAACCATCTAACCTTAGCAAAACATGCTGTGGGGTTAACTTACACTAACAACTAGTCTTTAGAATGATACTGTGTATTCCAAAACACTAACTTATATGATAATATCATTCAACAAAAGTTGCATGGTATCAAGCAAGGACAAGGACAGTATTATAAAACTGACACCAAGCTAACTCCTAAAACATTATACAATGGCAACTACCCAATCAATTATAATATGTAACCCATTAATTAACAAAAACAACTACTAACCATAAAAGCTTCAGATCCAAGGTGCAGCGAGGAAGAGAGAGGTACCGGAGCGTCGCTGTTACCGGATGGAAGCTGCTGGGCGCTGCGACACGTCGGTGGAGGCTGAGCGGGCGGCACCACCGTGCGGCCGCTGCTGCACACTGCGGCGAAGAACAGAGGCCGCTAGCTGCTGCGTGGACGGCCGCGGCACCTGGAAACGCCGGCGAAGGTCCGTCCGTTGTGAGTAGGCCACCGCACGATGGATCAGGTCGGAGGAGACTAGGGTTACGGTGCCAGGGGGTCGAAGAGCTTCAGGGTTTGAGTTGTGTACAAAAAAATGGCGTCTGTGAAATGTAGTTGCGTGAAATAAAAATTGGCGGGCGGGCGTGATGTTATCTGTGAGAAAACAATGACCTAGGTTCATATTAAATAGGGTGTGGGGCTTAAGAACGTGGCGTAGGTTAAAAAAATTAGTTTTTTTTTAATAAGAGAGTGGGGCTGTGCTGCTCTTTAGAGTTAATAGGAAATGAATAAAAAATTAGTTTTAAGTTTAAAACCCAATTGTAACAAAAATATGCAAACGTAAATAAAAAACTTAAAGTTTAAAATTTAAATTTTGGTTAGAATAATAATAAATAATAGTAAAAAGTGGTTCTCACAAATTCATGCCTGGTCATCCAAAAATTACAAACAAGGTATCGGGGTGATCGCGCCTTTGAGAGGATCGTGAATATGTGATCCGGTCACGTGTTCGACTACGGGAAACAATATCAAAAATCAAATACACCAAACGCACACGAAACACGGCTACACGCTAAAATCTGTACGGTCGGAAAGTGGCCGTGACAAATGCTTAGCAAGAAGCCCTTCAAGTATATATAGGATAGAGGAAAGAGAGAGCAAAAATCATGGCATTTAATGCTCCAACGGCTCTATTCTGAAGCAGTCTAATCGGTCAAAGAAGGATCACTTACCGACTTGTTTCTCAACTAGTCGGTCGGTGATTCAACATGAACCGACTAAGAGGTGAATAGCCAATATGTAAAGTTCAGGAGATAGAGAACTAGTCTGTCTAAGAAGACTTGCCAACCGATTAGTTTGACAACTAGTCAGTCGGTGAGTGTTCTTTGACCGACTAAGAGTTGAAATAGTATAGGCTGAATTCAAGGAGAACTAGTCGGTTTAAGAACAAATTCCAACCGACTAGTTTCACAACTAGTCAGTCGATAGTTGTTCTTTGACCGACTAACAGTAAACAGTAGCTCAGGCTGTGAAATGAAAGACATAACTAGTCGATCTAAGAAGGATTCCTAACCGACTAGTTTGACAACTAGTCGGTCGGTGAACCTTCTTGGACCGACTAACTGTAAACAGTGAATGAGCTGAATATAGACAAGGATATCTAGTCGGTTCAAGAAGGATTGCCGACCGACTAGATTGCTATCTAGTCAGTTGGTTCTTCTTCTTGAACCAACTAAGATGCACAAGAAGCTGCGAAATGAAGCGTTAAGCTTCGGGAAAGATTCTATGGGCTTCTAAGATAATCCTAGCTCTAAGATATGAGCGTTATGAAGTTAATCATGTAAGACCTACTCAAGGCTTAACATTCTACGAAAAGAAGCTAGAAGACTATAAATAAAACTTGACGAACCGTCTTCAAACGCTTCGATCTGAATCTCTTGACTTCAATAATGCTCCTAGAGCTTCAACGAAGCTTCAGGCACACGATTGCGCGCTTTGAGATGTCTTGAGACGTCGCTTTTGATGTTCATAGAATTTTGGCGACGATCTCCATAACTACGCTCACAAAGAGTTAGTTCACGATATTTATGTTTATTCATCATCAAAACCAAATCCGGGGAATCAATACTCAACAGAGGTATACATGACTATGGTTTGTTTGTAACTATGTATGGATGTGTATATGTAAAAGTATACTAGCCCTATGTAAATTACTATAGTGGTGTATACTTGTGTGAACATGTAGTACGTGTGTCTAAGTAGATATAAGGTAGTGTGTAATAATGTAAGTATGGATATAAGTGTAATGTGTATGCGTGTATGTGACTGTATAATGTGGGTGTAACTGTATGGATATGAGTGTAAATTGTTCTTATAAAGAATGTATGCCTGGGGTAGAGTGACCTTAGTCCACTCATACCTAAGCTGGCCCTATTCAAGGAAGTCTGAGAACGAACTTGATCTTAAGGTGGGTAGATTGTGTTGTCCCTATCAATGTATATAAGTAGGGCATGTCTATGTTGTGTATGGTGTAGCGCATGGTGTTATGTATTATATGTTGTATAGGATAGTATGTAGTATGTAAGTGATTGTACTATTAGAGTGTTACTTGACTGAATATGATTGTGTTTATGTATTAGTATTGAGTAGGGTAGTTATACGACCTGTAGTACTATGATTGAGGGTAATGTTTGTATACATATGGTGGTGCATGATGTATAAATAATAAAGTGGGTGTAATTGTGTATTGTGATATAGTGTATGGGTATAGATAAAGGTATGCTCGTTCTATGACATTAATGTAATTAATTAATAGTGCATATGTGTATAGTGAAGTGTTAATAACTGCATTAACTATAATATTAGTGTGATTGTATGGTATTATAGCTTGTATAAATTGTGTGGTGTTATAGTTATGGTATGCTAGTACTATTATGATACGAATTAGTGATGTATATATGTGTGTTGTTATTATTACTAGCATGGTTATTAATTTGTATTTCTAATAGGGATACTATTATTGTATCATTATTATTAATGTTAGTAATATTGATTGAGCGATTACGTATGATCGCTTAGTTATTATTTATTGATAGTGTGTGCATATGGTAGAGGGTGTGATGTGCATATGTCGAGAGAGAAATACATGAACTCCATCCTTATCTTTTCCCCACACCCTAGTCGATAGAAATTCCGAGGACTGAATTTTTTTCTTAAGGTAGGTAGGATGTAACGACCACTTTTCGATCGTGCGTATTTTAGTGCGTATTCTATTATCGTATGCGTATTTTCATGTTCCATTTTTATTTATCGTATTTTTTAGCCCTAACAGGCGACCGGACCCCGTATTCTTGACCATCGAGATGTCACGATCACCCCGGTATTTTTCTCTTAATTTTTGGATGCCGAGGGACCAAACTGCCAAATCCCCATTATTATATGTATTAAAATACTCTTTAGGAATTGAATTCAAAATCAATGTGTATCAATCAAATCTTTTTTACATACTAAATCCTATTAATAATACTCATCAAATCTCAACCGTACACACTCCCCTCTAATTGTGCAACAGCCCACTTTTCCCCTCTAATCTCATCCCACGTCTCTCTCTAACTCTCTATGTAACGACTGGTTTTTGTACGATTGAATTATCAGTATGTTTTGCTTGTGATGGTGGGTTCTCTCCTTGTGTGGTTTCCATTTCCATAGTTCTCACTTTCATTCATCTCGTTGAGATTTCATAGCTTTCGTTTTCATTCCTTTTCATGCGATCTTCTAGCTTCTTCCTTAGAATCATTGAACTCGGAGTAAGTCACTCGTGACGAGCTTCATATCGATCATATCTTAGAGTATAAATCGATCCTAGAAGCCATAGAAATCTTTCCGAAGCTTCGTGCTTCGAATCGGCACTTTTCGTGCATGTTAGTTGGTTCAAGAAGATCGACCGACCGACTAGATTCCAATTTAGTCGGTCAGGAAATCAACTGGAACCGACTAGTTCATTCAATCAATTATTCAGGAGCTACTGTTTACTCTTAGTCGGTCTAAGAACAACCATCGACCGACTAGATGCTAAACTAGTCGGTCAGGAATCCTTCTCAGACCGACTAACTCTCATTTCCATGATCTCTCTCAGAATTCAGCCTTTAGTCGGTCAATGAACACTCACCGACCGACTAGTTCTCAAACTAGTCGGTTGACAAGTCTTCACAGACCGACTAACTCATAGTCCAGTTTTCCTGAGTGAGCTACTGTTTACTCTTAGTCGGTCCATGTTGAACGACCGACCGACTAGATCCTCAACTAGTCGGTCACCAATCCTTCCTTGACCGACTAATCAGCCCAGGAAACCCTAGTTTGCCCTAGCCGCCACACGATTTTCTATATAAACCCCCAATCGTTTTCTTCTCTTCCATCTCTTCTCCTGAACCTCCTCCTTCCCCAAATCATCCCCCTTCATCCCCAACCCCTTCCTCCTTCATCCCAAGCTCATCCATCATCATCCAAACCCTCATTTCACATATCCTACCTCTCCTCAACCTCAAACCCTCATCAAATCCCCAAAAGCCTCATCCAAACCCATTTCTCCAGGTTTTCCCTCATTTCCAGATCTGAGTGGTAGTTCTCCCGGATCGTTCATCCGTTGCCGTGGTTGCTCGGTGTTGATCTTCCGCTTCCATTCGGGTAGTGGTCTTCCTTTAATATTCTCTTAACCCCCATTATGATTTGTGAACCCTAATAATAATGGATGTTGTTTGATGATTGTTTCTCCATGACAGCGATTCCCTTCCCCGTAGATTAGCGTTCGTGAGACGAACCTTCGTGATCGTCTTCCTCGGTGCTAGGCAAGTGAAACTTGCATCTCTTGATTTGGGCCATGTCTCAGGCCATTTCCTTGTTTTAGCGTAAAAGAGACTAGATGGTGAAAGGATAGCCGTCTAGACGCCATGGACCTAGCTTGACAACGAAGCTTGGTCCGTCACCCTTATCATGCTTGTATGTCATGTTTAATTACAATTAACGGTACACGAATATTGTTCATGTCATTGCATTTTGCATGTCACATTTAAATACAATTAACGGTACGCGAATATCTGTTCATGACATTGCATACATCGAGTGTTCATCGTGAATGTGTAGCTCACGCTACAAAACTGATAGTTCCTGGCTCGTGACCAGAAGCGAGCATAATGAGTTGCTAACCCCAACGCTCGATATTGAATTGTGAACTAAGAAACAAGCTCCCGTGCGGGGCAACCCTGGCTCACTTGCTGGGCTCATGTACAGGGACCCTGGCTTGTTTATGTGTGGGATGGGGTAAGGGTTAAGCGGCCAGTCAACTGGGGGTCTGCCTGATCAGCAACTGCAGTTGTAAGGCGTAAACTCTGGGGTGGGGTGGTGTTTAGTGCCGATCGGTGTGAATGATGAACCATTCAGCTGAAGGGCGTAAACATCTACAAACAACAGTGAAACGTGAATTGTGTTTAGTGCCGATCGGTGTGAATGATGTACCATTCAGCTGAAGGGCGTAAACACCTACGAAACAACGTGAAATGATTGAGATTGTTAGTAGCTTGGCTACTCTTGTCTTGTCCCGATAATTGTTCTCTTGTACTTATTGTCTCGACATGTCTTGCTTGTGCACTCATGTTATAACTGCCATGTCATGCATACTATAACTGCTAGGTTGCTAGTTTACCTTCCTTTCAGTTTCCTTGCTCAAGTCTTTTCAGACTTGCTGACATGTGCCCCTTTCTCTTTGGGTGTCGCATGTTAGTTGCCGAGCCAGAGCGTGTTGCAGAGGACGTTGTGTTTGCTGAGGAGGAGTCTTGTGGACACCGGTGACTTGTTGAGTTTCCCTTTATGTTTTAGGATTCATGTTAGTTGTCGGTGCGTGGCACCCTTGTATGTATGTTATACTTTGTTGGCCAAGTTGGGCCGTAGACTCTTTTTCCTTTAGCCTGGTGGCTTTTCTTTGATATTGTAATTTGTTTATGGACATTTGGAGATTCAATAAAATGTCGTCTCATTTCCTCATTATCATTGTTGTTTCGTTTCGCTTTGCAAGCACTTGCCATAATAAGTGTTTTTATACGCTTATCAGACTTGGAGCTTCACGGCTTCAAGTTTGTGCGGACCTTCTCACGTCTCGCCTCCACATTTTTGGGAAGCGGGGCGTGACAGGTTTTAGTGGTGGCCCATGCAGGTCCATTTGCAAATGCAAACTATCGGAACAACAATAATAATTATAGAATGTCCATTAAATAAATTAGAACATCCAAGTTATAAGCCCGGAGTCTAGGTTTTTAGCGTTCCTATGTCTTAGGTGGCTAGTAGGCGTGTTAGAGCACCTGTCCCAGCTTGATAGGAAATCCATTAGGTCAGGACTATAATGAGACTTAGTTAGAAGTTTGTGCTTGCTAGTTAGGGATCCTTGATTGTTTGTTAGGCTCCATGCTAGTGATCGATATGATAGCCTTAAGAGTTACCTTAGTGGTTCCTGTCTAGCCCTGACCATGATAGATTCCTAGGATTTCTTTAGCTGTTCGCTTGGGTTCATCGATTTCGGACCAAGCTGAACTCATTTCATCACTGTCTAGCCCTTAGGGAGTCTTAGCGCTTAGTTCCATAATCTTTAGCTGGTTGACCGTAGGAGATTCCCGTAGATTTTCCTAAGTCATATCCTAGGCGTGTTTATGCTTTGATCATCCGACCAAATCCCTTGCCTCGATTCCCATGACCACCACGTTTCTAAAATCGTTGATCCTTCGAAGGTCCCCATTTGCAAGGCTTGATTTCTTTTAAAGTTATTTTTCGATTTCCCTTATTAAAGTTTTCGTTAAGTTTAAATTTTGTTTTAAACCCGCTATGTATATACTTGAATTTCTCACTTTTCGATTGAGTCAAAATTCCTTGTAGATTTCGGAGTCTAATAGTTGTAATTATAATTGCTATCTCGTAACCATTTTCTTGTCTATATTTTTGCATTTCGGTTTAAAGACTCCAATACTATTTCGGAAGAATTCGATGTACCATTTTCTAACTATGAGATCCATTTTAATCGCATGACATACTTTAAAATCTTTTCCAAGCTAAATGGAATTTCAATTGTTATGTGTATACTTATATCTCGTACTCTTTCGTTGACTTAAATTGATTTTTGAAATTCGAAAGTTTTGACGAGATTTTGATTACTGTTTTATAATGTTTTACAGCCTATACCTTTCATACCTATTTGAATATCTTGTCCCTTTTCATAAATCGATTTAATCCTGAGCTGCAATTCTATTTTCCAAATTCGATTTATGAATTTTCCTTCTTATTTATGATATTCAAATGACTCGTCGCGCTCCCTTAATATACTTTTAAGTCACAGATGATTTCAGTTTTCAACAAATCAAGTTGTGTTCAAACATTTTCCCGACTACAAATTTTTGGAAAATTTCGTTTCCATAACCACTCCCTTGTCCTCAATTCACATGACCACCTCATTCCAATTATCCTTGATCTTTCAAATGTTTTCCGTTGCAAATCTTGATTCTTCCAAAGTTATTATCGAATGTTTTCCTTATTTGAAGTTTCACTCAATTTAAATTTGTTCTAAACTTCTTTAAAAATGTCTCCCTAAATTTCGATGGAGTTCAAAGTCGTTCTTGAATTTTGAAGACTTTTGGCCGTAATCTTAAAATTACTATCTTGTACTATTTTTCTAACAATGTATCTTTCGCATTTCGATTTTTAAACTTTATTACTATCCTGATGGTTCGATATACCGTCCCTTTTTCCTAAATACAAAAATTTATTTTAACCACTTATCGTACATACCTTTAGGGGTATTTTTCCAAAACTGAATGGACTTCAACTAATTTTGTGTATATCATTTATAGGTTCGTCGTACTCGTACTTCAAAAAGTTTTTTTTTTCTATATATACCAACACGTTCTTTTGGCGAATCCTTATTTCCCTAAAAGTATCTTCGATCTTCTTCTTTCGTTAAGTTTAAATTTGTTCGAAACACTTTTGATATATGTAAGGTTTCATGCTCCTTCGCCGACTTAAATTATTTATGTTTTTAAATATCGAAACTTGTGTTGAGATTTTTAGATTAGAAGTTTATAATATTTTCTGCATATACCTTCGTATCGATATAAATGTCTTGTCCCTTTTCATATACCAATTTCATTCTGAATCGTATTTCTATTTTCCTAACTCGATTCATAAATTGTTTTCTTACTTGTGCCATTAAAATTTTATTCGAAAACACCTCATGCTTACTCATAATAAACTTTTCAAGTCCCTTTGGACTTCGGCCTTTAGCAAGTCGATTTTATGCTCAACATTTTCCATATTTCAGATTTTCGTGTTAAAATAAAAAAAACAAATTACTATTTCGAAATCATTCCTGACTTAGACCCTTCATAAAACGGTTTAAAAGTTTTAAATACTAACTTGATGGGTTTAAATATCCTTTTCTCTTTCCATGCTACTAAGATATTATCTTCCATTCACCACACACACTTTTAAGATAATTTCTAAAATGTGACTTCAATTATTTTTATATATCGGTACCACATTCGTTTTGCTCGTACATTAAGATCTTATATAAATCGATTTTGTTGGCAAATCCGGATTTCTCTAAAAGTATTTTCGATATGGTTTATTTGGGATTTCTCTTCAGTTTTAAGATTTGGAAAACCTTTAGCATGCGCTTAGATTCTCCACACTATACTTGATCTGATTTCAATCTTCGAATCTCAAAACTTTTCCAAAATTTTTAGATTACTGCCGCATAACATTTCTGACCTATGTTTTAATGTTCGAGTAAATGATCTCCTTTTTCCTCATGATGATTTTATATAAGCCAATAAACCACTTTACCTCTTATTACGTATATTCGTCTCAAACTCGTTTTCCAACAACTTGTTTATCGACCTCTAAATAATTTTATACAAATGAGGACACGACTTTTTGAAGTACAACGGTTTTCGAATTCACGTATTTTAACTTATGTTGTTTACACTACCTTCTTTACGTATTCTTCAAGGGTATCATTGCATCTTTCTCTCCACCTAAACATTCACAGTCTTACCCTGTTTCCCCTAACCAAATTTGGCTCCTTATCTTCGTCCTTGCTGAACCCATGTTTTTCGATCTTTCTATTCGTCATGATCTAGGTTCGGTTCTTTCCTTTTGTCTAGCCCATAGAGCTTGTCGTTGCCTGTGTCAACCTTGTTGTAGTTTGGTGGGCCTATTAGTTAAGTGGTTATGTCGTCGTAGTGTTGATTTCGTGGTGTGTATATAGTGGTATGGGTGTTGGCATGTGTATGTTGTGTGTAGGTAATTTTCTGCTTGAGTATGATTGATATACGTATGATGGCAGAATGATAATTTTGATTGGTACCACTTGTTTTATGAGATGTCGTATGCGTGTATATCAGGAGGTATACCCGACTATTGCATCTCTTAAACTTGTATGTAGTTGATGTGTTGATATGGTAATTATAAATGGATGGATATGGTGTGAAAATATGTGATACGTGGATGTGTATGCCTTGGAGTGGTATTGGTATGTGTATGGTTACTGTGTTACGCATATAAATGTCCTGCTATGATTTGAGTCTCACTCAAGCTTGAGTGGGTATACTCTATGTACTTTGGTATAAATGGTATGTGGTGGTGAATAGTGATGGATGACGTATGTGTGGTGTTTGAGTTGTTTGTGCTTGGTTGTGTTACGCACACGATTGTGGGTGGCTATATTAATATATGGTTATAGGACTATATGTGAGGTGAAAATATGGTGAAATATTTGCATGTACTTGAATGACTAAACAAATGTGAAATTATTTTCAAATAAGAGAGGCTTGGTTATTTTCTTATAGTAAGTAATATGTGTTTATTGTTGTATAAATATATTGACTATATATTTGTGATTGAAATACGTGTATGAAATTGATTGACTATAATAAGCATGAGTGTACTATGTGCGTGAAAATATGTGTGTATTGGTAGTAATATTGGATTTCTAGTGCATATATATAAGCACTCGAAATGAAAGTACTTGGTTGAATTTATGATGTGAAATTGGTTGAGGGTAGTTACCAGAGCGACTATATGTATGTTAGAAAGTCCGAGGACGGACTTTATTCTAAGGTGAGTAGGATGTAACGACTGGTTTTTGTACGATTGAATTATCAGTATGTTTTGCTTGTGATGGTGGGTTCTCTCCTTGTGTGGTTTCCATTTCCATAGTTCTCGCTTTCATTCATCTCGTTGAGATTTCCTAGCTTTCGTTTTCATTCCTTTTCATGCGATCTTCTAGCTTCTTCCTTAGAATCATTGAACTCGGAGTAAGTCACTCGTGACGAGCTTCATATCGATCATATCTTAGAGTATAAATCGATCCTAGAAGCCATAGAAATCTTCCCGAAGCTTCGCGCTTCGAATCGGCACTTTTCGTGCATGTTAGTTGGTTCAAGAAGATCGACCGACCGACTAGATTCCAATTTAGTCGGTCAGGAAATCAACTGGAACCGACTAGTTCATTCAATCAATTATTTAGGAGCTACTGTTTACTCTTAGTCGGTCTAAGAACAACCATCGACCGACTAGATGCTAAACTAGTCGGTCAGGAATCCTTCTCAGACCGACTAACTCTCATTTCCATGATCTCTCTCAAAATTCAGCCTTTAGTCGGTCAATGAACACTCACCGACCGACTAGTTCTCAAACTAGTCGGTTGACAAGTCTTCACAGACCGACTAACTCATAGTCCAGTTTTCCTGAGCGAGCTACTGTTTACTCTTAGTCGGTCCATGTTGAACGACCGACCGACTAGATCCTCAACTAGTCGGTCACCAATCCTTCCTTGACCGACTAATCAGCCCAGGAAACCCTAGTTTGCCCTAGCCGCCACACGATTTTCTATATAAACCCCCAATCGTTTTCTTCTCTTCCCTCTCTTCTCCTGAACCTCCTCCTTCCCCAAATCATCCCCCTTCATCCCCAAACCCTTCCTCCTTCATCCCAAGCTCATCCATCATCATCCAAACCCTCATTTCACATATCTTACCTCTCCTCAACCTCAAACCCTCATCAAATCCCCAAAAGCCTCATCCAAACCCATTTCTCCATGTTTTCCCTCATTTCCAGATCTGAGTGGTAGTTCTCCCGGATCGTTCATCCGTTGCCGTGGTTGCTCGGCGTTGATCTTCTGCTTCCATTCGGGTAGTGTTCTTCCTTTAATATTCTCTTAACCCCCATTATGATTTGTGAAACCCTAATAATAATGGATGTTGTTTGATGATTGTTTCTCCATGACAGCGATTCCCTTCCCCGTAGATTAGCGTTCGTGAGACGAACCTTCGTGATCGTCTTCCTCGGTGCTAGGCAAGTGAAACTTGCATCTCTTGATTTGGGCCATGTCTCAGGCCATTTCCTTGTTTTAGCGTAAAAGAGACTAGACGGTGAAAGGATAGCCGTCTAGACGCCATGGACCTAGCTTGACAACGAAGCTTAGTCCGTCACCCTTATCATGCTTGTATGTCATGTTTAATTACAATTAACGGTACGCGAATATTGTTCATGTCATTGCATTTTGCCTGTCACGTTTAAATACAATTAACGGTACACGAATATCTGTTCATGACATTGCATACATCGATTGTTCATCGTGAATGTGTAGCTCACGCTACAAAACTGATAGTTCCTGGCTCGTGACCAGAAGCGAGCATAATGAGTTGCTAACCCCAACGCTCGATATTGAATTGTGAACTAAGAAACAAGCTCCCGTGCGGGGCAACCCTGGCTCACTTGCTGGGCTCATGTACAGGGACCCTGGCTTGTTTACATGTGGGATGGGGTAAGGGTTAAGCGGCCAGTCAACTGGGGGTCTGCCTGATCAGCAACTGCAGTTGTAAGGCGTAAACTCTGGGGTGGGGTGGTGTTTAATGCCGATCGGTGTGAATGATGAACCATTCAGCTGAAGGGCGTAAACATCTACAAACAACAGTGAAACGTGAATTGTGTTTAGTGCCGATCGGTGTGAATGATGTACCATTCAGCTGAAGGGCGTAAACACCTACGAAACAACGTGAAATGATTGAGATTGTTAGTAGCTTGGCTACTCTTGTCTTGTCCCGATAATTGTTCTCTTGTACTTATTGTCTCGACATGTCTTGCTTGTGCACTCATGTTATAACTGCCATGTCATGCATACTATAACTGCTAGGTTGCTAGTCTACCTTCCTTTCAGTTTCCTTGCTCAAGTCTTTTCAGACTTGCTGACATGTGCCCCTTTCTCTTTGGGTGTCGCATGTTAGTTGCCGAGCCAGAGCTTGTTGCAGAGGACGTTGTGTTTGCTGAGGAGGAGTCTTGTGGACACCGGTGACTTGTTGAGTTTCCCTTTATGTTTTAGGATTCATGTTAGTTGTCGGTGCGTGGCACCCTTGTATGTATGTTATACTTTGTTGGCCAAGTTGGGCCGTAGACTCTTTTTCCTTTAGCCTGGTGGCTTTTCTTCGATATTGTAATTTGTTTATGGACATTTGGAGATTCAATAAAATGTCGTCTCATTTCCTCATTATCATTGTTGTTTCGTTTCGCTTTGCAAGCACTTGCCATAATAAGTGTTTTTATACGCTTATCAGACTTGGAGCTTCACGGCTTCAAGTTTGTGCGGACCTTCTCACGTCTCGCCTCCACATTTTTGGGAAGCGGGGCGTGACACTCTACAAACCCAACAAAGGGAAACAACTCCCCACATTTCCCAAACCCTACCGTATCAAGCTCTCAGCCTTCCCTATAAAAAATAAACCAAAAGAATCTAAACCTAAGGCAATCGTATTGAACCCACAGCCGTCGCCCACTTTGGTTTCCTCTTCCTACCAAAAAAACCATACATGGGATACCTTTCCTCCTCTTTCTCTCAAACTAAACAACCCTCACCTTCTTCTCCCCTCTCACCCCTCTTCAATCTCCACGGTCGGCAGCCTCCCCGACGCCGGCGGGTCCAGTCCACCCTCCACGACAGTTGCCCTCTTCCATCAGCTGTCGTCCTCCTCCCTGATCTAGTCGCCTCTCTCCGACTTCCCCAGGCCATCGCCTCACTGTCGGAGCCTGCAGCTGCACGCCATCTGTTGCACGCCATCAGCACGTCGGCCGTCGCCCCTCCCCGACTGACTGCAGATCTCCTCCTCTCGGCCGTCACTACTGCCATTCACAGCAACCGTCGGCAGCCTCCTAAAGCCCCGAAACGTCAGCCCGTCTTCTCCATTCCAGCCGCCTGAGAACGCCAACCCTGCCGTCCCTTACCGTCCCTCCAAGCCGGCAAGCCGCCTACAACTGCTTGGATGCCACTATCTCCATTGCCATGCCCGCCCTCGCCAGTTTCCACCCATCTTCCATCTGCATGCAAGAATGATTTGAGCGTACATGTAAGTTTTATTTTAAGTTAGTTTCAACAATAGACCATATTAGATAATAGGTATGGGTTGAAACATTAGTATTAATGTCATGTTATATTCTATAGGAGTACCATGTGATGTTAACAGGACATGTAGGTTATCACATAGTAGCAGTACCGTACAACCTCCTTTAATGAAATCATATGATAACTTAACTATAATAAATCAACAGAGTAAACACAGTTTATATAAATACATATGGTTTTGAATACTTGTATATCTATATGTGTCACTTTGGGCATTTAACCAATATAGCTTACACATATGTTATAATATTCAGATTACATGTTAGTTCATGCATAAAAAGAGTAGGTTATAAGTTAGATATTTATATATTAAATTAATTTTCAGTTTATATGTACCCATACTTATTAGTACTTGCTACCTTTTCACATGTTGCCCAATCAGTACCTGTTTATGAAACATATAGATTAGTGTATGAACATTAATATGAACAGTAACTTATATATATACATGTAATATGCAGTGTATTAATATCATTGTATTAATGTAGCTTAATATTAAACCCGTGACGCAGATAACCACGTCTCATTGCTACCACCTGGACACACGAAATCGTCAAAACAGGCAAGTGTGCGAATTTACACAATTATTGGAGTATTAATGTTTAAATGCATTTTCTGTGCGTGTGTGGACCCCTATTAAGTAAATTGATAATGCTATGTAAACGACATGAAATGCTTGAACAGACTTGATTGAAGAAATAAAATATCTTGACATCTTAGATGCGTGAATTCGTGTATTTGATTAGATTGGTTACTCCGTCGGTCATATATGACTAGTCTGGCTCGTGTTCCAATAGGGTCATATATGACTAGTCTGGCTCGTGTTCCAGTATATGGCGGTACGGATAACCTGTGGGGAATAAGGCACTCTCCAAGATAGAGAGTGATCCGTTGTAGGATAACCTACGGGGAATAAGGCACTCTCCAAGATAGAGAGAGTGATCATTTGTTTAGATTTGTCTTGTGCACTGGGTTGGGGGTTGGGTTCAGCGTGCGCAAGGTCTAGAGGGTTTGATCCCCCTCTAACCTTAAGGCGTGAACTGTAAGGATCCTGTCGATGGAGAAAACACTAGAAGGGGGTTGAATAGTGTTTAAGCAATTTAAAACGATAGTTACACCAAATTAAAATGCTAAATAACAATATAGTGCGGAATTAGAATTGAACCCAAATAAGAAACAAAGCAAACACAATTATGTTTCTAGGGTTCGGATTACCCAAGTCACTTCCCGACTTGTTCCCGGTAATCCTACGTCCCTTCCACCCTGATACCTCCGGATACTCAAGTTAGAACCCTAACTTGAGGTTTCCTTAAAACCCACTTGTAGCAACCCTACAAGTGAAATCAAATACAATCGATGTCCTTGACTCCCACAACTTGGGAGCATGCAAACTGCTCTCACAACCCGAGAGCAAATTCAAATTACGAAAGTAATGAAATTATGAAAGCAACACTTACAATCACCTATGCCTTGAAGTAGAACTTGAAGGAGAAGTGTGATGTGTGTTGAAGACTCTCTTGGAAGAGAGGAGAAAGCCCTTTCTCTTGACTGCACCAAATGCCTAGAGGATCACTCTTTGGTTCTAGGTTGGAGAGCAAGAGATCAAAGATTTGGAATTCTTAGGGCTTTGAATTTGAGAACTTTAAACTTTAGAAATGAAAGCTTAAGAGATTTTGCAATAGCTTAGGTAACCTTTCAATGGAACAGTAGAAGCCCCAATTATAGGTTTCTCAAATCCACAAAACGGTTTAGGCAAAAACACTTTTGGAATCCGTGAGAAAATTCTCACGGATAGAATCTGACCTCGCGACAGTCGACTGTTGAAGAAACCACAGTCGACTGTTGCACAGTCAGCAAGGATAGGTAAGAATTCATAACGGTAACTTACCACGTGGACAGTCGACTGATGAAGCAAAGACAGTTGACTGTTGAACCAACAAGCGACTATAAATCCTTCTACAGGCAACTAGCCGAGAGATGAGTAAGTTGAATGAAATCTGGAAATCCTGTAAGATAACAAGACAGACGACTGATGCAGATAATACAGTCGACTGTTAATTAGAACAGGTGACTGTAAATCCTTATACAGACGACTGTCAAATACTCTGAGAATTTCCAGAGAGCAGAGTCAATAAATTGGCTCGCAGACAGACGATTGTTGCAGCATACACAGTCGACTGATCCAAGGGGCAGTCGACTATATATTCAACATTAGTCGACTGGCCGTAAAATTCAGATCAACAAAGTTTGGGCAGAAGATAGACATGCGACTGATTTACAAAACACAGTCGACTGTCACTTGGACAGGCGTCTGTGAATCGTTCATCAGTAGCCTGTGCGAAACAAATAGAAAGGCCCAAAACTAGATTGTAAAAGTTTGTGCATTATAGGCGACTGTAGAACAAAACACAGTCGACTGTTTTTGAGACAGACGACTGTAAAATGTTCAACAGTCGACTGTTATAAACAATCCAAGCACAATCGCAAAAGAAATGAATTGGGGTCAAAGGACAAATGATCTAATGAAGTCCTAAGACTTAACTGAAGATGTGTGTGAGTGCTCCATCAATGTTCTACTTCTAAGCTACATACTAGAAGAGATAAAAGAAAATTACATTGACGAATTCTCTCTTCTATCCATCGTATGAGCTTGAAGTCTTCATGGAGCTTCAATCAACATCTACAATCACCCATTCCATTTTCATTTGCCTTCAATGAACTTTGTGAGTCATCCATTGCAAGTAGATCTTCATAAATAGCTTAGGCAATGGATTAACTGCAAAATAGGGGATTAGTCACAAGTATTCATGTTTGCTCATCATTAACACCAAGTAGGGAGAAGTCCAATACTCAACATTCTCCCCCCTTTTGATGATGACAAACAAACAAAAACAAAAAGATAAATAAGTGTGCTTATGAAAACTTACTTCCCCTACATAGATGTCAATCAAGTTAGTCAACAAAATAATAGGGCATCTACATATTAATTGAAGCAAATGAGCAAGATACGTATGATTTAAATTCAAGAAATCTAGAATTAAAATCCATATTCAATATAATCGTACTGCCCCTGAATCTAAGGCAACTTCAATCTTAAATTCAAAGTGTTAGAACAAACTTAACACATTTATTATGAATCTTGTATGTTTATTTCTCTCCCCCTATGGCATTATCCAAAAAGGTGGGAGTAAATAACAACAACAATAATCATGCTAAATACTAACTAACAACAATCAAGGAGTATAAAGATATATGGAATCAAAAATCTCATAAAAGCACATCATATACTTATGTGAATAGAGGAATTGAAGTCCAATATCAACATTTTAGATATACGAAACAAAAATAGTTTCAAAAATGCATCACATCAGAGATAGCATGGATAAATCAATATCAAATCCTATATTGTCTCATAAACACATTAGGAGGGATTATATCATTCAAGGAGACAATATGGCAAACATCACAAAGATAAGATAATCAGTTATACAAGGTGTTACATATGATTAAACAACATCATCATATATACATATATATATATATATATATATATATATATATAAAGATGTGAGTACATATAATACGGACATCAACATGTCCAACAAAAATACATCCATCATGATCCAAAAAAAATACATCATGATACCATCGTACATCATCATCGGAAATATCCATCATACATCAAAATATCCAAACATCATCCAGATAAACAAACATCAAAATACAACCATCATGCAAGCTCAAACACACATCTAGGAGTGAGCGTCTCCAGGGGCTGCAGAAGGAGAAGCAGGCTCTGTAACAGCATGAGTATCCTCAAGAGGAGGGTCAGAAGTAACAACAGCATCAGCATCAGTAGCATCCTGAGTAGAAGCTACACCATGATGCACAACGGCATCAGTGACGATTGGCTGATGAGGCACATGAGGTTGAGGAACTAACTGTCTCAGATCCTCAGGGAAGGGTATTCCCAGATGGAGGAAATAAAGGGAAATCAACCTATAAAGTCCAGAGACCATCTCAAAAAGAATATCACGAGATGGCGGAGCTGAGGTGGAAGGCTGGTCAGCTGGAGGAACAGTGGAGGAGGACGGAGCTGATGTAGATTTCCTCTTCTTCGAGGTAGACTGCAGAGCCGAAGAAGACTTCGACTTTGCAGATGCATCGAGGAGAGGAGCAAAAGGCATGGGCTCGTAGCGAGACAAATTAACACCAAAATGTCGAAAGACAAGAGTCAAAAGACCACCGTATGGAGTGTGAGCAGAGGAAGAAGTAAACTCAACCTTGTCCATCTTGTCAAAGAGGACACCGGCCCAGTTCACAGACATCCCAGAGAAAATCACATACATACACTTCAGAATATCCTGGGAAGGCTGGTCAGATGATCCATACCTCAGCAGGATGTTGGACTTCACCACAAGGTGAACTGCCCAACCTCTAGCCGAAAACATAGATGACCTGATACCAGAATCTATGGCAAAAGGTATCTCACGAAACATATCTCGAAGGACAGACTGGTCAAGCTCGTCAATATCAGAGATGGAAATATCTGAAGGAAGAGAATCGGTAGAGGGAATCCTAAGAATGGTGCCTAATAGAGTGGGAGTAATCTGGATGTGGGTTCCCTGAACAACAGTGTCAAGAATTCCGGTGGTAGAATACTCACCGCGAACGGGGTTGGCATAGAAGAGCTTCACCAGAAATGGATAGACTCGAAGGGACTCACTCTGAGAGAAGCAAAAAATATCAGCCAAGTAGGTAGCAGATAGAATGACTGAAAGTCTCTCAGTAGTAAGGCGGGAAAAACGATGTACTGCTCCCTAAGAATCTTGATCCCTAAGAGAGAGTGGTATTTTGCCAGGCAAAGATCATCTCAGCAAAGTGGAACAAGGGGATCAGTAGGGGGCACTACGGGAGATTCGTCTCCAGAGCTCGAATCAGAAGAAGACTGATGGGGAGCGTTAGCAGTAGGCTCATTGATGGTAACACCAATGGGCTTCCGCTGACGCTTGATCAGGGGCTGAGCTTCGAAAGAAGACGCTGAAGGAGAATATCACTACGAAACAGAATACGAGGGAGAAACGGCTTGTTTGGTACGAGCTTTGTAGGGCTTCTTGTTCTTGGCTATAGGTTTCCTAGGAGCCCTAGAATTCTTAGAACACATGATCTTCCCCTTACTCTTGGTCTTGGGTGCCATGGAGTAGTCAATCGAAAGAGATATAAATGACAGGCGATGTAATCAAAGGATAAAAATCGAATGATAGACTCAAGAAAGAAAGACAAACCAAGTTGAAGAAGACACGAAGACGCAACGAAGAAACAAACGACTTGCAGGAAGGAGGAGATCAACGGCGACGGCGACGGCTGAGGAAAAGAGCGGGAAGTCGAAGCGGTTCAATCGGAGGAGAGAGAAATGTCATGGGGAACAGAACCATCTCGAAGTATATATGAATGAGGGAATAAATCTGGGCCATTGGATCAAAGAATCGATGGCTCAGATCAAAGCAGTGAACCATCACAACAGTAGACAGTCGACTGATGAACAAGATTCAGTCGACTGGATGAAGTGATAAGAATTAAGCTAAGGATGACAGGCAGTCAACTGTTGAGTAACATACAGTCTTTTGTCCAATGGACAGTTGAATGTACAATTCACATCAGTCGACTGACTGAGAATCAATAAACTTCATCAAAAAGACAGAGAGCACTGTAAAATTTCGACAAAGAGAACAGTCGCCTGATGACTAAAGTTCAGTCTCCTGTTAAAATAACAGTCGACTGGAAAATAGTCATCAGTCGTCTGTGCAAAAGATACAAATGCTCAGACTGAGGAGATAGAGCAGGGCAGTCGACTGTCGAAGGAAAGACAGTCGTCTGTCCTGGTCCAAAACATCACAGTGAGATACAAATCCAGAGAATAAGAACACTCACCCTAGGACCTATACTCTAATCACAGACTCATCATAAAAACAATGTAATACGATAAATCAATTGAAACACAAATCTCTAAGATCAATCTCAAAGAAATCATGAAATCACATAAATCGCAATTGGCTTTCTTAAAAACATATATAGCATATATCAAAAGAAGAAAGACAATATGATGACATGATCTCAAAAGGTGTTATAACATGAATGTTGAGCTTCTAAATTTCAGATTCACCCATAATTCCTAATTCTCCACGCAAGCTCACAAATGAATCTTCTTTAAGAGGTTTTGTGAAGATGTCGGCAATTTGTTTTTGGGTTTCAATGTACTCTAAGATGATGTCCTTCTTAGCTATCATTTATAAAATGGTGTCTCACGTGCATGTGTTTGGTACGGGAGTGGTGTATCGGATTTTTAGAAAGACATATGGCACTTTGGTTATCAACCATGATCGGACAAGTATCACAGTTGACACCATAGTCCATAAGAGTGTGTCTCATCCAAAGAACTTGTGCACATGCAAGACCGACGGCAGTATATTCCGCTTCACTCGTGGACAATGACACCGAATTCTGTTTCTTAGAAAACCAAGAAACTAGGGAATTTCCTAGAAAATGGCAAGTGCCACTAGTACTTTTCCTGTCGGACTTGCATCCGGCAAATTCGGCATCACTATATGAGATTAACTCATATGTGCTAAATTTAGGGTAAAGTAACCCATAATCTAGAGATTGATTGAGATAACGAAATATTCGTTTAACCGCAATCAAGTGTGACTCCTTAGGTCTAGCTTGATATCTAGCACACAAACATACGGAAAACATGATATCGGGCCTACTAGCAGTTAAGTAAAGTAAGCTACCGATCATACCACGATATAGACGAATGTCTACATCTTTTCCGCATTCATCTTTGTGAAGGTGGGTAGTAGTACTCATGGGAGTCCGTTTGCTTGACGACGATTACATCCCGAATCGCTTTATAAGTTTCCCTGTGTACTTTGTCTGATGTATGAACGTGTCATTCTCCATTTGTCAAATTTGCAGTCCAAGGAAATAAGTGAGCTCTCCCATGTGGCTCATCTCGAATTCATCCTTCATTGACTTAGAAAATTCTTGACAAAGATTAAAGTTAGTAGAACCAAAAATTATATCGTCTACATAAACTTGAATCAAGAGAATGTCATTATCATAATCTTTAATAAAGAGTGTAGAATCAACTTCTCCCATTTTAAAACCTAAATTAAAAAGAAAGGTCTTTAGTCGATCATACCAAGCTCTAGGAGCTTGTCTCAACCCATACAACACTTTCTTAAGTTTGAAAACATGATTTAGAAATTTTTCATGAATAAAACCAAGAGGTTAAGAAACATATACTTCTTCATTGACAGTCCCATTTAAAATGCACTTTTAACATCCATTTGAAATAGTTTAAAATTCTTATGGGATGCAAAAGATAAAAGCAACCTAATAGCTTCTAATCTAGCTACGGGGGCAAAAGATTCTTCGAAATCAATACCTTCCTCTTGTCGGTAGCCTTGAGCTACTAACCTTTCTTTGTTCCTTGTGATCACCTCGTTCTCATCCGTCTTGTTCTTGAAAATCCATTTGGACCCAATGACTTGGTGACCGCTTGGAAGAGGAACGAGTTCCCAAACTTCATTTCTCTCAAATTGCTTTAGTTCTTCTTCCATTGCCACTATCCAAGAGCTATCCTCACAAGCTTCTTGGATGTTCTTTGGCTCAATTGTAGAGACAAATGCGCAATGAGAGAATTCTTCAATCCTCGACCTCGTTCGAACACACACACCTATATCTCCAATAATTTGGTTATGGGGATGATTGCGAACGGTCGGATAAGCTTTGGGTATTCCTGCATCACTAGGAACATCTTCAACAATTTCGTTAGTATTGTTAGTCTCAATAATCGAATCATTGATTTTAACATTACTAAGAGTATCACAAATAACATCTACACTATCATCATCAACACGAGGAAAATCAAAATCTTCATTAAATGAAACGTGTAGTGATTCCTCAATCGTTGAAGAAGTTTTGTTGTATATCCGGTAGGCTTTGCTACGTGTGGAATATCCAACAAAAATTCCTTCATCGGATCATGGCTCAAATTTATCTAGATTACCGAAAGTGTTCTTGATAAAACATTTTGTACCAGAAACACGAAAATATTTTACTTGAGGCTTTTTGTCATAAAACAACTCAAAACAAGTTGTGTTCGTTCGGGGTCTCACTAGGATCCTATTGAGCACATAACATGCCGTGTGCACCGCCTCTGCCCAAAATTGTAGTCCTAGATGACTATTATGGAGCATAGTGCGTGCACACTCAATAAGAATCCTATTCTTTCTCTCTACAACATCATTTTGTGGTGGTGCCCGAGGGAAGGAAAAATTATGAGTTATCCTGGTGTCATCACAAAACTTAATAAAAGATTCATTTTCAAATTCTCCTCCATGATCACTACGGATAGTGATAATGGTGGATCCTAAGATATTCTGAATCTTCTTTGCAAATTTGGTAAACTCATCATAAGCTTCATTCTTATTAGTTAAGAATTAAATCCAAGTAAATCTATAGAAGTCGTCTACGACGACTAATCCATAATGAGCATTGCCTAAAGAAGCGGTTCTAGTTGGCCCAAACAAATCTAAATGAAGAAGTTCTAGGGGCCTCTTAGAAGTAATCCCTTCTTTAAGCTTAAAAGATGATTTACTAAGTTTACATCTTTGACATGAATCGCAAAAGTTTTTCTTATTAAAAGCAATTTTAGGAAAACCTTTGACTAGATCATGCTTAGCTAACTTATATAAGTGCTTGAAGTGAACATGACCAAAATGGCGATGCCATAATAGTTGTTCACTTGTGTTAGCAACTAAGCAATTTTCTACGGTTTTAGGCAAGCTCAAATAATAAATATTTTTACGTCTAATACCGAAAAATAAAATATTTGAATCACAATCAACAATAGTACACAATCCTTCTCCAAAGTTAACCTTGTAACCTTTGTCACAAAGTTGACTAATGGAAATGAGATTGTGACACAAACCACTAACAAGATAAACATTAGTAATTAAGGGTTTGGAAGGATTACCAATGATACCTACTCCAATGATGGTTCGCTTTTGATTACCTCCAAAAGAGACTATTGCACCATCTTTGATGCTAATCACTTCGGAGAGCAATGAGGGATCTCCCGTCATATGTTTGGAGCAACCACTATCGAGAATCCATCATTTCCCTTTAGATCTAATTTGACCTTTATTGCTCTTCTTCTTTCTCTTGGGTACCTATATAATATACCATAAGCTCATGGTACCCAATGTTTGTTGGGTCCAAGAGGATTAGCCCTTTAGAAGCCAAATCCAAGTAGACTTCCGCTTTCCAACATAATTACTATTCCTAATCACGTCATGAAAATAGGAATCAACATAGGCATTCCTATCATTTAGGCTAGTATTCTTAGGACCCCAAATGGTGTATGTTTTGGGAGTCCTTTTTCTATTTGCATGCATATTTGTTAAATTTCTATGTGGTGCATGCTTCTTAGGAACATGGTTTCTAGCATAAACATGAGGTGGTGGATATGCATATGACATACGAGAGTGATATGTATGCTTGGGAACATGCATGTTGTATGAAGCATATGGATCATGCATAACATGCGGAGGAGGTGCATACATGTAAGTATGATGCGTATGTGCATACGGGTGTATAGGAGCACGTACATGAGTATTTCTCCTGTGTGGTTTTGTGCATGTATGTGGGTGTGGAGCATAAAAAGTGTCATAATTATCCACATGTGAAGTAGGAGGTTTCCTACGTGGATGAGTGTTAGCGTACATGTAAGCATGGCCTTGCTTTTGGTTTCCACCATTAGTGGGTTTCTTGCCAAAAGGAAGAGAAGGTGAAGTGGTGACTTTCTTGGTAGGTATGATACCTATAGTGTCTTTGATACCACTTGTGGATGCACCGGAGGAAGGCCTCACAAAGTCTATAGTGACACCAATATATGAGGTGCGAGAATTGGATGCATTCGCATTCACAAACCCAAGACCAACACGATATGTGACCGGAAATTGGTTTGCTAGAAAATCATCCAATTATCCTTTTCCCTTATTGAATCTCACAATACGGAAGGACATGAGCTCATATTTCTCCTTTAGAGAAGAAATGTTGGTATCCAAGGTGGACATCCGTGTTTTGAGCTCGTGCACTTGGGTTTTAAGAGAATCATTCTCTAAATCCAATTGTGTGTGACGTGTGACTAGATCACTATTATCCGTTGGATGTGTTTGATCTAGTTGAGATTTGAGGTTATTCACCTCATCTCTCAAGGTGACATTTTGAGAAGCTAAGTTTGCTTTCTCAAGAGTTAAAGTATCACCAATGGTGTCATTGTTGATAATGCGTGGAATGGATGACTTGCTAACATTTGATTTCTTTAAGCTAGTGTATCTAAGCATTAAAGATTGATATTTAGCAAATAATTCTTCATTAGCAATACAAAGTTCATCCATTGTTACCTTGGTTTCTTTCGTGTCGGAATCACTCTCATCGGAGAGTGGATCCTCTCGGGCCATGAAGCACATGTGGGCGATCTCACCTTTTCCATCATCAGAATCACTCGATGATTCTTCACTTGAGTCATCGAATGTACCTACGAGTCCTTTCTTCTTGTCTCTCTTGTTCTTGTCGGACTTGTGGTACTTAGGTGCCTTCCACTTCTCTTTGTTCTTTAGCATTGGGCAATCCCTCTTGATGTGCCCTGGCTTATTGCACTTAAAGCAAAGAAAGGAAGTAGCATTAGTAGACTCAAAACATTTGTTGGAGAGAAACTTACCTTTGCGAAAGAAGCGTTGGAACTTCTTCGCCATTTGGGCCATTTCACCCAAATCCATTTCATCTTCCGAATCTTCGCTATTGGAGGATGATGAATTGGCATTGAATGCCAATGCCTTCTTCTTGGCCTCCGAAGGATTTATCATAGCTCGAATCTTTAATCGGTTCTCTCATCTTACCTCATAAGACATGAGAGTCCCGATAAGATTCACAACTGTGTAATACTTCAGATCATTGACCTCCTCGATGGCGATCGCTCTCCTTTCCCATTTGGAGGTCATTCCCATGATGATCTTCCTTACCTTTTCAGCTTCGGTGTATGTTTGGCCAAGGGCTTGCAATTCATTTGTGATGTCGGTAAAGCGTCCGTACATCGATGTAATTCTCTCATTCTCCTGCATATGAAACAAATCGAAGTTTTGTACGGCAACATATAACTTTGAAAGTTTTACCTTATTCGTTCCCTTATGGGTAACGATGAGATGGTTCCAAATTTGATATGCACTCTTACATGTGCATATCTTGTTGAACTCATTCGGGTCCAACGCACAATTAAGAGCGTTCATTGCTTTAGCGTTGTTGACTTCGGCAGACTTCTCGGAAGTCGTCCATTTCTTGAAACCCTCTTCGGTGGGCTCGACGTACTCCTTGTGGAGGGTTCTCCAAAGTGAAGCACTCCTAAGGAACGTCTCCATCCTACACTTCCAATAGCCAAAATTAGTACCATTGAAACGTGGAGGACGTGCCGTAGATTGACCTTCGAAAAGTGTGGACGCTCCATCACGATCGTGATTGTTGTACGAAGTCGACGGAGGAACGTTGTTGTTGTTGGATGCCATAGCTAAAACCTTGCACTCTGATACCAATTGTAAGGATCCTGTCTATGGAGAAAACACTAGAAGGGTGGTTGAATAGTGTTTAATCAATTTAAAACGATAGTTACACCATATTAAAATGCTAACCAACAATATAGTGCGGAATTAGAATTGAACCCAAATAAGAAACAAATGCAAACACAATTATGTTTCTAGGGTTCGGATTACCCAAGTCACTTCCCGACTTGTTGTGACGGCCGCTTTCCGACCGTTCGTATTTTCTACGTGCACGTACTTTTTCATGCACGTATTTTATTTGACTCTTTCTTGATTTCATATATACGATGTGATATGCCGTTGTGACCGTATGGAAGTGTAGAATTTTATAGTAATTTTTGGGAACGTCATTTCATGGCTCGTTTTCTCGCAAAACAGCTTTGAATGGAAGGTCGTTTTGGTCTTTTGGCACCAATACTCAGTTCCCGATTTTACGATAATTTTTGGTAGGTGTAGCACGTGATCGGACCCAGTAGCTTTGTACTTCTCGTCTCCACAATCGTCTCGGTATTTTCGGATTATTTTTCCGATGCCCGTAGTGGAAGATATCCCATAATCAATTTTCAACCTTTGATTAGTCGCTAATCAATTTGAAATTCAAATCATTAATCAATCTTAGGGGAATCCCTCTTACGTATCATGAAAATATTTCCCCCACTATTTGGTACCCCTAACTACACCCCCTCCTCTCACATACTCTCTCTCCTAAACACCTAAGTTCACTCCTTTTATCACCCAAATAGCAAATACACATCTCTTTTAAACAAACTTGAAGCAACCCTAGAGGAAACCGCAAGAACCCAAACATGGCCGCCATTTTGTGCTCCTCTTTGCCGGATTCCCCTCGCCGCCACCGGCCACCGGCTTCCCCCCAACTCCGGCCACCCTCTCATCCTCCTCCCCCATCCTCTCTTCTCTCTTTTCCCTCCCCAAAAGACCATTAAAACAGCCCTAGGCCAGCAGTTCTGTCAGCTTGCGCAGCCGACCGGAAAACCACCGCCGCCGCCCCTCCGGCGATCTCCGGTGGCTGCCACCATCTCCCTCGGATCCCCCTCGACCTCCCCTAACACCTGCAACCTCTCTCCTCTCACCTCCATCCATTGAAACCCCTCAAAACTCCATGAAAACACACAAAAACAACAGCCATGCCCAGATCTGTGCGCCGCGGCCGGCCGGCCACCCCCTCTGGCCATCTCCACCTCCACTCGACTCCCCTTTGACCCCCCCGATCATCTCCAACTCTCCTTACCCTCTTTCCTCATCTCTACCTCCTCGAAACATCTCTCGAATTCGACGTAACGACAGTTTTACATATCTGTGCCACCACCGGGAAAACTCGCATCCACCGGTCATCTGACCACCTACAACGACCACCCTACTGTCGTTAGACTCCTATTGAAACCCTCTACCAACTAAAACTTTCCTCACGCTCATAGCCCACCTGTAGCTCCCGAAATCCTCGTCGGAACACGCCGTATCGGCTGTTTTTCACAGATCCAGAAGCTGAACTTCACCGCCCGTGCACGGCCACGTCCGACCACCCCCGGTGACAACTCCACTGCTGTTGGCTTCGTCTTGAAGTCCTTTACCTTCTGAAACTTCCCGTTTTTGCTGTTCGTCACTGGAATTTCGCTGAGACGCGCGACAACGGACATTGCGCGAATCTGTCCTCTCCGGCTTTTCACGGCCACCCATCGCCGTATGCTCACGCCGTCGGCCACCCACCAGGCCGAGCATCTTCCTATGGTCCTACTTCATCTACCGACAGCCCCCTTGGACTCTCAGAGTTCACATATGTTGCCGCACGCACGTACTTTTAGCCGACGTCACCGTTATCGTGTAGATCTGTTGCGCTACTCACAATGGGAGGAGGATCGTTGTTAGCTTGCTGATTTCGCACCACCACCCTGCTGTCCAGAGGTACCTCGCTGCACTACCTGCAGCCGAGGAGTTTCAGACGACGCCGACGTTTCTCTGTTCAGACCCGACTTCTGCTTATTGGACGACGTCACGAGGTTGGTTTCCCTAACGAGTAGTAAAACCCACGCCGTAGCTAACCAAAACCTAAACTAAAATTGGTCAACTTGAACTAAATTTATTTTTAGCATCTGTAAAATGTTGCCATCGTAGGAAAGATCGACGAACGGACTAATTTTCTGTGCACATAGGGTAGACGTCGATCTAGACTGAACAAATATAAAAAACGTGACTTTTTGACTGATAGGTTAGTCCCGCCAAATTTAGAAACAAATCATAATAGGTTTGACCAAAAGGCGCGATCTGACATCGCCGTGATACTATTTCAGACGGACCATCGCCGACGGGACGCTCCGGACAGACGCCGCACTCGCCACCGCAGGCAAGTGTACCCACGTGTACTTTCGGTCGTGTTTAGGCCTTAGACCGTTAGAACTGTTAGAATGTAAATAAAGAGAACCGGACATGAAATGATAGCGTCCGGGACCCCTTGACAGCTTAGACTTGACGACGAAATCTAAGCGAACAACAATTGACACCTTAGGGTTTTCCCGTGTGTGCGTGCGTGTGGACCCCTAGAATAACAATTCCTTGCATGGCATGTCATGTCTTGTTACACAAAAAGCCTCCGGGCGTTTCGGATGCTCTCCACGTGAGAGTGATCCCTGTTATACAAAAAGCCTACGGGTGTTTCGGATGCTCTCCACGTGAGAGTGATCCCTATTATACAAAAAGCCTACGGGCGTTTCGGATGCTCTCCACGCGAGAGTGATCCTTGTTACACAAAAAGCCTCCAGGCGTTTCGGATGCTCTCCACGCGAGAGTGATCCCCGTTACACAAAAAGCCTCAGGGCGTTTCGGATGCTCTCCACGCGAGAGTGATCCTTGTTATACAAAAAGCCTACAGGCGTTTCGGATGCTCTCCTAGCGGGAGTGATCCATGTACCTTCTTGTCTTGAGCACTTGGTTTGGGGTAGGGTTGAGCGTGCGCACGGGGAGAGGGTCTGATCCCCCTCGAATCGTAAGGCGTGAACCCTTTGAGTCACACGTGTCTTGTCGTGTCCTGTCTTGTCTTGTCTTGTCTTGTCACGTCATGTCTGGACCCGTTTAGGTTAGTCACGTAGTCCGTAGCACACACTACGGCTACTGCTTGACGCGTTTTACTTTTCCTGCTCCTTTTACCTTCTTTTGATACTATGTTATAACCCCAGCATGCTAATCAACCAATAAATCGTTGCTTAAAATTACAGTACACTTACAATAGAGTCTAATCCTCTTTTGTAGACTTTACCTGACGTACAGTTCCTTTCTTTTGGGTACTGTACGTCAGGTGTTGAGCCAGAGTACGTGGACGAGTCGGACACACCGGAGTACGTGGAGCCAAAGGATGTCGACTCGGAAGACGTACCTGACGAGGACTAGACTTAGACGTTTCCCACCGTTGAGGACTTCCAAAGGCTACTTCTTTTTAGTCTGGGTGAGTAGCACCACTTTACTCTCTGCCTAGGTTGGGTGCTTCGCACTATCAGTTTCCTTTTCTGCAATTTGTTGCCATGTTTAGGCTCTTTTTACTAGACTTGTCATATGCTGGATATTATCTCTATCATAAAAATGATTGCATCCTTTTCTTTCTGTACTTTTATTGTTCCGGATTTTATAAATGCAAGAACCTGAAAATTTTAGAATGGTACCCCCTACAGATGCTTATTGGGTCTGAGCTTCACAGCTCCGGCCTAAACGGGCCTTGTCACGTTTCGCTTCCGTCGTTTTGGGAAGCGGGGCGTGACACTTGTTCCCGGTAATCCTACGTCCCTTCCATCCGGATACCTCTGGATACTTAAGTTAGAACCTTAACTTGAGGTTTCCTTAAAACCCACGTGTAGCAACCCTACAAGTGAAATCGAATACAATCGATGTCCTTGACTCCCACAACTTGGGAGCAAGCAAACCGCTCTCACAACCCGAGAGCAAATTCAAATTACGAAAGTAATGAAATTATGAAAGCAACAGTTACAATCACCTATGCTTTGAAGTAGAACTTGAAGGAGAAGTGTGATATGTGTTGAAGACTCTCTTGGAAGAGAGGAGAAAGCCCTTTCTCTTGACTGCACCAAATGCCTAGAGGATCACTCTTTGGTTCTTGGTTGGAGAGCAAGAGATCAAAGATTTGGAATTCTTAGGGCTTTGAATTTGAGAACTTTAAACTTTAGAAATGAAATCTTAAGATATTTTGCAATAGCTTAGGTAACATTTCAATGGAACAGTAGAAGCCCTATTTATAGGTTTCTCAAATCCACAAAACAGTTTAGGCAAAAACACTTTTGGAATCCGTGAGAAAATTCTCAATGGATAGAATTTGAACTCATGATAGTCGACTGTTGAAGAAACCACAGTCGACTGTTGCACAGTCAACAAGGGTAGGTAAGAATTCATAACGGTAACTTACCATGTGGACAGTCGACTGATGAAGCAAATTACAGTCGACTGTTGATTAGAACAGGTGACTGGAAATCCTTCTACAGGCGACTGGCCGAGAGATGGGTAAGTTGAATGAAATCTGGAAATCCTGTAAGATAACAGGACAGACAACTGATGCAGATAATACAGTCGACTGTTAATTAGAACAGGTGACTGTAAATCCTTATACAGACAACTGTCAAATACCCTGAGAATTTCCAGGGAGCATAGTCAATAAATTGGCTCACAGACAGACGACTGTTGCAGCATACACAGTCGACTGATCCAAGGGACAGTCGACTGTATATTCAACATTAGTCGACCGGCCGTAAAAGTCAGATCAACAAAGTTTGGGCAGAAGATAGACATGCGACTGATTTACAAAACACAGTCGACTGTCACTGGGATAGGCATCTGTGAATCGTTCATCAATAGCCTGTGCGAAATAAATAGAAAGGCCCAAAACTAGATTGTAAAAGTTTGTGCATAACAGGCGACTGTAGAACAAAACAAAGTCGGCTGTTTTTGAGACAGACGACTGTAAAATGTTCAACAGTCGACTGTTATAAATAATCCAATCACGATCACAAAAGAAATGAATTGGGGTCAAAGGACAAATGATCTAATGAAGTCCTAAGACTGAAATGAAGATGTGTGTGAGTGCTCCATCAATGTTCTACTTCTAAGCTATATACTAGAAGAGATAAAAGAAAATTACATTGACGAATTCTCTCTTCTATCCATCGTATGAGCTTGAAGTCTTCATGGAGCTTCAATCAACATCTACAATCACCCATTCCATTTTCATTTGCCTTCAATGAACTTTGTGAGTCATCCATTGCAAGTATATCTTCATAAATAGCTTAGGCAATGGATTAACTGCAAAATAGGGGATTAGTCACACGTATTTATGTTTGCTCATCATTAAAACCAAGTAGGGAGAAGTCCAATGCGCAACATGAACCCTAGAGTCACACACACTGTCTTGTCTTGTCTTATCTTGTCTTGTAGCTGGTAGCACATGCTACGGCCAGTGCCATGCCACGTTTACTTTCTTGCAATGTCTATTACTTTCCTACCATGTTCATAAAAAGTGTCATGCGGTTGCATCTCACGAACTGCCATGTAATCAACATTTTATAATTGTCTTTAAATTCCATGAACCTTACAGTAGAGTCGTTCTCACATTTCATTTGTAGACTCTACCTGACGTACAACTCCTTTTCTTTTGGTTGTTTGTACGGCAGGTACTGAGACAGAGTACCAGGACCAGTAGGACTTGTTTGAGCACTGACCTAGTGAGCCAGGAGTTCGTTAACTAGGGGTCACTCCCTGTGGAGGACTAGAGACTGTATTGTTGCTGCTTTTCTTTTAGTTTTGCTTTAGTAACTTGTAGTAGGATTAGTACCTTGTTGTAGTTTCTTTTGGCCATGCTGAGGCCATGTTGTTTTATTTCATGTACGAACTTTGGATGTGGCTTTAAATTAATTAAAAAAATTTTATTGTTCTGATTGCATGCAAGAACCTGCTACGTGTTGTTATCACAGATGCTTAGTGGGCTCGAGCTTCACCGCCCCAACCCATGCGAACCTTCGTCTCATCCTCGCACCCGTATAATGGAAAGCGGGGCGTGACAGTTATACTCGTCAAGCAATGCCACCCCACATCTAAGAGTACTCATTGGCTATGTTTTGGGTGTGGTAAGTTGAACTCATTTTTAATGAGATGGGGAAAATCAATCCTAGATGATATCATATTACATGGAAAAGTGGATTGGTTTTGGTTGAATGTCTTGAAAGTTCTCCTTATGTGCTTCAATGTTTAATCATCACACTTACACGATGGTGTGTAGAAGTCTTTGTTATAATTTTCATTGGATTTGACTTGCTTATTCTAAGAAAGACTACATGCAAGTAGTTGTTATAATTTATAATACTCTCTTTTTGCATATGACATTACATTGACTTCATTGTACACTTTTGATGATAACAAAAGGGGGGAGAATATTGAGAAGATTTGGTTGAATGATGTGCTTAATGCTTAATGTACCTAATGAATAAAGTGAATATGTGAATATTGTGCTTTATGTTCAAGGGGGAGCATGAATAAAGGGGGAGCATGCATATACGTTGAACATCATTGTACATCATTGTATTTGTATTATTTTCTCCATCATCACACTTCACACACACACACACACATGTCACGATGATATTATTTGGATCGTTATTGCTCAAATCTTATATTGGTTTGTCATCATCAAAAGGGAGAGATTGTTGGATACAACGTGTAGTTGGATACAACGATCAATGGCTTCGTGTTTGATGATAACAAATGTGTGTGAACGTTTTAATATGTGTGCTAAGTGTTTTCAGGAGTGCCAAGCTCGTAAATACTCAATGGGGGACCTAGTCAAAGTGATGGAGAAATATGCAAAGAAGACTTAATCAAAGTGATGGAGAAATTGCAATTCATATGCAATTTGGACATGGTCAAAGATGGAGAGATATGGAGAGATCTCATTCATATCAAAAATGGATGAACCAAATCTCATGCAAATCAATTTGTCATTAAATGAGATCTAATTCAAATCACATTGCCATTCAACTACAAATCCTATTGTAATCCAAATTTAAACTCCATATCCTATTGTGATTAGAAGAGATCTTCCATATGATTATTTCAAATCATATTCAAGTTAGGATTCCATCCAATCTCCTTCAATTATGGGATTCTATTTGATTCTAATTGATCCCCTCTTCACCTATATAAACCCAAATCCAAAGGAGAGAAAATGAGAGGGCAACCACAAAGCAAAATTGCGGCCCACACCATAGAAACACCAAGGCCGCAACTTACAAGGCAAACGCTTCTCCATTGCGCAACTTATCAAAGATCTCCTCCTCCTTGCAAGCAAGCATCATTGCCAAGATTCCCTCATCATATATTGACACAACATCCAGTGATTCTCCATCCTCTCATTGTCGCAACCTCCTTCAAGCAATCTTGCGAAGCTACAAAACTTCAAGCTCCCATACATTGCTTATGATCAAGGGTCTCTCCTCCTCCTAGCCGCAAGCTCTTCAAGCATCATCTCCTCTCCATTGCACAAGCAACACAACAAGAGGGTCCCTACTCCAGGCCGCAACAAAGGAAGAAGTTCTCATCAACATCTTCAAGCCAAGGATCATCTCTCCATTGTGCAACTCCAAGGTGTCATCCTCCCTTGTCGCAAGCCACAAGTTCCTAAGGAGTCTTGCCATTGCCGCAACTCAAGAGAGAGAGAGAGAGAGACATCTACCTCAAAGGCTGCAAGCTTGCATCTCAAATCCTTATAGGCCGCAAGTTAGATGATCCTTAACCCATATTGTTGCAAGTCTCCAAGTGCTCCATCCTTCATTACACAACACCAAAGTGAGCCTCCATCCTTCATTGCGCAACACCAAAGGGAGCATCCATCCTCATTGCCGCAACATCATCCAAGGGGAGACAAACTCAACCATTGCTAGCCCAGACTGCAGAGCATCATCCAAGAGCAGAAGCTGAGAGGGATTGACGATCACATCCTGTCAGATCATATCTGATCAGTGCTGAACGACAGAGACGACGACATCTACACGAACTGAGATTTTCTGAACTCCATACTTATTTATATTCGTGTATTGGTGTGTTGATCTTTGTAGGCTACTTATTCAAACTTTTGGCCCCTTGTCTAGTTGGTGCTAGACAAGAGGGTCTTGACTAGTTGAGCTAGTCAAGAGAGAGCTTTTACTAGGATTATTAGTGTTTACCACTTTGGGAGTGCGGTATGGGAACCTGGTGAGTGTAGAGTAGGTGCTCTAGCTTCGGTTGTACCAGTAACATTATTAATCTAGTATTTGCTTTTGGTGCTGGAGTAGGTCATTGAAACGACCGAACCAGGGTAAATCTATTTGTGCACTCTGTGATTGTTTATATTTACTCTGCATCTGATTATAACTACTTGTGATTGCTTGTGTGTTCACGAGAATTTTTAGTAGCCTATTCATCCCCCCTCTCTAGGCTTAGATCCAGATCTAACAACATTGTCTCTGCAGCTCCTTAAATCTCTCCCATGCTTCATATAATGATTCTTGATCGAATTGGGAGAATGAGGTGATCTCATTCCTCAGCTTAACAGTTTTACCTGGAGGAAAAAAATTTGTTAGAAAGGCTTTTGACAAACTATCCAAAGAAGAAAATGTATTTTGATCGTGGCTTTTAATCCACTCTTTAACTTTATCATTGAGAGAGAATGGAATGAGTCTTAGTCTAATGGCGTCGTCAGAGACACCATTCATTTTCAGTGTATCGCATTTCTGCAGGAACGAGTTTAAATGGTCAGGATTCTCCATAGGGGATCACCCAAATTGATCCTGCTATATAAAATAATGAGCGATGTCTTTAGCTCAAAATTGTTGGCCTAGATGGGCGACCGAGTTATGCTAGATGTTGATCCTTTGACGGGTGCAAAAAAGCTAGCATGGACCTGGTAGGTGGAGAGAGATGTTCTTTTTCTGCCAACTCTCTTTTTGCTAGACTCCTTTTCCTTTCTGTGTTAAGCCAACATGTCGTAGCCTCAATCTCAGGGTCCAAGGGAAGTAAGTCCTATGTACTCTACGATCTATTACGCATGCATAGCAAACAAAACTAGAAAGGAGATGTCAATACACAAGAGAGTAAACAGAAAAGGAGAAAAAAAAGAAAAGAAAAGGGAAAAAATGCGTAGTCTAATATACCTAGTCCTAAATCAATATCAAGCGTTGTCTCCCCCGTACAGTGTAGTTGCAGTACTTACGGGTGGATCCACAGGGAGACAGACTTTAAATATTGATTTATTTTAAAGGTTTATTTAGATACGCGAATGTGTCCCAAGGAGAGAGAATGATCTAAGGGAACATCAAGATAGAGAAAGCTTTAGGGCCAAGTATCCCCACTACTGTGATCCAAGTTTGAATTGTCTAGCTTGTCTAGTTATTGAGATATGTCTTAGGGTGAGGTTGTTGCACTTAATGTTTTCACCTACCACCCCCACACTATTATGATGCTATGATAGGACTATCTATCGTATGCCAAAGCCAACTATTGTTGATCATTGACATACGAGAGATGCATGAATATTAACAAATGTCCCCAACCTTCCTTTACACCACTATCATGGATAGAAGTTAGGTCATTGCTAGAAGAGCTCTAATTTACGCCCAATTATCAGTGGCGACATAAATAGTATGAATCAACATAGGTATGAAAACCATATATTAGCCCTAACTATCGTTAGCGACTATTCCAATGAACTTCAAGGGATGAAACCAATTTATGTTGATAATAATCATCCTAAACAAAACCCTTATCGACAATATTCAATCTTATGTGGATGATGTGTGACCATGACAAATGTCTTGGGTATACCTGGATCACTAGCAAGAAGCTCATCGATCTCATTAGTAAGGTTAGTCTCAATATAATCATCAATTTTAACATTATGCCTGGAATCAACAAGTATTTCTATATTATCATCAATATGAGAAATACGTGCATCAAAATCTTCATAAAACGAAATATGAAGTGATTCCTCAACCATTGAAGTTCTCTTGTTGTATATCCAGTAGGCCTTTCCATGAATGGAATATCCAACAAAGATTCCTTCATCGAATCTAAGATCAAATTTATCTAAATTACCGTGTGTGTTTTTAATCAAACATTTTGCACCAAAAACATAGAAATAATTAACTTGGCATTTTATTATTAAATAATTCATAACATGTTTTATTCGTACGGAGTCTCACAAGAATCCTATTTAATACATTACATGCGGTATGGACGGCTTCCACCCAAAATTGATGTCTAATCCGGCCATCACTACACATAGTGCGTGCACACTCTATCATGGTTCCATTCTTACTTTCCACAATACCATTTTGTGGTGGGGCACGAGGAAAAGAGAAAGTGTGAGTAAGCATGTTTCATCACAAAACTTAGAGAAAAGTTCATTATCAAATTCTCCTATATGATCAGTACGAATAGTGACAATAGTGGTTTCTAGAATATTTTGAACTTTATTAGAAAATGCAACAAAATTGTCAAAAGCCTCATTTTTACTATTTAAAAATATCACCAAGTAAATCTAGAGTAGTCATCAACTATAACAAACCCATTGTATGCATTTACTAAAGATGCAACTCTAGTAGGCCCAAAAAAACTACATCTTTAAGCTTAAATGAAGACTTATGGAGTTTGCCACGTTGGCATGAATCACAAAAACTTTTCTTATTAAAGGAAAGTTTAGGGACTAGATTATTCTTAGATAATTTATATATGTGTTTAAACTGCATATGACCAAAGCGTCCGGTTCCAAAGAAGTTATTCATTTGTATGGGCTACCAAGCATTGGTCTTATGGTGTGTGGTATGGACAAAAAATATATATATATCTTTTTGGCATGTGTCCGAAAATAAAATATTTGAATTACTACTATCATAAATACTACACATACCCCTCCAAAGTTAACCTTCTAACTCTTGTCACAAAAGTTGACTTATGGAAATGAGGTTGTGATTTAAACCATCTATTAAATAAACATTATACTAGTCATAACCCGTGCCCTATGGGCACGGTTCGTTTAAGATATTCCCCCCGAAAATTTAGTTTTTTCATAGGGAATTTAGTTCCTCCCAAAAATCTTAGTTCCTCATAAAATTTAGCGCCCTCCAAATTTAGTTCCTCTCCAAAATTTTAGGTTTTCCCCTGCTAACATTTCACATTTCGAAACTTTTAGTTCTTCCAAAATTTGTTTTTTCCTGATAAATTATCACACCCCAAAAACTTGGTCATAACCGTATCCATAGGGCATGGTTCAGTTAAGGACACCCCCCACTCAAAATCTTTATTCCCCGAAAATAAAGCTCATCCCAGGGAATTTAGTTCCTCCCAAAAATCTTAGTTCCTTCCAAAATTTAGTATCCTCCAACTTTAGTTTCGCCTCCGAAAATTTACGGGTTTCTCTCTAAATTTTCACTTTTCGAAGATTTTAGTTCCCCTAAAATTTAGTTTTTATTGAGAATTTATTACCCAAAAAAATTGTTAGTTAGGAAATTTTAGTTCCCCATAGAAATTTTAATCCCCCAAAAATTTTAGTTCCTCCCCCCATTGTTTAGACAATAATTATTTGTGTAACCTAACTCTATTTTAAAAGCAATAATTAGTTCTATCACCTAATTCTATGTTAAGTGAAGCCTGTGACGTATTGTCCCAGAATCAGAATGAAACAGGATGCAATAAAATCACTCAGACTATTTGATTCAAACTAACCACAGGGATCCACACAACTTACAAAATGAATCATAGAAACTTCTAATATCTTGCTCATCACCAATTAAATCACTCATGACTATTATATCATATCATATAAATTGCACAGAAAAAATTTATGCATCTCATTACACGGACCGGTTCTTCCTTATGCCCACATTGCTTGAACACTTGATAGGCATTAAAATAGAGGCGATGCATGCATACATCATTAAGTTGCAAGAACAAACTCAATGATTCGAAAGAATTTAAGTTCAGATGATGCTCCTTGCGTCTTGCTGCTCCAGAAGTCAATATGGATTTGAAAGAAAGAATTTAATTTGCAAGAAAAAAACTCGAGAAATCCTATTTCTGGAGTTTTTTCTTGCAACTTAAAATGATTGAACCCCTATTTCTGGAGTGCTATATCTTGCAACCCAAAATGATTGCAAGATTCATAAGTGCTATATCCTTGCTACTTTTATGCCATACTCTCTAACAAAGAAAACTATAAGCAAGAGAGTGACGTGGCTATAACGGAAATCCAGTTGACCTTTAGGAGACATACCTTATGGATATTGCAAACAATACAAACCTGGAGCAAGTACAAATTTCCAAACATGATTTCTGGAGCAAGTTACAAATTTTTTACATTATACAAATTTAATTATTTTTCTTACTAACATATGAGAATATTTACATTATACAAATGAATGGGTCACTGACATTGAATAATGTAAATTCTCATATGTTAATTGAATGGGTCACCGACAAAATGTTAAATGAATTCTCAAGACGTACAAATTCTCATTGTGCAGTCCTCAGCAAATGTGAAACCAAATTCCTATGAGGGGTGATGCGTCACGCTGATCACATCTTTATAATGGACCTGCATATATGAAAAAGTCAGGTAGGAATCCTGAATTTCAGGAGAGCTAATCACAATATAACATTAATCTTCCCGTTAGCTCACCGATTGAGCTTGAAAGTATCTGTCTAAAAAACTCCAACAATCATTCCTAAGATAAATTAGGTATGAAACAGGAAAAACTTAAAAAGCTTAAAATTGTCAATCATCAGATGTTAGAAGCTTCTTATAATGCAAATTACCACAACATGAATAAAGTTCAACAATGTTTTACAGGCAAAGTCCATGATATCTCCAACCAAGGGAATACCAGCTATTCAATAGTTATCCATATGGATATCAATGGACCGTTCTCATTCACCACCAAAGGCTCTCTTTGATTAATGTTTTGGTTACAGTAATTAAGTAAGAGGCGCGTTTGTATAATTTCAGGGCAGGAAAAAAAGTGAAAAATAAAATAAAAATTCAGTATGCCCACCATACTTCCTGTAAATTGTTTTTCCCCCAAGCAGGAATGTGCGTCTGTGTAATCCATACTTACTGTAAATTGTCTGTGGGTGTTTCTTGCCGTGAACTGGATGCTGCCTTTGGAATGGAATATTTGCATTCCAAAAACATTGTGTATTTTGATTTGAAGTGTGGTAACTTGCTTGTGAACCTTAAAGATCAGACACAGCCTATCTGCAATGTAAATTATAAGTAATTTCCAATCACCAAGTGGTTAATTATTGTTTAAAAGACAACAATTTTTCCTGATCCTTGTGAAGTTGTAACTTTGTTTTTTCTCATTCAGGTTGGTGACTTTGGTTTGTCAAAGATTAAGCGAAATACCCTTGTTTCTGGTGGTGTGAGGGGAACATTACCATGGATGGCTCCAGAGTTATTAAATGGCTGGCAGCAATAAGGTGTCTGAAAAGGTAGGAGTCGTGGCTTTTCTGATTTAGATATTTAGCATTACTATTCCCATTTTCTAATGGCTTAACATGTTGCTGGACCACTAAATTTGGAAATGGGCAATGTCACCATTTTAATTGTGTTTAATTTTAATTGTGTTTAGCTTCTAATGGCTTTGGATCTCTCAGCTTTCAATATTTCTAGAGTTTTTTTTACCCATGGCTAGCCAGTGTTTCGTGGGCATTTCTCAGCACTAATTGCAAGTGCTTCCCTTTGGCTTCTATCCTCATCTGCAAATGTCTCTATACCTACGTGGTCCAAAGGCATAAATATGCATAATTCTTGGCTTGAACGATGTATTTGATTTTTTAATGTTTCACCTTGATTTGTTTTTGTAGCCTCATCTGGACCCTCCAGTTAGAGCTGAAACATGGCCCTGAAGCAACATATTTGACATTAAGTTAGCGAATGATGCACATTGATTGATAATAAAATGAACAAAATCTTACTTATGAAACTGAGGTTGGATGTAATTCATGTTGGCCGAAAAAAATCTTACTTATGAAACCTCGAAGACTCCGTTGTCGATGGAGAGCAATGCTGACATCGAATGTGCTGCCCTCTGAGGTCATACACAAGGATGTTCTGCTCGCCCTTTCTTCTCGTCGAGGCCATAAGCAATCGCAGCCGCCGTTGGCCTGTAAAACATTGTATTAGATCTGTATAATTATTTTTCCAACATGGCATTTGTGTATCTCCCTCTCCAGAGATGGCTTTGTATTCATATTCCACAAAAGAACATAAGAGAAAAAAATGTTAATCTCTCCTGAAATGAATTATATAAAACCATATAGGTTTACATAATAATCTGTCCAGAAGATGTTCACTTTAGAATCCATTCAGAAAATAAAATAGGCTGGCCAGTGGGATATAACTGGAGGCTATGTATGGCTCCTAGTGAAGTGATAGAAAGGGGTATCGGTGATACGCAAAAACTGCTGCCAATTACTTCTTAGTGAGTCGAAACTAATAAATTTCAATTGTGTACTAATTTTACTTTTCTATTCACAGCATCAGTGTGTAACCATAGAGAAAGTGTACAGTACTTTATCTTGGTGGTAGTTCATTAGCTTTTTGCAGCCCTCCGTATCTATATCCGATGAGATTTCCATGCTTTCATCTTTTGAGTTCGAATGATCTGCTAAAAAACACCTGCCATTTATTAGGTTTGTTGCATCTCAACTCTGACTGCAATTTACAGTGACTTTCAGCATTTCATATTTGCTAGCAAGCATAACAAACACTATCAGACACCGTATGTATAAAGGAAGCTTATTGACAGTCTCTAGAAAAGAGAAATACATCACACACCTTCAGACCTATCTCCCACTGTGAAATAAAAAGTGCGATCATAAATTAAATGGAAGGAGATAAACATATTTTATACCTACAAATGGGCTCTTCAGATGGCAAAGAGTTATCCCAAGAATCCTCATGACCCACATCACTGATTTTGGAGTTGATTCTGTAATTAAGAGAAAGAAGGGAGTAAACACCATGAAAAAGAGGCGTAGTGGGTATGCGGTGAAATCACCTCAAAAGATGCCAAGCTTATCATAAAAATACAAACAAGTGACATAAACTCTAAGCAAAACAAATGGATCACAAACACACACACTGGAAATTTACGCACACCTCAGCTTAATTTTTTTCCCCCAAACCACAACTCTAAACAAACATCAACTCTAAGGTTTGTTTGCAGGGTGTTTGTCTAAAAACACACTGGAAATTTAAACACAACATTTTATGGGGCAATTTACGAAATAACACACACACCTGGAAACACACCTTGACAAAACAAATGGATCACAAAAGCTTAATTGTTTAAAAACACAACGCGGAAAAACAAATGGATCACAAAATACGCACGCACAGGTAATTTACGCACACCTCAGGTTTTTTTCCCCAAACCACAACTCTAACCATTTGTTTTGACCTGCAAACACATTTTATGTCGGTGCGGATATGTGTGTAATACTTTTAGCGGGCGCCATGGGTTCTATGTCTGTGAACAAAAACACCTGCCTTTTAGCGGGCGCCATAAGCTTGCAAATAAGATCATCTTCTTGTGTAAGATCAATTTTTAGGATTCACTTATCCATTCCAAATTTGTTGTGTAAGATCAATATTTTCAAAGAATAAAAGTATTGTAATTAACATAACAAATAAAACCTCATACTATTGAAGAATTAGAACCTACCATCAAATGGTTTATAGCTCTGGAGAAGGTCTCCTCCGCATTCTCAAAAAATGGCATATGTATAGGCAGTACGCCATTGAATAGTGCCAACCTCTGCTTAACCCTTTCCATGTCAAGAATGTTTTGCTCTTGTTAGTATAGAAAAATAATTCAAGATTAAATATATCAAAAGCATTCCAATAAGCATGCATTTGAGGAGAATAATGGCATAGTACTCCATGACCAAACATGGATGCAGTGTTAATGAACTTGAGCTTCATGACCAAAACTTGGATGAGGTGTCCATGTCCAAACTTGTATGAAGTATCACTTTCATTAACATATGTGAAACATATGTGAAAACACATACTTTGTAAACAACACTGTTGCACAATAAACTTCATTTAGAATATGTGTTTCTTTCTGCATGACATTCTTCAACTTTTATTTTATGTGGCCATCATCATCCATGCCTTTTCCTACCAAGATGGTATTTGGCCATAGACCCCATGAACTCTTTGAAAAAGTTTTACTCTTTGACAAAGTTTTATAACAGACCTGTCATTACATAACTCTCTCATAATTGGTGCCAAGTTCCTGGCTATGTAATCCTAAAAGGAGAGTTTGTCCTGTAAATTCTTCTAGACATTGAAAAACATCCAGAAGAAGAGCAGAAAATAGGGGTAATTTTCTGGAAGCACATAGAGTACTCCATGCACACATAAAGCCAAAAGTAAATCATATCACATTTTCATCATGACTTCAACAATAGAAGTTCTATTTGATGAAGCCAGTTTATTGATCTCTCTTATATAATTATACAATTGAGCTTCTTTATGTTGTATTTCTTCAATATATGTCAATTAGTATCCTTATGACACATAAAAAAGGAGGCGAGTTCCAAACTCAAGGAAACTGAAAAGAGGTCCAAGTGGGAGATAATCAATTGAGAACACCGGCATCAAAATGAGAAATAATTTGGTTTTACATATATATTCAATGTTATAAACAGAATATTAATGCTATATTCAATGTTATAAACAGAATAACCAAGGCTCCGATGGTGGATGCGAAGGCTCCGATGGTGGTCATGCTTCAAAAAAATTTCCCCTAAAAATAGGCTTCAAAAGATTAAGCCAAAAACAACCAAGTAACGAAATCAACCCAATAGAAAGGGAGCAACTTTAAAATTTAAAATTACCTGAAAAAACTGAAGTAGCTTCAGCTATCAGAAACAGAAGCTTCCGAATCTAATCCCAATGCTGTGATATCCATCAATTGACTTCAGCATGCTGAGTAGAAGAAATGGAAGAATATTTAAAAGAAAGACAATGAATTCAAATCACAGAGCGAGATTGAAACAAATGAACTCAACTATTTCTTGCTTCAATGTACCAAGGCTTCGATGGTGGATGCGAAGGCTCTGATGGTGGTCATGCTTCAAAAAAATTTCACCGCGCGGCTTGTGGGAGCCCGTCGGAACTGATGGGGTTTTCAGGGAGGAATCAACTTCAGCATGCGGCATAGAAGAAATTAATAAAAAAAGAATACGATGAGTAGAATAAATAGATTAAGCAGCAAATTTAAAAGAAAGACAATGAACTCAAATCACGGAGTGAGATTGAAACAAATGAACTTAAATATTTCTTCCTTCTGCAGTTCCAAAAAAACTGATTGTTTTCTTGCTTCCACTGCTTTCGTGCTTCCACTGAAGTGATTCCTCAACCATTGAAGTTCTCTTGTTGTATATCCAGTAGGCCTTTCCATGAATGGAATATCCAACAAAGATTCCTTCATCGAATCTAAGATCAAATTTATCTAAATTACCGTGTGTGTTTTTAATCAAACATTTTGCACCAAAAACATAGAAATAATTAACTTGGCATTTTATTATTAAATAATTCATAACATGTTTTATTCGTACGGAGTCTCACAAGAATCCTATTTAATACATTACATGCGGTATGGACGGCTTCCACCCAAAAATTGATGTCTAATCCGGCCATCACTACACATAGTGCGTGCACACTCCTATCATGGTTCCATTCTTACTTTCCACAATACCATTTTGTGGTGGGGCACGAGGAAAAGAGAAAGTGTGAGTAAGCATGTTTCATCACAAAACTTAGAGAAAAGTTCATTATCAAATTCTCCTATATGATCAGTACGAATAGTGACAATAGTGGTTTCTAGAATATTTTGAACTTTATTAGAAAATGCAACAAAATTGTCAAAAGCCTCATTTTTACTATTTAAAAATATCACCAAGTAAATCTAGAGTAGTCATCAACTATAACAAAACCCATTGTATGCATTTACTAAAGATGCAACTCTAGTAGGCCCAAAAAATCTAGATGTTGATGCTCTAGATGCCTAATAGATGAAACTACATCTTTAAGCTTAAATGAAGACTTATGGAGTTTGCCACGTTGGCATGAATCACAAAAACTTTTCTTATTAAAGGAAAGTTTAGGGACTAGATTATTCTTAGATAATTTATATATGTGTTTAAACTGCATATGACCAAAGCGTCGGTTCCAAAGAAGTTATTCATTTGTATGGGCTACCAAGCATTGGTCTTATGGGTGTGGTATGGACAAAAAATATATATATATCTTTTTGGCATGTGTCCGAAAATAAAATATTTGAATTACTACTATCATAAATACTACACATACCCTCCAAAGTTAACCTTCTAACTCTTGTCACAAAGTTGACTTATGGAAATGAGGTTGTGATTTAAACCATCTATTAAATAAACATTATACTAGTCATAACCCGTGCCCTATGGGCACGGTTCGTTTAAGATATTCCCCCCGAAAATTTAGTTTTTCATAGGGAATTTAGTTCCTCCCAAAAATCTTAGTTCCTCATAAAATTTAGCGCCCTCCAAATTTAGTTCCTCTCCAAAATTTTAGGTTTTCCCTGCTAACATTTCACATTTCGAAACTTTTAGTTCTTCCAAAATTTGTTTTTTCCTGATAAATTATCACCCCAAAACTTGGTCATAACCGTATCCATAGGGCATGGTTCAGTTAAGACACCCCCACTCAAAATCTTTATTCCCCGAAAATAAAGCTCATCCCAGGGAATTTAGTTCCTCCCAAAAATCTTAGTTCCTTCCAAAATTTAGTATCCTCCAACTTTAGTTTCGCTCCGAAAATTTACGGGTTTCTCTCTAAATTTTCACTTTTCGAAGATTTTAGTTCCCCTAAAATTTAGTTTTTATTGAGAATTTATTACCCAAAAAATTGTTAGTTAGGAAATTTTAGTTCCCCATAGAAATTTTAATCCCCAAAAATTTTAGTTCCTCCCCCCATTGTTTAGACAATAATTATTTGTGTAACCTAACTCTATTTTAAAAGCAATAATTAGTTCTATCACCTAATTCTATGTTAAGTGAAGCCTGTGACGTATTGTCCAGAATCAGAATGAAACAGGATGCAATAAAATCACTCAGACTATTTGATTCAAACTAACCACAGGATCCACACAACTTACAAAATGAATCATAGAAACTTCTAATATCTTGCTCATCCAATTAAATCACTCATGACTATTATATCATATCATATAAATTGCACAGAAAAAATTTATGCATCTCATTACACGGACCGGTTCTTCCTTATGCCACATTGCTTGAACACTTGATAGGCATTAAAATAGAGGCGATGCATGCATACATCATTAAGTTGCAAGAACAAACTCAATGATTCGAAAGAATTTAAGTTCAGATGATGCTCCTTGCGTCTTGCTGCTCCAGAAGTCAATATGGATTTGAAAGAAAGAATTTAATTTGCAAGAAAAAACTCGAGAAATCCTATTTCTGGAGTTTTTTCTTGCAACTTAAAATGATTGAACCCCTATTTCTGGAGTGCTATATCTTGCAACCCAAAATGATTGCAAGATTCATAAGTGCTATATCTTGCTACTTTATGCCATACTTCTAACAAAGAAAACTATAAGCAAGAGAGTGACGTGGCTATACGGAAATCCAGTTGACCTTTAGGAGACATACCTTATGGATATTGCAAACAATACAAACCTGGAGCAAGTACAAATTGTCCAAACATGATTTCTGGAGCAAGTACAAATTTTTACATTATACAAATTTAATTATTTTTCTTACTAACATATGAGAATATTTACATTATACAAATGAATGGGTCACTGACATTGAATAATGTAAATTCTCATATGTTAATTGAATGGGTCACCGACAAAATGTTAAATGAATTCTCAAGACGTACAAATTCTCATTGTGCAGTCCTCAGCAAATGTGAAACCAAATTCCTATGAGGGTGATGCGTCACGCTGATCACATCTTTATAATGGACCTGCATATATGAAAAAGTCAGGTAGGAATCTGAATTTCAGGAGAGCTAATCACAATATAACATTAATCTTCCCGTTAGCTCACCGATTGAGCTTGAAAGTAATCTGTCTAAAAAACTCCAACAATCATTCCTAAGATAAATTAGGTATGAAACAGGAAAAACTTAAAAAGCTTAAAATTGTCAACATCAGATGTTAGAAGCTTCTTATAATGCAAATTACCACAACATGAATAAAGTTCAACAATGTTTTACAGGCAAAGTCCATGATATCTCCAACCAAGGGAATACCAGCTATTCAATAGTTATCCATATGGATCAATGGACCGTTCTCTTCACCAAAAGGCTCTCTTTGATTAATGTTTTGGTTACAGTAATTAAGTAAGAGGCGCGTTTGTATAATTTCAGGGCAGGAAAAAAAGTGAAAAATAAAATAAAAATTCAGTATGCCACCATACTTCCTGTAAATTGTTTTTCCCCAAGCAGGATGTGCGTCTGTGTAATCCATACTTACTGTAAATTGTCTGTGGGTGTTTCTTGCCGTGAACTGGATGCTGCCTTTGGAATGGAATATTTGCATTCCAAAAACATTGTGTATTTTGATTTGAAGTGTGGTAACTTGCTTGTGAACCTTAAAGATCAGACACAGCCTATCTGCAATGTAAATTATAAGTAATTTCCAATCACCAAGTGGTTAATTATTGTTTAAAAGACAACAATTTTTCCTGATCCTTGTGAAGTTGTAACTTTGTTTTTTCTCATTCAGGTTGGTGACTTTGGTTTGTCAAAGATTAAGCGAAATACCCTTGTTTCTGGTGGTGTGAGGGGAACATTACCATGGATGGCTCCAGAGTTATTAAATGGCGGGCAGCAATAAGGTGTCTGAAAAGGTAGGAGTCGTGGCTTTTCTGATTTAGATATTTAGCATTACTATTCCATTTTCTAATGGCTTAACATGTTGCTGGACCACTAAATTTGGAAATGGGCAATGTCACCATTTTAATTGTGTTTAATTTAATTGTGTTTAGCTTCTAATGGCTTTGGATCTCTCAGCTTTCAATATTTCTAGAGTTTTTTTTTACCCATGGCTAGCCAGTGTTTCGTGGGCATTTCTCAGCACTAATTGCAAGTGCTTCCCTTTGGCTTCTATCCTCATCTGCAAATGTCTCTATACCTACGTGGTCCAAAGGCATAAATATGCATAATTCTTGGCTTGAACGATGTATTTGATTTTTTAATGTTTCACCTTGATTTGTTTTTGTAGCCTCATCTGGACCTCCAGTTAGAGCTGAAACATGGCCCTGAAGCAACATATTTGACATTAAGTTAGCGAATGATGCACATTGATTGATAATAAATGAACAAAATCTTACTTATGAAACTGAGGTTGGATGTAATTCATGTTGGCCGAAAAAAATCTTACTTATGAAACCTCGAAGACTCCGTTGTCGATGGAGAGAATGCTGACATCGAATGTGCTGCCTCTGAGGTCATACACAAGGATGTTCTGCTCGCCTTTCTTCTCGTCGAGGCCATAAGCAATCGCAGCCGCCGTTGGCCTGTAAAACATTGTATTAGATCTGTATAATTATTTTTCCAACATGGCATTTGTGTATCTCCCTCTCCAGAGATGGCTTTGTATTCATATTCCACAAAAGAACATAAGAGAAAAAAATGTTAATCTCTCCTGAAATGAATTATATAAAACCATATAGGTTTACATAATAATCTGTCCAGAAGATGTTCACTTTTAGAATCCATTCAGAAAATAAAATAGGCTGGCCAGTGGGATATACTGGAGGCTATGTATGGCTCCTAGTGAAGTGATAGAAAGGGGTATCGGTGATACGCAAAACTGCTGCCAATTACTTCTTAGTGAGTCGAAACTAATAAATTTCAATTGTGTACTAATTTTACTTTTCTATTCACAGCATCAGTGTGTAACCATAGAGAAAGTGTACAGTACTTTATCTTGGTGGTAGTTCATTAGCTTTTTGCAGCCCCGTATCTATATCCGATGAGATTTCCATGCTTTCATCTTTTGAGTTCGAATGATCTGCTAAAAAACACCTGCCATTTATTAGTTTGTTGCATCTCAACTCTGACTGCAATTTACAGTGACTTTCAGCATTTCATATTGCTAGCAAGCATAACAAACACTATCAGACACCGTATGTATAAGGAAGCTTATTGACAGTCTCTAGAAAAGAGAAATACATCACACCTTCAGACCTATCTCCCACTGTGAAATAAAAAGTGCGATCATAAATTAAATGGAAGGAGATAAACATATTTATACCTACAAATGGCTCTTCAGATGGCAAAGAGTTATCCCAAGAATCCTCATGACCCACATCACTGATTTTGGAGTTGATTCTGTAATTAGAGAAAGAAGGGAGTAAACACCATGAAAAAGAGGCGTAGTGGGGTATGGGTGAAATCACCTCAAAAGATGCCACTTATCATAAAAATACAAACAGTGACATAAACTCTAAGCAAAACAAATGGATCACAAAACACACACTGGAAATTTACGCACACCTCAGCTTAATTTTTTCCCCAAACCACAACTCTAAACAAACATCAACTCTAAGGTTTGTTTGCAGGGTGTTTGTCTAAAAACACACTGGAAATTTAAACACAACATTTTATGGGGCAATTTACGAAATACACACACACTGGAAACACACCTTGACAAAACAAATGGATCACAAAAGCTTAATTGTTTAAAAACACAACGCGGAAAAACAAATGGATCACAAAATACGCACGCACAGGTAATTTACGCACACCTCAGGTTTTTTTCCCCAAACCACAACTCTAACCATTTGTTTTGACCTGCAAACACATTTTATGTCGGTGCGGATATGTGTGTAATACTTTTAGCGGGCGCCATGGGTTCTATGTCTGTGAACAAAAACACCTGCCTTTTAGCGGGCGCCATAAGCTTGCAAATAAGATCATCTTCTTGTGTAAGATCAATTTTTAGGATTCACTTATCCATCCAAATTTGTTGTGTAAGATCAATATTTTCAAAGAATAAAAGTATTGTAATTAACATAACAAATAAAACCTCATACTATTGAAGAATTAGAACCTACCATCAAATGGTTTATAGCTCTGGAGAAGGTCTCCTCCGCATTCTCAAAAAATGGCATATGTATAGGCAGTACGCCATTGAATAGTGCCAACCTCTGCTTAACCCTTTCCATGTCAAGAATGTTTTGCTCTTGTTAGTATAGAAAAATAATTCAAGATTAAATATATCAAAAGCATTCCAATAAGCATGCATTTGAGGAGAATAATGGCATAGTACTCCATGACCAAACATGGATGCAGTGTTAATGAACTTGAGCTTCATGACCAAACTTGGATGAGGTGTCCATGTCCAAACTTGTATGAAGTATCACTTTCATTAACATATGTGAAACATATGTGAAACACATACTTTGTAAACAACACTGTTGCACAATAAACTTCATTTAGAATATGTGTTTCTTTCTGCATGACATTCTTCAACTTTTATTTTATGTGGCCATCATCATCCATGCCTTTTCCTACCAAGATGGTATTTGGCCATAGACCCCATGAACTCTTTGAAAAAGTTTTACTCTTTGACAAAGTTTTATAACAGACTGTCATTACATAACTCTCTCATAATTGGTGCCAAGTTCCTGGCTATGTAATCCTAAAAGGAGAGTTTGTCCTGTAAATTCTTCTAGACATTGAAAAACATCCAGAAGAAGAGCAGAAAATAGGGTAATTTTCTGGAAGCACATAGAGTACTCCATGCACACATAAAGCCAAAAGTAAATCATATCACATTTTCATCATGACTTCAACAATAGAAGTTCTATTTGATGAAGCCAGTTTATTGATCTCTCTATATAATTATACAATTGAGCTTCTTTATGTTGTATTTCTTCAATATATGTCAATTAGTATCCTTATGACACATAAAAAAGGAGGCGAGTTCCAAACTCAAGAAACTGAAAAGAGGTCCAAGTGGGAGATAATCAATTGAGAACACCGGCATCAAAATGAGAAATAATTTGGTTTTACATATATATTCAATGTTATAAACAGAATATTAATGCTATATTCAATGTTATAAACAGAATAACCAAGGCTCCGATGGTGGATGCGAAGGCTCCGATGGTGGTCATGCTTCAAAAAAATTTCCCCTAAAAATAGGCTTCAAAAGATTAAGCCAAAAACAACCAAGTAACGAAATCAACCCAATAGAAAGGGAGCAACTTAAAATTTAAAATTACCTGAAAAAACTGAAGTAGCTTCAGCTATCAGAAACAGAAGCTTCCGAATCTAATCCCAATGCTGTGATATCCATCAATTGACTTCAGCATGCTGAGTAGAAGAAATGGAAGAATATTTAAAAGAAAGACAATGAATTCAAATCACAGAGCGAGATTGAAACAAATGAACTCAACTATTTTCTTGCTTCAATGTACCAAGGCTTCGATGGTGGATGCGAAGGCTCTGATGGTGGTCATGCTTCAAAAAAATTTCACCGCGCGGCTGTGGGAGCCCGTCGGAACTGATGGGGTTTTCAGGGAGGAATCAACTTCAGCATGCGGCATAGAAGAAATTAATAAAAAAAGAATACGATGAGTAGAATAAATAGATTAAGCAGCAAATGTAAAAGAAAGACAATGAACTCAAATCACGGAGTGAGATTGAAACAAATGAACTTAAATATTTCTTCCTTCTGCAGTTCCAAAAAAACTGATTGTTTCTTGCTTCCACTGCTTTCGTGCTTCCACTGAAGTGATTCCTCAACCATTGAAGTTCTCTTGTTGTATATCCAGTAGGCCTTTCCATGAATGGAATATCCAACAAAGATTCCTTCATCGAATCTAAGATCAAATTTATCTAAATTACCGTGTGTGTTTTTAATCAAACATTTTGCACCAAAAACATAGAAATAATTAACTTGGCATTTTATTATTAAATAATTCATAACATGTTTTATTCGTACGGAGTCTCACAAGAATCCTATTTAATACATTACATGCGGTATGGACGGCTTCCACCCAAAATTGATGTCTAATCCGGCCATCACTACACATAGTGCGTGCACACTCTATCATGGTTCCATTCTTACTTTCCACAATACCATTTTGTGGTGGGGGCACGAGGAAAAGAGAAAGTGTGAGTAAGCATGTTTCATCACAAAACTTAGAGAAAAGTTCATTATCAAATTCTCCTATATGATCAGTACGAATAGTGACAATAGTGGTTTCTAGAATATTTTGAACTTTATTAGAAAATGCAACAAAATTGTCAAAAGCCTCATTTTTACTATTTAAAAATATCACCAAGTAAATCTAGAGTAGTCATCAACTATAACAAACCCATTGTATGCATTTACTAAAGATGCAACTCTAGTAGGCCCAAAAAATCTAGATGTTGATGCTCTAGATGCCTAATAGATGAAACTACATCTTTAAGCTTAAATGAAGACTTATGGAGTTTGCCACGTTGGCATGAATCACAAAAACTTTTCTTATTAAAGGAAAGTTTAGGGACTAGATTATTCTTAGATAATTTATATATGTGTTTTAAACTGCATATGACCAAAGCGTCGGTTCCAAAGAAGTTATTCATTTGTATGGGCTACCAAGCATTGGTCTTATGGGTGTGGTATGGACAAAAAATATATATATATCTTTTTGGCATGTGTCCGAAAATAAAATATTTGAATTACTACTATCATAAATACTACACATACCCTCCAAAGTTAACCTTCTAACTCTTGTCACAAAGTTGACTTATGGAAATGAGGTTGTGATTTAAACCATCTATTAAATAAACATTATATATTAAAGGTTTGGATGGTTTACTGACTTTTTCAACGCATATGATGGTTCCTTTATCATTGCCTCTGAATGTGACTATTTCACCATTCTTGATGCTAATGATCTCGGACAACAAACTCGGATCTCATGTCATATGCTTGGAACACCCGCTATCGAGTATACATCCTTTTCTTTTGTAATTAGAGAAATTCTTACTTTTAGTGCTCTTTTTGCTCTTCTTGAGTTCATATAGATTAAACAATAAGCACATGGTACCCAAGCATGTTAGGTCCAAGGGGATTAGCCATTTGAAAACCAAGTCCAAGTAGAATTTGGCTTCCCAACATAATCTACATTATTAACTACATAACAGAAATAAGATTGCATGTACAAACCCATATCATTCATGCTTGTGTTCTTCAAACACCAAATGGTGTATGTTTTAGGTGTCCTACCCCTATTGGGTGCATGCATAAGAGGTTGGGTTCTATGTGATGCATGAGGAGTGTAGACATGTGGTCTAGTGATACAGCTTTAATATTTATAACCGCAAGCGTACGGCTGTCGTCCTAGAGCTAACGGGTCATCCGCAAGGAGGTTGTGTAATTGAGTACTAGCCCAATCATAGGTCGTGGTTAGCTACATGAGGAATATGTGGTTTATGTATAGAATAGGGAGAAACAAATAGAATGAAAGGGCTTTGGGTGTAGGTATCACTCTAATGTGGATTGGAACGTACCATTCGAGATAATGTGCGATGCAAGCGGCTTTATGTTGGGAGTGGTACTTGGGCAAAAGATGGAGAAAGTGCCTTATGTCCTCTATTACACGAGCAAATACTCTAAATGAAGCTCAAAGGAACTATACAGCCATACAAAAGGAGTTGCTCACTATAGTTTTTGCTTTAGAGAGTTTAGGTGTTACATCCTAGGGTCTCCAATTTTAAATTATACCGACCATTCGGCCCTTAAATACTTGTTATCTGAAAAGAATGCGAAACCTAGACTTATTCATTGGATTGTGCTCTTACAGTATTCAACGTGCAAATCCGAGATAAGAAGGGAAAGGAAAATTTGGTGGTAGATCATTTATCGAGGCTAACATTTGGAAACGAGCCCACCGATATGCCAATTCAAGATTTCTATCTGGATGAGCAACTTTTTGCTATGTCCACCTTACCATGGTATGTTGGCATCGTGAACTACTTGGCTTCAGGTAAGACCCCTAACCATTGGTCACCCCAGGATTTGAAGAGATTTAAACTTGAGGTAAAATATTTTTTCTTTTATGATCCTTATTTATACAAATATTGTAGTGACTAAATAGTTAACCATTGTGTACCATATGGTCAAATTGATAACGTATTACAATTTAGTCACGACGGTGCATGTGGGGGCATTTTTCCGCAAACAAAACGGTGGCCAAAATTCTTCATTGTGGGTTTTATTGTCCTACCATGTTTAAGGACACCTACGCCTATTGTAAATCATGTGTGCCTTGCCAAAAAATGGGGAGAATATCGAAAAGAAACATGATGCCTCTTAACCCCATACTAGAGCTTGAAGTTTTCGATTGTTGGGACTCACGTAAAATGAGCTTTAAATTTCTATTACACTATTCACACCCCCTCTAGTGTGTTGCTTAGCATTGCAGGTAGATTATACACATTTCATACTTTTGAATGCTTGGGATGAGATTCGGAAAGGATATCAATGTGTTATCATTGTTTAATATTTTGATGATTCATATACTACATTTTACATCCAAGAATGTTTGTTTGAATGCTAGATCTTTCGATTGGTTATGCCCTAACCCGATGATTGATTAAGTTATATTTGAGATGAAACCCACATGTCTAACTACCTCAATGACCCATACACCACATAAGTCTTCTCCATTGGGATCACTTCTACTCTACTCCATACACTTTAATTAGTTTACATTTTTAGTTAACAAAATTCACAATCAACAATCCTTCACCCTCAAAAGGTAGTACTGGTCACATTGATTAATTCTCCTTTAGTTAATCATTGTTGCAATAGTATAACAAGTTTGTCCATGTGATCGACCCTAGGCTCACCAGGAATTTACTAATTCGTGACCTTATTTACTTGGGAGTTAGCGTGTACAATATTTCACAGTAGCCAATCGCCCTTAGAGGAGGTCGATCGAGAGTCCTTGCTAGCTCATGAGAAAGCATCCGGTGTACCATGGGAGGGATCTAATACCTCCCCTTAAAAGTTCCTGGTCAACTGCATGCAGCTTGGACATGAATTCTTGTACCTAGAGATCCAGCACCATCTCCTTGACTATCTTTCCTAAATTGCCTAGGAAGTCAGTAATCCTAGCTGCATCCATATCATCCAAATCTTGAGAAGAAGAATGGCCTGATGGCCCGACATGAGTATGAGGACCAGATAAGGAGCCCACCAGAGGATGGGTAAGAACCACCAGAGGGCATGGTGCAATCAGAGCGGCTTATCAGAGGGGCCTAAATGGCATAGCCCTGCCAATCAAAGCACCACGACGACGGGATGGTAGCCTCTCGATACAGATGCAAAGTTGCGAGATCACCTAACTTCGTAGTCTACATTGTTCTCTCCCATCCCCCTCGAGGGGGTGATCACCCTCTCTGTTGATAGACATCTCCATGGGTGACCGCAACTTCTCCGGGGTCGACATCCTGAAGTTATTGGAGGGGGTGGCTTGGGAATCAGAGGCATTTGACATGGCTAAGTTTTGGAGAAAGCAATAGATGAAGAAAGAAGAAAGGAAGAAGCAAAGGGCCATGAAAGGAGATTTACAATTTCTGACGAAGGAGTGGAGGTCATCGAGGGAATCAGGGAACTCAAAAACATAACAATAAAGAGAAGGCATAAGAGAGGGGTTAGGAGCAAGTGCAGCTAACCACTATCCTCTTCCACCCTTTTAAAGTTACCCAAGGCAGGATCTTAGGCAAAAGGGCAGGAACCGATTATGGATGTTCGATCCCGATGATCATGTCCTCTTATTGCAGGCAGGCGCATATCGTGACCGTTCGGATCAATGTTATCGCTGAATTGATCGTGACCATTTAACCCACACGATCGTGCGTACCTACCCTCAACAGATCATGCCATATTAGTAGTAGCGTACTCGAGAACCGAGTCTGCATCCTCCAATCCCAAAAAAAGTACGGTTACATCAGCTCTGTCATTTCAGGTTTTGAGATGAGATGACTACATCAGCAAAGTCATGATGAGGGGCGCTCTCTTCTAGGTGCCAACCTAGGCGTCACATCTTGGAGATAAGTCAAATTAATCAGATGATGTTGGTCAACATTCTTTGACTCCTCAGTTTCGTCTTCCCACCTCTCCACATCCGACCTCAATAGTGCAACTCAAGTCTATAGTGTCAAGTTAGAAGACGAGGATTCAGTGTAAGTGATATTTGGGCTAGGGCCCACCACAGGTGGGGCCCAGGCAAACCTGATAGTGGGGGCCCACCACCCCTAAATCCGAAAACTATACTTGTTCTCAATGATGTCCTCATCGGTACACACCCAAGGACGGCTCCTTCAGCAGCAGTGCTTTACATAGACGGCCTCAGCGGTACAACCTGAGATCAGCTCTTTCAGCAGCAGCACTCTACAGGGACAACCTTAGCTGTACCCACCCGAGGTCAACTCCTTCAGCAACAACGCTCTACAAGGGTGGCCTCAGTGGTACACACCGGAGGTCGGATCATTCAGTAACAGCACTCTAGAAGGACTGCCTCGGTAGTACACACCTGAGGTCAGCTCCTTCAATAGCACTCTACAAGTATGGCCTTAGAAGTATACATCTGAGGTCGGCTCCTTCAATAGACTTCCCCCTGAAGATCTGCCCATTTGACGAGGTCAACCAATCACAACTTTCCCACATGATCAGGAGGCATGATCCTCGGGAGGCATTCAACAATCTCTCCAGGCCGTTGCGAGCAGGGGGCATTCAAATTCATTGACTCGCTCACATAGTAGTCGGGCCAATCTATGGAAGGATGTTACACTAGGAGATTCGAGATCATCATAACTCCATGTCTGTTACAGCAGAAGATCAGGGACTCTTGGCTCTACCCAACGTGGCAGAGCTGCCCCCAGCTCTACATTAACAAGCAGTCAACCTCACCTTAGGTATGCTTCAATTCATGACGCAATCTCTGATACTCAGACCACACACGTCTTTTCTCTTGCTTGAACTGACCTAAGCATCGGAGTCCAATTAGAGGTCCACCATCCAATCCTTGGATGCTCTTCTATCTCTTTCAGGCACCGGAGAAGGAGGTCGGCCCGGTGAAACCTTGTTCGAACTTTTTGTTATAATTTCATGCATCAACAAATATATATAAGACAACAATAACTAAAGAGAGTTACGTCGATTGCGAAACCCAAAGCAAACTACGAGACTTCCACTCCAAATCCGCTGGACCAAATTCCAGGGCAGGGGAAAATATTACACATAAAAATTACACTTTTATAATTCGACAATAAGATGAGGCTACGAGACCTAAAGGCTCAATTCCAATTACGAACTTTTTATTGCGGCCATCAGAGCTTGCCCATAAGCATGGAATACTTTCTAAAAGACTCTTAACTAACTAATAAACCTTAAAATTGAGTTAGGGTTACAATACTAATTACTGATCTATCCCTCTATAACATACATATACGACTTGCAAACAAAGTCTTCAGCCATGTACAATCTACCCTATAACCAGCCAATATAGTATTGCTTAATTTTATTACAACATGGTTCTAAGTTAAATATTAAAGGGTTTGGGTTCTAGAAACTATGGTTCATCTATGCAGATCCTAGGTTGAGCGTATGATGATCACCGTTTTCTTCTCCATATTCACATATTGACATATTTCATACATACAAGTTAAATTCTCAAGCATAAATTTGTATTATTTGCATATACGCATAAAAATGCTTTAAAAAGTCCGACTCATATTCTAATGCAACGTATAGATATATTTTAAACAAGCATTTACCTTTTCGAGTTAGGCAGGTTAAGAATACATGGATACATGCTTTAAAAAGTCCGACTCATATTCTAATGCAACGAATAGATATATTTTAAACAAGCATTTACCTTTTCGAGTTAGGCAGGTCAAGAATACATGGATACATATCAATGAGTTTTAGACAAGTCACCAATTGAGTAGGAAAATATACTTATTATTTAGGCTAAAACTACCTTTATCTTTCATGATTTTCTCACAATACTACCATCAACTCCTTAAATTACTAATACTACCTTCTATTTTGCTTTTCTCAATTTGTTTCTTTAATGCTTTCAACGAGAAATGTATCTTTGTAAAGATAAATATACTATTGCAGGAAAACTGCGAAAGATCCATGTAGTTTTGTGAAAATTATTCATAAATTATACTTATATTTCACCTTTGTTGTTAACGTTGTTAGAGGAGAAAATTGAGAAAATTGAAGTATATAGTATTAATTTAAGGAGTTGAGAGTAGTAAAAAAAGTAAAAGATAAAGATAGTTTTGTGAAAATTAGACTTTTATTTAATCAAAGTAATAACTATAACAGAAAATCATGTTTCTGTAGTAATGTAATTGTAAGAAATTCTCTTTCTTTGGAAATTCATAATACATACATAAATATGGAGAAAGAAAAAGATAAACGTGACTATTGGGAACCCCTTTTTTCGTGATCAAAATCGCTGGCTCGTCTAAAAAAGGAAATATAAATAGTTGTGGGTCATATGATAGTTCTAAAGTTTATTCTTCACAATGTATCTTCATTTTGATTTTTATATTTAAAAACCCAAATACGTCAAATATCTAGTAAATGCAAATGTTTTGCTTGTTAATATAGTTATTTAGAAATTAATGGTTTTAAAATAACAAGAAAAATGCTTTAAATTCACAACTTTTTTGGTGTATTAAAATTAGTTCAGGATGAACAATGCTCATTGTAAGAAAAATGTGATGTGTGTTTTGAATGTGTGATGAACGCCCATGTAAAAGCACATATAGGGCATATCCTTTTCAATAGCAAATTAGGAGTTTGTATCCTATATAAACACTGTATCCTACCATTGTATGAACTCCTCCCTATACCTATATACATGAAGGCATGGGTCTCCCCCAGAAAACACTTCATAACACGTTATCAACACGCTCTTCCTGTGAGTGAGAGAGAGAGAGAGAGAGAGAGAGAGAGAGAGAGACCAGACATTGTGAAAGCTTTGGCAGACAACAGAGGATCATGAGACCGTTGACGTCTGGACGTTGAAGAACAAAACCATATTCGCGCGCAAATGACCAATCGAAATCAAACGTCTGTTGTCATCGATATTAAGATATACATAAAAACCAAGTATATTTAATCATGATCATGATGTTTATCGCGTGAAATACCTAAGATCATAACCAAATCAAAAAAAATTAGGGAAAGGGGCGGCGGCCAACTGGCCGCCTACCCAACTCATTGGGGGAGAGGGCGACGGCCAACATGTAGCCAACCCTAGCCAGTCGAAAGAAAAAAAACTCATATAATACGACCGGCTGGCGGCCCCCATTCCACCAGTACAACAACCCCCTATGTACCGCCGATGCAGCGACGGTATGACGTCGCTGCCGATGATGGCGGCGCAAAGCCATACTAGGGATTTTCGAAATAAAATCTTTTTTGGCCACCGGCGGCCCCAAGCCGCCAGATCCCTCGATGTCGCTGCAACTACAGTGTGTCATCTCCATTGGCAGAGATGCCTCCCCTGCACCTCGCTGCTGCTACAGCAGCGGTACACTGCCACCGCTGGCAGCGACGGCCGCCCCTAACCCAAACCCCGACCAAACCCTAGCTAGGGTTTGTCCCGATAGGCTTACGGCCCACGAAAAAAACTTTTTCCATGACTGCGGGTCGAAGCCCATAGAGAAAGACGTCGGCTTCGGTGCGCAAGCCCGTGGAAAAATTCAAAAAAAAGATATGTGGGTGGACTTACGGGCCGAAGCCCGCATCTTTTGCTAAGTGCCTTGTCCCCAAAAAAAGTGGGGGGATGTGACGGACTGGCAGGCCAAAGCCCGCAGCTTTTGTTGCGGGCCTCAGCCCCAAACAAAAAATGGTGGAGGATGGGGACGATTGGTGGCCCGAAGCCCGTAGCTTTTACTACACGCCTCAACCCCCTAAACAAAATAGAAAAAATGAGAAAAGAAAATGGGGAGAGTAAAGAAAAAATTTTAAAATAAATATAATGGGGCGTAGTTCAGTTTTTCAATATTTTTTCCCAAACTAGACCACATCACCAATGTCTATAATTTATTTTTCAGCATATTACTCAACTGTGATGCATGTTTTAAAATCATGTTAATATGATACATATCACGTACTATCGGGCATGTCTCTGGGACATTTTTCTGCTTATTATCGTAAGCATTTGCTTAATAATTATGAGGATCCAACGACAGCTCTGCCGTTAGTTACCTAACCTATCGGTGTATGACGTTGTCCCACGGTCCAATTAATTATTAAGCATAAAATATTTAAATTTACATATCCTGTGAATATTTTATGGCTGATATATGTGATAAAAATGTCTTGGGCACAATTTTGCATGAATGACTACATTATAGTTTTGGATCAGCCTTTTTAAGTCCCACTTTTATTTTTCCGCACTTTTCTTTTTTTAGAGAAAATGTAGTGATGAATATAATGTAATTCCCAAGACTGGTGGCTATTTCCATGGAGGTGAAGGCCACTCCTGAAGAAAAAGAATTTTTATGGAACCCACGTAGTTTCCAAAGTTGTACCTTTTCATTTATGTAAAAAGAGACTGTATTATTTGGACTGTGGACATTATTTATTTGTCGTGATTGGTCGATCTACACAATTAGCCTATTTCACTTTAAATTGCCTCTGCATGATATAAATTACAGTTTTATATATCAATTCATGCAATTGTGCTTTTTTAGATAAATGGCTAAAATCGCAAGTGTTGATTTCGAAATTTTGGAAGCCGCTGGGAAGAACTATCCGCTAGCAATTGGACGTAAAATTCCATCTACAAGCCTAATCCCTTAGCACCACAATTACAAAAGAAAATAAAGCGACAGATATAGATAAAGTAAAAGCAATAATCTATATTTGTCGCCACGTGGACAAGACCCTAAATGCTGAATACCTTACGGATGAAGATCCACTTGATATGTGGACTGCCCTTAAGGAAAAATATAAACATCAAAAAGAAGTTATACTACCAAGGGCCCATTATGAGTGGGAAAATCTGAGACTGTAGAATTTCAAATCCATAGCTGAGTATATCTCAGCACTGTTCAGTATTATATCACGCTTGAAGTTGTGTGGTGAAACAGTCTCAGAAGAACACATGCTACAAAAGAGATGTAATACTTATGAAGCAATACCGTGAACGATAGTTCACCATATATTCAGAGCTATTTGCATAGTTATTAATGGCTGAATAGAATAGAGAGCTTCTCCTCACCACTCATAACATGCGCCCTCCTGACACGATCCCTCTCCCAGAAGCTCATAATACATCTTCCAATAAGAAGAATAAAAGAAAAGGGAAATTTCAAAAGCGATGACCAAACAAGAAGCATGCCAGAGGGCAAAGTCACCAGCATAACAAAAATACATGGAAGATGAAGTTCACTTGGCAGAGGAATGAAAACAATAAATATCAAGCACCCCCACCAAAGAAGGAATGGGAAGACTGGCATGACATGACACTGGTCCAAAGTGTGCAGATTTCTGTAGCACCTTCAAGATTTGTACCGAGAAAGCTTGAAGAAGAAAGCTGAGTCAAATCTGGTTGCCGATTACTCTCAAGCTCCAGTACAGTTTACTGCTGCAGTTTTCAAAAAAGATGCATTGTTCGATTAATTGCATTTATCTTAGTAGAAATGAAGAACATTTTAGCTTAATTATGTATGGTTTTCTTTCCATTCAATGAACTAGTTATGTTTTTGCAAACACTCCAATGTTCTTATGCACTTCATCTTTGACTAGATGAATTGCTTTCTTGATGGCTAGTAGACAGTGCCTCTACACATACAATCATCCAAAACAAATGCTATTTCAATAGCATAATACCATATAATAGCCAGGTGAATACAAAATTATGGCCATTAAATATAATTGAAGGATCAGGGAATGCAACTTTGTTGCTTCCAAATGATACACGAATAAAAATAAAGGATGCATTATTATCTCTGAATTCTAAAATAAATTTACTTAGTTCAAGGACATCCGCCAAAACAGATTCCACTTAGAAACTGACAGCAAAAATAACAAATAATACTTATATATAACATCTCAAGAAAATGGACACAAATCCATACTTGAGCACTTTGAGGGCCTTTCATCTGGCCTCTATCACAAAAAAATTTAAAGAGATGAAGCAAATTTAATGGAGCACATTAAGTACCTGATGTGCGTTTATATTTCATATATTCACGCACGTCTTCTTTTGTGTTTTTCCGTTATTTTCCGCCGTCTCATATCCGTTTTCTCGTATTTTCTAGTTTCTTTCACTTCTCCGTGTTTTTGCATGTTTGCAGGAGTTTGCCAGCATAGGGGACACATAACAAAGATATCACATGTCCCCGAAGCAACGGAAGGAGTCACGCGTGATCCGGGGGTCAAACGATAAAGATTTCTATCTTTGAACCCCCCACCCGATCGGTTGGATACAGCCAACCGATCGGGCGATGCACGCGTGCACGACCCGGACAGCAGCTGAAGCGAAGTGAGCATCAACCGACCGGGTCGGAGACCGGTTCAGCCCGACTGTCTTCTCTGGAAATTGAAGCTGAATTCCAACCGATCGGGTGACCTTCACCCGAACGGTTCATCTGTAGCCGATTCCCCAAAGAGGCGACCCAGAGAGCTGACCCGACGGCTCGCTGACCGTGCGAAAACGTCTGAAGTTTCTGTTTATTTGGGCGACGTTTCCAACCGATCCGTTGATCTATCATCCGATCGGTTCACCTGATGAGCTCAAGATCCAAACGACCAGAAGCTTCCGCCAACCGATCGTGTCGAGTGACCAGGTGATGTTTCTGAAAATCGATGTCGAAGTTCGTAGCAGGTCACCCGATCGGTTGATTTTTCAACCGATCGGGTGACGTCGTTTTCTATATATATATTAGCCCTAGGTTTTCAGAAACGGGGGCTGTGTTTTTTAGCTGTGTTTTATTTTCTGTTTTTTCTCTATTGCGACAGCTGGAATTTTCTTGTTATTTGTAAGTGTTCGGATATTTATGAAATTTTATATAGTGTTAATTGCATTACTACTACCGCATTTCAATCGTCTGATTATGCTTTTAACGGTCGATTTTCATTTAGATTGTTTTTTTACCTAAAATGTGTGACTAGTTCCCAAATCTGGGATTTTGGTGGAAACCGCTTCGTGGGTTCTCCCTAATGCGTCCATAGGACTAAAAAATCTATAGAGATTAGGAATCTATTGGTTACGTGGGGTGTTTTATTGTCATCGATGGGAAAAAGACCGCCTTTGACCGTTGGGCCTAGGGGGAATAAACTTGGCGGTTGACTCCCTAGCCATAGATCACGCCCTTAGCGTAGACATCGAATCCTAGCACGCGGGAGCGGCAGGACGAGATGTTGGGAGTTATCGTTGAGAGCTTAGTGCTCCTGGGGTCGGTCAGTGTTAATGGACATGGGATGCCCACTGACCGAACCCGGGTAGTCCGGCGTATCATCCTGGGCACCGACCGGAATATCGGGCCCATGGGACGCTGGTATCACTCTTAGAGGCAACGTCTCACCATTAGACCCTTGTTCCGATCGTTATCCTATCTGCCGGTCGTATTAGCGAGAATCATATGATATGGTGGAAACCGAAGTCCCGGGTTTCCCTTTATAATGTTTATCCCTCGCATTCTATTTCCGTGACAACCCATCTACCGATTCGGGCTAGCTCACCCATAGGGTGAATTTGGTCCTTTTTGACACAAGCACAACCACGCCTCCCTGAGTTCGACCCCCAAGCCACACTACAACACCGTGTGCTTGCGATTATAAATATTTAAATCTCGCGCCCCCAATCCTATTGCACACCTTGAACATGATCACGCCAACCGTGGGGACGTCAAGCTTTATGGTGCCGTTGCCGGGGAGACAACGTGCTTGTTTATTTTTGGATCTTTTGAACCCTTTAGTCTAGCTCACATCTCTATCTCGCGATAATTTTCGCATTCTTCTTTTTTTGTTTTTATTTTCTTATTTTTATTTTATATTTTTATCTGTTTCTTTCCCTCTTTTTCTTCACGGGTGTTTGTTGCTTTTAATGCGCATGAACACAAGGAGTCTTGACGACTTGATTCCTGTTGATCATGAGATAAACACCACCCTAAGGCGTCTGGCCGTAGAGAAGAGAAGAAGAGAAGAGCCTGAAACCATCGGGGAGAACACCCTACCTCATAAGTCTCTGCTGGAGTACTCGATGCCATCCATCGAGTCCACCTCTGCCATTCGACCTCCTGCTATTACGGCACAGAGCTTCGAGCTTAAGCCGTCTTTAGTGACGTGGATCCAGCAGGATCAATTCTCTGGGGTACCCATGGAGAGCCCCATCGAACATCTGGACTCCTTCCTCGAGAAATGTGACGCCTTCCGAATAAATGGTGTCACGGCTGAAGCAATCCGTCTGAAGTTATTCCCCTTCTCTCTGCGGGATAAGGCCAAGCAGTGGCTTAGGGGAAAGGACCCGAACACGTTCAACACTTGGGAGAAGCTCTCAAACGCCTTCCTGACAAAGTTCTTTCCTCCGGAGAAGACCATGAAGCTGACGAGTGAGATCTCCTCCTTCTCCCAAGCCAGGCACGAGTCCCTTGCATGAAGCTTGGACGAGATTTAAAGAGCTGCAACAAAGATGCCCTCATCACGAGCTTCCCAAGTGGCAGATAATTAATCTGTTCTACAACGGATTGAGGGATGACTTGAAGTCTTCCATGGACACCACGGCTGGGGGGGTCCTTCATGTCCAGAAGTGAAGAAGATTCCGGGAACATATTAGAAAATATGGCATCGAACAATGAGCAGTGGTGTGACGAGCGAGCCACACCTAGATCTGGGGCTATCCACAGGGTCGAGGACGTCGACAAATTATCCAGCAAGTTTGACTTACTGTCGACCCAGATCTCAGTGCTCATGGTAGGAGCTGGTGGTGCCAGTACACAACATATTGCGGCGGTGGAATCCGAAGTCATGGGGGACTTCGAGGGTGGTGACATCTCACCACCGTTGGACCAAGCGAGCGCACTATTCTATAATCCTACGGGAAATGTGTCGTATCCACCACGGACTAGCTCCAATCCGGCCTACTCTCCAAACAACCGGAACCACCCCAATCTTAGCTACAGGGCACCGTATCAGCAGCCGCCTCATCAGCAACAGCAGCAGCTAGTATATCAGCCGCCTAGGTAACCACAGCAGCATATTCATCAGCAGCGGCAGTTTCAACAGCAGCAGCCTCCACAATAGTATCAGTAATATCCCCCAAGGAACCAGCAGCCCATTCAGCAGCAGCAGCAGCAACAATATGGCCAGCAGAGTGCCTTCTCTCCGGTTGAGTCCCTCTTGACTCAATACATTACCAACCAGGAGAAGATAAATTTGAAGCTGGACTGGGGCATCGGGCTCTCACTGACCAAGTAACCCAGCTGGGGTTACAAGTGGTGAACCTTCAAAGGTCGCAAAATCTATTGCCCCCACAACCGGAAGTGAACCCGAGGGGAGCGAACCAGACTTTGGCATTCACGCACGAGCATGAGAATGTGTCCGCTATCGTCTTGAGAAGCGGAACACAAATCCCCACAAGAGTGCCTGCCAAGGAACCGAAAGCACCGTTGGTCGTAGAGCGGCCAATTGAAAAGCCAATGACAACGGTGCTCCGTCACCAAAAACTACGACTCCGGAGGGAGTCCCTGAAGAGGAGAAGAAGAAGGACGAGGAATGGAGCCTCAAAGTATTCAAGCCCATTGTGCCTTTTTCACAACGGCTAGCCTAAGCCAAGATAGACGAGAAGTATGGAAAATTCTTTGTCATGGTCAAGGACTTAAGCTTGCAGCTCCTGTTCCTCGAAGCTATCGAGACAATTCCCTCCTACGCAAAATTTTTAAAGGATTTTGTGACAAGAGGGTCCAGAAAGGAGAAGGTCATATTAACGGCGGAATGCAACGCTCTCATTCAGAGAGAAAATCCGCCTAAGCTTAAAGACCCGGGGAGCTTCTCTATCCCTTGTGCGATCGGGGAGGTAAAGATCAATCGCGTGCTCGTCGACCTTAGAGCGATCATCAGTTTAATGCCCCTGTCGCTATATAGGAGGATAGGGATGGGCGACCTAGAGCCCACCGGTATGACCCTACAACTTGCAGCCCGATCGGTCAAATATATGGTGGGGGTTGTAGATGACCTGTCTGTCAACGTAAGTGGGGTGCATGTGCCAGTGGACTTCGTCATCATGGACATGCCTGAAGATATGCATACCCCCATCATTCTTGGACGGCCTTTCATGGCCACTGCTGGCATTTTAATAGATGTGAAGAAGGGGAAACTTTCCCCTAACGTTGGCAACGAAAAGGTCGAGTTTGACTTGGGGTTGTCAATGAAGCACCCCCAACCCCCCGGATGATCCAGGATGCAATATGCTGGACATAGAAGAAGAGAGAGTTGTGGAAGCAGGTGCCTAGGAAATACTTTCAAGGAATCCCCCGACAGCTTGGGGGACTTAGAAGAACATGACGGCCTGAAGAAAGATGATGTTACTAGGAAAGCAGATGCGGCACATACGATCCCCCCCGGATTTCAAAAAAATCCTCCGACGAGGAGGAAAGGGAAAGAGCCCATGGGGCTCACCGGTGATGAGATCCGGATCTTGAAACGGGTGGCGGTAGATGCCAATATAAGGGAGAAGCCCCCGGATCCCGTCAACGAAGGGAGGGTCGTCGAGCAAGTCTTCTTGTCATCGCCGGTGACACCAAAGGCCGCCAACTCTGAATCTGAAGTGATGTCGATCTTAGGGCATCACCCCCGTCCACCTTGAATATCATCTACGGGCGTCGAGCAAACTGTGTTAAACAAAAGCGCTTCATGGGAGGCAACCCATGCGCTAAACGTTCATCTTCATTTTTAGAATTATTTCTAGCTTTATTTTTTACTATTTTAATAATTAAATCCAGCCGCGGGAACTTCCGTCGAGAGACTTAGGCCATTCGTGAATTTTTGCATGAAACAAGCCCTCACCCGATCGGGTGACCAATCAACCGATCGGGTGAGACGTATCAGACAATGGCCGTATTTGTTCTCAAGCGAACCGGCCGGCTGAAGCAATGTGAGACTGGGTGGCAGACCGTGTGAGCTGGGCCAAAGTCTCAGAAAATTTTGGGAGTTGATCAACCGATCGGTTGATACGAAGCATGATCGGGTGACCGACCGGGTGAGCAGCACTGAATTCTCGGGAAAAACTGTGAAGCGGCCAACCGATCGGTTGAGTTCTCAAATCGATCGGTTCGCCTGTAGCATCTTTTTAGCAACTTTTTTCGACCTAATTGTCAACCGATCGGGTGACCTTTCACCCGATCGGTTCGACTTAAACCATATAAATACACGCCCTCACCGGTTCATCTCCCCCTTCACCCGACTTCGACTTTTCTCGCCGTTTCAACTCCCTCTTCCCCCAACCGGTGAAGATACTCCCTCAACCGACCACAAACCCCCCTAGATCGATTCCCCCACTCTCCATCTCCTTCCCTCCGTCGATTTCCCTCTCTCCATTTTCGTTTTTACCCCCACAAAAACCCTAATTTTCGCACTCCTCCCATTTTCGAAATTTGCTGAAAAGAAGCACCGCGGCTTCACACTCCATCCCATTACGGTGCATTGGGACATCTACGAGCAAGAATCTTCATCTCGATTGGATAACTTTGCTCCTTAGCTCAATTTTAAATTTTGCCCTAGTTTAACTATTTTGCTCGATCGACTGTGTTAGTGTGCATTCATCGCATTTTGCATTCACTCACGCACACGCACGTGCACACACACACACACACACACACACACACACACACACACACACACACACACACACACACACACACACACACACACGGCCCGGGATTAGGATAGGGGTAAGGGTATCATGCGAGAGGAGGGGTCGTCTCGCAAGAGACACAAGACTACACGTCCACCACACTCATGCCCTCCTCCTGCACAGTCTGCACAACCCCAACCCCAACCAATCATCCCAGCTGAGGACCCACTGATGGGCCCGCGTGGCTACCGCTTTAGGAATCAAGAGCATAAAGATTTTTATCATAGAGTTGATGCACGGGGGCATCTCTCGACCAAATTTGCCCATACCCAAACGCTTATCGGGGTATTCACCGAGGTCGAGACTCTCTTCACCAACTTAGGTTGGTTAGCTTTCCTAAACGCCACCGCGGTATCTTACCCCTCCCTCACATTGGAATTTTTATCCACCCTTGTCTATGAGTCGGGGTCGATCGTCATCTTTCACGTCCGTAACAGAACCATTCGCACTGACCTGAACGCCATTAATAACATCTTTGGTTTCCCCATCCTTGAGGACGACGCTATCTGTCCCTACAGGTATCCTCCCGAATTTGACGTCGATCAGTTTTGGTTCCGCCTCACCCTACACGCTCAATATCCCTGAGGTAAGGCCAAGGCCTCATCCATCATTCACCCCATCTTCCGTTTGGCCCACCGAATCATTTCTTGCATGTTTTTCCCAGGGATGAGTCAGGTACCGTGACCATCCCTGGTCTTTTCATTTTGTGGGCCATGACCTTCCCTTTTGTTCGGGGGTGATGACGGGATTTCTTTTAGGGCCCCAGTTGTCACCGTCCATGCCGGTGCTTGGCTGGTTACCAAGCTTCTTGAGATTATCCGCGCCGACAAGGGGAAGCTTTGTTGCGGGGGCCTTATCACTATCATATCTTCTGCTCCCTAGTTTAACATTGCCATCCCCCGAGACTTACCTACTACCGCAGGACCCTCACGTCTAGATCTCGACGTCCTGTGGCATATACTCATGATTAAGCCCCGCCCCGATGGCCATTTCACTTTCCATTACGGACACCCCCAGCTCCCTATATCATTCTGTCCAACCCCGCTCGCATGACTATCCTGCTTGTGGCATATTGGACATTCCCCCTAGTCCTGAGTTTCTTATGGGGTTACGTCTTCCATTTATCCCGGGCGCACCCAGACCACCTTCCCCTGCCGCCCACTTAGGCGAGCAGGACATTCCTGCGTCCCGTGGAGAACCGGGGGGCTGGGCCTAGTAGTGTCGTCCCTGCTTCTGTCCCCACCACCACTGTCACCATCCCTCCGGTCCGTACTACCTCCTCCTCCTCCTTTCGTCGAGCCGCATCCGCTTGCCTCGCTCTCAAGGCTGAGCTGGCTTCACTACGCGCTGTCGTTTCGTCCTCCGCCCCCTCGGACCCATCCCCTTCAATCTTCTCTCACCCACGCTTCCTCGCACTTGAGAGGGACGTGGCCACCATCCTCCGCATTCTCACTCACATCCACGGACCACCTCCTCCCACACCACACCCCTCTCCACCGCCTTCACCCCCCCTGACGATTTTCCCCTCACCATCACGTTCTTCACCTCCACCATCACCCCCTAGGCGACCATCCCCTCCCATCACCACTATTTCCATTCCTACCACTTCACCTCCACTCACGACCACCACTGTCGCCCCCACAGATCCACCACCCTCCACTTCCGTCACTCCATATGTGCGCCGCAAGAAATTGCAGGTGCAATCGCGATCACTTCCCCCACCATCCTCTTCCGTCACCGTATCCGCCCCATCCACCGCTGTTTCTACCCCCATCTACCACCGTGTTGGTCTCCCTTTCACTCCCACTCACCATCACCACCACCACTCCACCCATCATTCACACCTCCACACCCACTGATCCATCACCTCGATCACTTTCTCCACTCCTCCACATACCAGTCACTTCTCCCGCCCACTCCCCCGCATCCCCCACATCTTCCACCGAGGAGGACGAGGCCGATTCCTCTCCTGCTTTTTGATTCCATTTTGTTTTCTGACCTACCCCTTGCATATCTCTGCATTTTCATGATCATATCATTTCGCTAGCATTGTCACGTCTAGCTTGGGGGAAGTCAATTTTTCAGTATTTTATTATGTGATGTTTTGTTTGTGTGCTTGTTATATTGTTGTGTCGTGTGATTTTCTGTCTTTATTTTCTGGTCATATGTCGTGTTGTGTACTTTTGTTTATTTTCAGTTTTGTACATGTGTTTTTCTTGTTCCTCATTTCTGTTTGAGTCGGTGCGTATTCCCCCCCCCCCCCCCCCCCCCCCCGTTTTCATTGCCCTCCCGTATTTACACTTATTGCATTGAGGGCAATGCAAGTTTCAGCTTGGGGGAGTCGCACTTCATGCGTCATTTGCGTCTTTTTCTTCGTTTTTGAGTCGTTTTCATCGTTTTTTTATTTTTCTTTTCTTTTTTTCTCTTTCTCCTAGAGATGAACCCTATGATGAATTTCCAAAAAAATCACACACACACCTAGCATGGCTTTGATAATCACGTTCACTAACCCTAGGAAGCTGAGTCCTCTTGCATTTCATGCATCGTGGGTCCATTTTGCTTTTGTGTGAGTCGTGTGTCGCGTCTAGCTCACGGTGTGCTTCTACTTTGTGATTGTGTTATATATACCTGTCCAGGAATGACCCCTAGATTATCATGCTTCGATTTGAATATGCGGTATTTGCCTCTCTTATCTGCTTCTGTATGCATGAATATATATATATATCGTATGCTTCATTTCGCATGTGTCGAGATTCCACAGTTGGGACTAGGATAACCCATTTTGGCCTACGCTCTGATTAGCAAAAAATCTCCTTTGTCCAAGTGTTTAGAATCCGATTTCTTTTTTATTTTACTTGGTGCAAATCAACTCGTCGTGTACCGTTCTCCCGCTTGGGAGAGTACACAAGTGTATATACCCCAAAATCCAAAAATCAAAAAAAAGAGAAAAGAAAAACCCAAAAAGGAGAAAAGAGAAAATAAAGAAAAAAAATATGTATAGCCAAAAATCCAAAAAAATACATATATCCAAAACCCAAAAAAAAAAATATGTGCGAATATTTTCCTACCTACCGAGAATAAAGAGAAGGCGAGAATTTGCACCGAATGTTCTACTCCACATCATCTCAACCCCCATCGCTTTCGAAAACACTTGGAATAGGGAATTTCTAGCTATTATCTAGGCGATAGTGTGGTGATGTCCAAGTCCCAAGCTGTGGAGTCCCTGACACATGATACGTTTCGATTCTCACTTTCCTCTCATGGATGCTTGAGCTCTATATTCACAGCTTATTTCAAATCGAATCGACATTTGTGTCTTTTCTTGGATTTGTGTATATGGAGCTTATAGCACAATGTAGATAGTGACACCGTCTGCTAGCACACGACCGCAATCACTCGCGCTTCACCGCGTGGGCCCACGGCACTTGTCTGGACTCGTTTCCTTTGGTTTAGTGTTGAGATTTGGCGTTTGCTTGCTTGGTGTATCATTTTTGATTTTGCTGGCCCTGACGGGCGATTTAGGATCTAGAGTTCTCTTTTTTCTCTCTTTCTCTCTATTTTCTCCCTCTGAGCTCCTACTCTCACTCGTCTTCCTCGAGGACAAGGAAGGGTTCAGCTTGGGGGATTTTGACATGCGTTTATATTTCATATATTCACGCATGTCTTCTTTTGTGTTTTTCCGTTACTTTTCGCCGTCTCGTATCCGTTTTCTCGTATTTTCTAGTTTCTTTCACTTCTCCGTGTTTTTGCGTGTTTGCAGGAGTTTCCCAGCATAGGGGACACATAACGAAGATATCACATGTCCCCGGAGCAACGGAAGGAGTCACGCGTGATCCAGGGGTCAAACGACAAAGATTTCTATCTTTCAGCCCCCCACCCGATCGGTTGGATACAGCCAACCGATCGGGTGATGCACATGTGCACGACCCGGACAGCAGCTGAAGTGAAGTGAGAATCAACCGACTGGGTCGAAGACCGGTTCAGCCCGACTGTCTTCTCTGAAAATTGAAGCTGAATTCCAACCGATCGGGTAACCTTCACCCGATCGATTCATCTGTAGCCGATTCCCCAAAGAGTCGACCCAGAGAGCTGACCCGACGGCTCGCTGACCGTGCGAAAATGTCTGAAGTTTCTATTTATTTGGGTGATGTTTCCAACCGATCGGTTGATCTATCAATCGATCGATTCACCTGATGAGCTCAAGATCCAAACGACCAGTAGCTTCTGCCAACCGATCGTGTCGAGTGACCGGGTGATGTTTCTGAAAATCGCTGCCGAAGTTCGTAGCAGGTCACCCGATCGGTTGATTTTTCAAACCGATCGGGTGACGTCGTTTTCTATATATATTAGCCCTAGGTTTTCAGAAACGAGGGCTGTGTTTTTGAGTTGTGTTTTATTTTCTGTTTTTTCTCTATTGCGACGGCTGAAATTTTCTTGTTATTTGTAAGTGTTCGGATATTTATGAAATTTTGATATAGTGTTAACTGCATTACTACTACCGCATTTCAATCGTCTGATTATGCTTTTAACGGTCGATTTTCATTTAGATTTCTTTTTACCTAAAATGTGTGAGTAGTTCCCAAATCTGGGATTTTGGTGGAAACCCCTTCGTGGGTTCTTCCTAATGCGTCCATCGGAATAGAAAATCGATAGTGATTAGGAATCTATTGGTTACGCGGGGTGTTTTATTGTCATCGGCGGGAAGAAGACCGCCTTTGACCGTTGGGCCAAAGGGGAATAAACTTGGCGGATGACTCCCTAGCCATAGCTCACGCCCTTAGCATAGATATCGAATCTGAGCACGCGGGAGCGGCAGGACAAGATGTTGGGAGTTATCGTTGCGAGCTTAGTGCTCCCGGGGTCGGTCAGTGTTAATGGACATGGGAATGCCCACTGACCGAACCCGGGTAGTCCGGCATATCATCCTGGGCACCGACCGGAATATCGGGCCCATGGGACGCTGGTATCATTCTTAGAGGTAACGTCTCACCATTCGACCCTAGTTCCGATCGTTATCCTATCCGCCGGTCGTATTAGCGAGAATCATATGATAGGGTGGAAACCGAAGTCCCGGGTTTCCCTTTATATTGTTTATCCCTCGCATTCTATTTCTGTGACAACCCATCTACCGATTCGGGCTAGCTCACCCATGGGGTGAATTTGGTCCTTTCTGATTCAAGCACAACCACGCCTCCCTGAGTTCGACCCCCAAGCCACACTACAACACCGTGCGCTTGCGGTTATAAATATTTAAATCTCGTGTCCCCAATCCTATTGTACACCTTGCACATGATCACGCCAACCGTGTGGACGTCAGTACTCAATATCGTTTAAGTTTTTACCTTGACATGATAGACTTGGCCACCATGGATTGATAATGATGCACCACATCATATCCTAATCTTATGGACATAATCGGAAGAACTCAAAGATTCTTCAAAAGGGTAAGTTTCCTTTTCTCCCATGTTATAAGGGAACTGATTACAAGGCCATCTCCACTAAAAGTGGGTAATGAATCTCCAAGCTACATCGAAAGAATACAAGGAGATATATGTGGACCAATCTATCCCCGTAGTGGGCCTTTTTGATATTTCATGTTACTGATAGATGCATCCACAAAATGGTCGTATATGTGTCTACTATCCACCCGAATTTATCTTTTCCAAAGCTATTGTCACAAATAATAAAATTGCGGGTGCATTTTCTAGACAACCAAATAAAGAAAATTTGCATGGATAATGCTAGGGATTCACTTTCTGGTCATTTCAAGATTACTACTTAGCATCTGGGCTAGAAGTTGAACATCATGTATCGCATGTTCACACACAAAATGGGTTAGCTGGGTCACTGATAAAAAAGACTCCAATGGATTACATGTCCATTTTTAATGAAATCCTAGTTGTCGGTGACTGCATGGGGACATGAAACCTTGCATGCTGCTTCATTAATAAGACTCAAACCGTTTGGAAGTCAAAGTTATTCTCCGATGCAACTAGCATACAGAACACCACCAAATATCTCTCATTTGCAGATTTTTGGTTGCACGTTTATATCCACATGGCACCACCACAGAGGACAAAAATAGGACCTCAACGTCTTCTAGGAATCTATGTAGGGTTTGATTCACCCTCAATTATAAGATACCTAGAACTCCAAATGGGAGATGCTTTCAAGGAACATCTTGAAGACTGTGAATTTGATGATACGACATTCCCCAAATTAGGCTTAAATTCAGCGAAGTCTGGTGCTTCACAAATTATCTTGTAGGATACAAAAACATTAACCAACTATGTGTTGAGTATTGGACTTCTCCCTACTTGGTGTTAATGATGAGCAAATATTAATACTTGTGACTAATCCCCTATTTTGTAGTTAATCCACTGCCTTAGCTTATTATGAAGATCTACTTGCAATGGATGACACTCAAAGATCATTGAAAGCAAATGAAATGGATTGGATGATCGTAGATGGTGATTGAAGTTCCTAGAAGACTTCAAGTTCATGCGTTGGATAGAAGAGAGAGTTCGTCAAATGTAACTTTCTTGTTTCTCTTCTAGTATGTAGCTTAGAAGTAGAACTTTGTTGGAGCTCGCACATACATCTTCATTTCAGTCTTAGGATATCATTAGATCAACCTTCCTTAGACTCCAATTAATTTATATCTAGATTGTGCATGTCATGTTTATAACAGTCGACTGTTGAACGATTTACAGTCGCCTGTTACAAAACAGTCGCCTGTGTTTTGTTCTACATTCGCCTGTTATGCACAAACTTTTACAGTCTAGTTTTGGGCTTCTAAGTTTTTAACTCTCACAGGCGACTTATGAACGATTCACAGGCGCATGTCCAAGTGACAATCGACTGTGTTTTATTAATCAGTCGCATGTCTATCTTTAGCCCAAATTCTATTTGTCTATTGATTCTGGCCAGTCGACTATTGTTGAATTTATAGTCGACTATCAGTGCTTCAACAGTCGTCTGTCCTTGAGCCTATTTGATGACTCAACTCTTTGGAAAATCTCAGGGTTTTGACAGTTGTCTGTATAAGGAATTTCAGTCGCCTGTTCAGATTAACAATTGACTGTCTTCTCTTCATCAGTCGACTGTTCGGTTCTCCCAGACGTTTTTCAGATTTCATCAACTTACCCAACTTACGGCCAGTCGCCTATAGTAGGATTTACAGTCGCCTGTTGGTTCAACAGTCGACTCTTTATGCATCATCAGTCGACTGTCATGTGGTAAGTTACCGTTATGAATACTCACCTACCCTCTGTCAATGTGCAGCAGTCGACTGTGATTTGTTCAACAGTTGATTATCGCGGGCGCAGATTCTATCTGTTGAGTTTTTTCTCACGGATTTCAAAGGGGTTTTTGCTGATTTCATTTGAAGGGTTTGAGAAACCTATAAAAGGAGCCTCTACTGTTCCATTGAGAGGTTACCAACTCACTTGGTAAAACATTCAAGCTTTCATTCTTTCAAGATCAAAGCTCTCAAATCCTAAAGCCCTAGAATTCCAATCTTCAATCTCTTGCTCTCCAACCTAGAACCAAAGAGAAATCTTCTAGACATTTGGTGCAGTCAAGAGAAAGGACTTTCCTCTCTTCCAAGAGAGTCTTTCAACACACAACACGCTTCTCCCTCAAGTTCTACTTCAAGGCATAGGTGATTGTAAGTGTTGCTTAATTTCATATTTTCATAACTTTCGTTATTGGATTTACTCTCGGGTTGTGAGAGCGGTTTGCTTGCTCCCAAGTTGTGGTAGTCAAGGTCAATCGATTGTATTTCGATTTCAATTGTAGGATTGCTATAAGTGGGTTTTAAGGAAACCTCAAGTTAGGATTCTAACTTGAGTATCCGATTGTTAACCGGGTGGAAGAGACGTAGGATTACCGGGAACAAGTCAGGAAGTAACTTGGGTAATCCGAACCCTTGAAACATCCTTGCGTTTGCATTTGTTTCATTTTGGGTTCATTTCTATTCCGCACTATTTGTTGGTTAGGAATTTAAATTGGTGTAACTATCTTTTTAAATTGCATAAACACTATTCAACCCCGCTTCTAGTGTTTTCCTCATAGACAGGGACCTTACACTATGATCCAAGAACTAAGCAATGCGAAGATGAGATCCTAACGATCATCCACATTAACAACACTATTCATCAGTTAGCGGATCCATTTACTGACAAGAGGAAAATTGTCAAATCACACATCCCTGCTACTAACATTCCAGCTAGGAATGACATCCTCGAGAATGGATGAAATCCACCAGCAGTAGAAGTGGCTGTTTCTCAACTGAAAAGATGCAGATAACCAGGCTCCAAGAATAAAAATCCCAGAAAGAGGAAAACTCTTGGAGGCCTTGAGAAAATACCATCACAAGAAAATGAGCTTATGTTCATAACATCACCCCTCCCGGAACCCCATGAAAAGGAGAATCCTGGCGAAACTGAAATATCATTAAATTTTGTACGTACTGGGGAGGTGTTGGACAGAAAAAGCATAATCATTGATGATAATTTTACGTTCTATATTGCCATTTGCGTTGCTATAAGCGATGATGATATTGATCAACACTCTGTTGCTGAATGCAAACAGAGAGATGACTGACCAAAGTGGAATGAGGCAATAGACGCAGAGCTAGACCCGCTTAAGAAATGAGAAGTATTTGGACCAATAGTCTAGACACCAAAAGGTGTCAACCCAGTGGGTTATAAATGGGTATTTGTTAGAAAAAGAAATGAAAATAATGAGATTGCACGCTACAAAGCACGGCTTGTAGCTTAGGAATTTTCCCAAAGACCGGGTATTGACTATGAAGAGAAATATTCAGTGGTAATGGATGCGATCACTTTCCGATTTCTAATTATCTTAACAGCAAAGGAAGGATTAGATATGTAGCTAATGGATGTTGTGACTGCATATCTATATAAAAATCTTAATAAAGAGATTTATATGAAACTTCCTGATGGCTTTCAATTGCCTGCAACTTTTAAAAGATAGACCATATGCCGTCTATTCTGTTAAGCTACAAAGAGCATTATATGGTCTTAAACAATCGAAAAGAATGTGGTATAACAGACTTAGCGAATTCCTTGTACCACAAGGATTCCACAATAATGAAGTCTGCCATTTCATCTTTATAAGAGCAAAGGGAAAAATATTTGTAATAAATGCAGTCTACAGAGACGACTAATTCTCATTGGATCTCCTAAAGAGATCACTGAGATATCTGAAAGCCTACCAAAAGAATTCGAAATGAAAAACCTATGCAAAACGAAATTCCATCTTACCTTACAAATTGAACATCTAAAAGATGGCATACTGTTACATCAAACCACATATAATAAGAAATTATTGTTGGATACAATGTATGTTGGATACAGCGTTCGTTAACTTCGTTTTGATGAAAACAAATGTGTGTGAGCGTTTTGATGTGTGTGTTAAGTGTTTCAGGTTGAAAAGAGGTTAGAAAATCAAAAGGCATTTTGGGCGTTAAACAACAATTTGGTCATTTCGACACTTTCCGCGACGTCGTAAAATATCAACTATGGCCTTGGATTATGGAGGAGACAACTAGAAAGCCACGGAATTTTTCGAATTGGAATTTGGGCCCAAAACGGCTAGAATAAGTGAAAATAAACTTCCGGGGGCAATTGTGTAAATAACTATCCTATCTTTAAAACACTATATATAATCAATGAGGCCGACCAATGCATAAAGTCCTCCTCCAAAAAATTTCATGCGGCTGGGTTTTGAAGAATTAAGGGTAAGAGAGAGAAAGGGTTTGTTAGTAAATTAATATTTAATTATCTCTTTTACCTTGCTTTTTGTTTGTAGGTGGAACCAAAGAGGAAAAGGTTACGGCTGAAATAAAAACACCATTAGCGGCCCAGAGATCCCTTCACGCAAGAACAGAGCCCCAACTCCATTCTCCCATGCATAGAGTCTAATAGCCGAAATCTTTGACCTGCACAAATTTCTCAAGGAGTCGCAACTTGGAGAGTCGAAATCTTTGACTTTTTTATGTGAATTGATATTTAATCTCTTGTTCCTCTCTAACTTTTGTTTGCAGGTACAGGGCTATAGTATCCTCCTCATAATATTTTTTTATTGGTGTTTGTTTTTGTTGTTTTGCTTGCAGGGCCATCTGACACATGCCACCAGGATCCTACAAATTAGGCTTTGCATGTGAATGATTTCATTGGCTTTTAAATTCATGCATGAGATGCATGCAATTAAAAGCATGAGGTTAATTAAGTGTGGGGTTTCCCCTTAGTTAATTAAAGTTTAACATTTGTGTCCTCTTTTTGCCGGGAATCAAAGAAAAAGGGTGCGACTCCCATGTGAAGAAGTAAAAAGTAATTTAAGGGTCAAAGTTTCATTAGTGAGGCTGTAGTGCATCAAAAATCAAAAAGCAAAGTTCACAGACTTCCTCCTTTGTATAAACTGCCGTGTGTTTGAAATTCAACATTCTCCTACTGCCGAGACCTTAATCAAAAGGGAGACGTCAAACTACACAACCAAGTGCCGCAACTTTCTAGGAGGGACCAAGAGAGGCCGCAACTTGCAATGTATCCCAATCATCATCCTAGCCGCAACATCATTGGAGGAGCTAGCCGCAACTTGAGTTGCCTAGACGTGGCTACTTCTTGCCAGACTAGAGCTGGCCTATGCTGATTGACGGAAACGACGATGGCTGCACAAAACTGAGATTTCTAAACTATTAGTATTATTTTTGTGTAGTATTGTTTGATCTCAGTATGGAAAACTTTACCGCTTTACTTGTGACTTTTTGGGGTCTTGTCTAGTGGTGGTCTAGACAAGAGGAACTTGACGGGTGTCGTCAAGTGAGAGCTTATATTAGGATTGATAGCGTTGAACACGGTGAGTGGGGTACTGAGCCTGGTGAGTGTAGAGACATTGGTTCTCTAGCTATTACGGTTGTGCATGTACACTATTAATATAATATTTGCTTTCAGGGGCTGGACATAGGTCGTGGTGATTGACCGAACCAGAGTAAATCTGTTGTGCATCTGTGATTGCTTTTATTACTCTGAATCTTCTATAACTGCGTGTGATTGCTCGTGGGTTGCCTGCGAATTTTTATTAGCCTATTCACCCCCTCTAGGCTTAGATTCAAATCCAACAATTATTACAAAATTTCATATGGACCAATGTCATCCACTAAGTACACCCAAGGTAGTACGTTCTCTGGATGTACATAAAGAACCATTTCGTCTGTTAGAAGAGGGGGATGATATTCTTGCTTCTGAAGTCCCTTATCTAAGTGCAATTGGAGCACTTCTTTATCTGGTTAACTGCACACGTCTTGACATAGTATTTGCAGTAAATTTACTAGCCAGATATAGTACTATACCTACAAAGCGCCACTGGACCAAAGTTAAGAATCTTCTGCACTACCTCCAAGAGTTAACAGATTTGGAATTATAGTATAAGAAAGAATCATCCTCCACACCTGTTGGCTATGCAGATGCATGTTACAGGTCTGATCCCCATAACGAGAAGTCACAGACTGGGTACGTTTTTACCGACGAAGGGACGAACATCTCTTGGAAATCTGTAAAGCAAAATATGACGGTAACGTCATCCAATCATTCAGAAATTCTCGCTATCCATGAAGCAAGCAGAGAGTGTGTTTGTTACGCTCAGTTGTGCATTACATCCTGATGACGACTGGATTGAAGACAGTTGACCTTGAGCCAACAACTATGTTTGAAGACAATGGTGCCTACATAACCCAGCTACGATGAGGTTACATCGAAGTCGACAGAACAAAGCACATCTCTCCAAAGTTCTTCTGGACACATGATTTGCAAAAGAATGACGAGATCGAAGTGAAGCGGGTACAATCTAGTGAAAATCTGGCTGATATGTTCACTAAGTCTCTTCCTACATCCACTTTTAGGAAATTTGTACAAAAGAATGGTATACGACGTTTAAGAGATCTGATAGACTAAGAGCTGGCACAGATCAGGGGAGGTTATAAGAAAATTGTAATCTTTTTCCTTAGCTATGGTTTTCCCACATAGTTTTCCATAGCCAAAGGTTTTAACGAGGCAAATCTCGTTAATTCTGTATCACGAAGTATCCACCCATTGTGATACTCACATAATACTCAGAATCTCGAAATATTCATGAGTATGAGTTAACACTTATGACGGGATAAGGGGGAGTGTTATGAATGTATGTAGGCCCATGTTGGGCATATCCTATCCAATAGCAGATTAGGAGTTTGTATCCTACATAAACACTGTATACTACCATTGTATGTACTCTTCCCTATTCTCTTATAAATAAAGGCATGTGGTCTCCTCCAGAAAGCATTTCACAACAATGTGTGAATTTTTTGGATCGTGATATACCATTCACATAACATATAATGTCTATTATTCTCTTTTTTAAAAATATTTTCTTTGTAATTGTTATTACTATCTATAAGCGAATAACTCATTCATCCCAAGTATCTTTTTTGGAGGCCCATTACTCGATGTACCTCCCGCTGCTAGCTGAATCTTAATCCATCACAACCTCACTCATGTTTTCCATTAAAAAGGTAGTTACTTTGCGAACCCATCATTTTGCTCAGCGCACATACCGCTTGATTTTTTTTTTAAAATTAACAAAACCGTCATTGTCAAAAAACCCGAAATACTTCTGCAAATAATTACTCAGCGCACATACCAAATTACTCACTGCTTACAACATGCAAAAAATAATTACTCCGCGCACATTCCAAATTATTCATCGCACACAACATGCACAAAATAATTACTGAGTGAAAAATAATTATTCAGAGCACATTCCAAATTACTCATCGCACACAACATGCAAAAAATAATTACTTCGCGCACATACCAAATTACTTACCACGCACAACGCGCTTAAAAACTTACTCACCGCACACATCACACTTCTTATTCTTTTTGAAATTACTTTGCTCTTCTTCACTCATCATCATCATCATCATCTCTCTCATCATCTCTCTTTTCTTCTCTCATCATCATCATCATTCTTCTCCTCCTCTTTCAATTTCTGCCTAGCCTGATCCCTCCTCACCCTCCCCAGTCCCCCGCTCTCCCCCTCCCCTTCTGGCCCAATAAACTTTTGAGTTCGCCGAGTTAAAGTCTTAGCAAAAGAGGTCGGGTTCTCTTGCAATTCAGATGACCCATTCCAATCAATGCCAATTGCTACATCCTTGATGCAATCATGCTCGTTTTATTGGAGTGGGACGAGGAGAATATTAGTAAAGACCTCGTTGGTCTCCGAAACAGCCATGAATCTGACCATGGTGACCTGAAAGAGGATGAAGGCTGGGAGTCTTGGCGAATTCCCAAACTCTACGGGGTATTGGGCATGCTCAATATGGCCGTGAGGGAAGTAGTATACTTTTGAGGTCACTAATGGCATCTGAAACCATCCGTCCCTAGCCCCCCTCTGCCCCAGCCCCTCATCCTCATCGCCCTCCCACCCCACCCCTCCATAGACCCTCCTCCCTACCGCCATCCCCATCTCCCTCACTAAGTAGGGTTTAATTAATATTGCGTTGAGCAAATTTCCTGAAGAAGATGAAAGAAGGCGAGTGTGTTTTTACGTATGGGCATTTTCGATATTCTCAACTGTAGGCTGACAAAAACTTAGTTAAATGTAATTTAATGTTAGTTGCCGAGTAAAAACTTAAGAGGAGGACTACATCCAAATGCTTCGGTGTATACAATGATTAATTACTGCTTTTGAAAAAAATACATCTAATCAATCAGTTACTTCTAACCATCTTACACTCAGTTTTTCCAAAAATAGAATATTATCCTGTCATGCACCGAAGCAATTCGGTGTTTATAGTCCTCCACAAACTTAAATGGTTGTACGCTGAAAAAAATGGTGGGTTCGCAAATTTACTCCCTTAGAAAAGGGTGAAAAAAATCACTCATTTGGACATGAAATCAAACCCTAACGGAGGTCCGAGGAACTCGCGCTAGTTCTTTGGCATTGAAAACTGAAGGTGCGATACTCGTCCAAAATTTCTTCTTCAATTTTGTGCTGACCGACACGATTGAGCACTTTTTACTTCTGTAAGATTCATGAATATGTTAGTAAATTTGTTTGCGCAATCTATAAGATTTACTTGTTTGCGAAGCGAATCCATTGTTGGGTTTCAATTCAACATTGTGTAATTAATCATGAGTAAGTTGAGATCATCAGTTCTAACTTTGTTGTGATTATTTTTGTCCAATGTTCAAGTGATGTTTTTATATTCTGTTATTCATTCATTATTTAGTTTATATTTGGTCTTTTATAATTTAGCTATGTGCAAATCATTATCAGTGTGGATGCAAAAGGGGTTAGCGTTGAGTTTAGGTTGATAATTGGCAGTGGATTGAGATTAGGAATGAGGCTAAGTTATAATTCACTGCGAAGATTCTAAATTTGTTTCACTTTTTTGAGGTTGAAAACAATTCCTTGATTTTTTGCAGCCTTGATCCGTGGAAGATATACACATTCTGTCTTACAAATATTGGTTTTTGCCCTCAGAGTGAAGGAATATTTTGGGTTGCTTATGCATTTATATTAGACTAAGTGAACAATGTAGGATCATATATTATATCATGGGGGAAGAAAAGGGTTTACAAACAAATCACGGAAATCAATCAAAGATTCAATGAAGTGAATACGAAAAAGTAAATCATGCATGGAGGAACAAATAGAGTCGTCTAGTTTTAGCCTAATGCCTACTCTTGCCCCCGATGCTACTTATCAAAGTTAATTAATCAACACCTTACAATACCTGTAAACTCACATACACATCATCAGGTCCGATCCTGATATTGGGGCCCAGGGCGAGTTAAAAATTTGGGCCCCTTAGATATAATATTTTAAAAATTGAAATACTAAATTTTTTGGAGTTTGGAACCTAGCCAAGTGCAATGTTAGGAGGCTCATCCCTACGCCTGAAATTTTTATTGGTATGCTAAAAGATAGTCCAAAATAGGGGGACATAAAACCAATGCCGTATAGAGAATCGGCACATGCAATAACCAATTTCTTCGTAACAATGATATTACCAGTGCAATAACAATGATATTACCAGTGCCGTATAGAGAAGCATGTTTTCAGTAGTATCTACAATGCAAACATCAGATATCCCACCTAAATATGTTAACATTTTCAAGATAACAATTCACTGTGGGAAAGGATTAGTTAATATACAATTAACAAAACAATTTTCGAAGAACCAGATACAGAAATGAATTTTTTATTCATTCGTCTTTTAAGGAACATAACAAAAAGGAGAGGAAACATGCTGTTTCGTTTGGGCAAAGAACATCCAACTTTTACTTTATCTATCAGTAACTAAACACAACGAGCCCACCATATACCATTGAATAATCTCAAAACCCCATTTGATAATAGCTAATTAATAATTTCTACACTTTCATTACTTCGTAAAACTCAATATGTAGTGAAATTCTCAACCAAAAAGCATCATGCATCAAATGATTTTTTTTGCTAAAATGGGAAAGAAGCCATTTCTTGGAATCACCTGAAACAATTAGAAATTTTGCAAAAATTAAAAAGAAAAAAGAGAGGAAAAGAACGCAAACCATGGAGGACTTGAATTGTCCCAGAAACTGCCCATATGCTTGAACCAAACTCGAATCATCCAAAGTGAATATAGAACCATCCCCAATCCAACAAATCCTATCACCGAATTCACAAGCTCATCCGCATATACGAATCGGCAAGCATATAGATAACCAGCAGGCCCAGAGGAGAAAGCTTCGACTTGCGCTGATTGTAATCGGCTGGCAATACAAGACATATGTAGATAGATTCATGCCATCACCCTCACTTCTTGTAGGCTTGTAGCTTTTGTTGCTGTTGCATCACAACATCAGCATGACAGACAGACTTCTTTGTTTGCAGGGAATTTTAGAGAATATCACGAACCCAAATCAAGAATATTGAGCTTGTTAGGTGGTAGTCTTTAAGGAATTTGGAGTCTGAAAGGTGAGAGACGGAGAGGAAAGAAAAAGATGAGACTAGAGTCTAGAGAGAGGACTGAACTAGAGTGAGGGAGGAGCCGAGGAGGCAAACGAGGGCTGCTAAGGGCTCTGAGTTGGCGATGGTGCAGCATGCATCATGCATGCATCGGTTAGGTTACTTTGCAGTCTGTGCAGGCCGCAAGTCCCAACGCGCAACAGGAAGAGTAATCAATGAAAATTTCATTGAAAAGTTGCAAAAATAAAAAAATTGGTTAATTGGGCCCCTCGGGCCTTGGGGCCCTGGGCGGCTGCCCCGTTTGCCCTGGGGCAGGGCCGGGCCTGCACATCATAATTATTATAAGCATAATCTAGTAGCCATGTCTCGATCCACACCCCATGAATTAAGAATCCCTGAAGTACACATTGGAAGTCAATTCAATAATTATTTTTCAAAAAGGAAATAAATATGAAATGCAAAATAGAAATATAAAGATAAGATTTATGAGATCTTAATGTTAAGCGCTGTTATATTGATATTTGATGAAGAACTTGATGTAGATTACCCTATAAAAATTAGTACCATCGTATCAAATAATTGATCATGACAGTTTCAAAATTATTAATTATAAGAGCCTCAAAATCAATTGAGGGTAGAGTGCTTCAAAAATTGATTGATAGCTGATTTCTTTAATAATTGCTATAGATGGCTAAATTGATTGATAGCTGATTTCTTTAATAATTGCTATAGATGGCTAAAATATAATTCAGGTAAATTGATTGATGGTTAATTGCTCTAAAAGTGCTGCAGATGGTTAAAAAATAATTCAGATAATTGCTCAAAGAAATATTTCAGCTTGAGTGTTCCATAATTAACACGGCTGTGTGTTATCTTTAATTTTTTTGGCTAAGATCTTTGAATCAATTGATGCCTGAGAGATAAATAGTTAAGAGCTTTGAAATTAATAATTGCGGCTATGGTCGGCTAAGGTCACCCAAAAATTTGTTGGTGCCTAAAGCTTCAAATGAATTGATATCGAGTGATTCAATAAAAAATTAAGGCCGAGTGCTTCACCAAAAAATATTGATGGCTGAGAAATTAAAACATTACAGAGATATTATTCATTGCGGTTGACATCATCAAGAAGAAACCATTACAGTTGTCCTCTTCAATTGTTTTTCAACCACCTCCTCATCCACACCCCTTAAATAATCTCTTCATTGAAAAATCCTAGCAGGGAGTTATTGGGCCCACACTCAAATAATTGGGCCTTTGAGTCTAAAAAGATTTCAGTTGAGCCTTGTTGGGTCATACGTAGTGTGACTGTATTGTCATTAGTGGCACTTGGATATTTCAGTAGTTCTTTTTTATCCTTATATGAAAGATGTTATTTATTGGCCATGTTGTATGTCATGTTGCAACATGAGATTCAACATGTTGTTTTGGAGCTTTGGAAAGAAAGACAAGTCATCAGAAGGTTGAAGGTATATTACTCTAGATCTTATTGGTTCTCTCGAAAGCATTCTGGTGTATGCGGCTAAGCTTGAGACTGGTTGAAGATGAAATGAGAAATTGATGTTCCACAGATACGGCTGCTGGAGCTGTGAAGATTTATTTGACCCGCAATTGTTGGTTGAGATATTTGTTGAAGATATTGCGAAACCACTTGCCCGAAGTGATTACTTAATTTGTGGGATGTCAATCTGCATGAGATGCTCGTGAATTGACTTCTTTAACTACTCTGAGATTGGAGGAAGTCGGTTGATATACAAGATATGCAGATTGCGGCTAGGGTTTTATCACTTTTCAAGATTATGATCGAATACTCCGGGAGGAAGACTGATGGCTACCGAGGTAGGGATGAAGGGAGTTGATTCGAGTCAGTTCTGCAAGGGGATCTTGTATGCAAGGGGATCTTGCATAGATTACTTTATGGGTTTGGTAGAGACCACCGACCACGGTTGGTATTGAGAGAGAGTTTGTTCCTCCTAATAGAAATCCAATATTAGTGATTGTATTCATTGATATTTTAGTGGAGTAATCTGATCTTTCTTGGCGTGTCCTCGCAGATGTAGGTGTGTGCACCGAACTGCGTTACCAAGTCTTGCGTATCATTGTGTGGTTTTTATGTTTAATCATTATGTTTAATTGATTAATCTCTTCGTACTGAATTTTAATTGGTATCAGAGCGGGTCATTCGTGCTACTTTGTTGTTAAAGTGGGTGTGAACTTGGGTTTTCAGTACGTGAATCATGAATACAAAAGAAGGCGTCCACCGTTGCTCGTCCATCGTTGCTCATTGGTACAACTATACTTACTGGAAGTCTCGGATGCGTGCATTTATCAAGTCTCTTGATGAGAAGGCATGTATTGCTACCATTGAAGGATGGACTCCGCCGGTCGAAGTAGACAAAGATGACAAAGAACACCTCAAGCCAGCAAGAGAATGGAGCCAAGAAGAAGATCGTGCGGCTCTGGAAAACTCTAAAGCAGTGAATGCTATTTTTACAGCTGTTGATGAAGAACAGTTGACTTGTGAGTATGCGAAAGAAGTGTGGGATATACTTCATAATGCCCATGAAGGCACAAATGCAGTAAAAATTTCTAAACTTCAAATGCTTGCATCTCAATTTGAAGAACTAAAGATGAAGGATGATGAAACTAAAGATGAATTTAATAGGAGGTTAAGAGACATTACCAATTAGGCTTTTCAACTTGGGAAAATTACTCTCAAGTGAAATTGGTTAGGAAAACCTTGAGATCTCTTCTAGACAGATTCTATGCCAAAGTTGCTACCATTGAGGAAGCCAAAAATACTTCCACCATGAGACTGGATGAACTTATGGGATCCTTACAAACATATGAAATGAATCTGAAGCGGAATAAAAGAGACAAAGGAGTTGCTCTAAAGGTAGAAGCTTGTGAAGTCTATAAAACAGATGATGAGTCGGAGCTTGATGATGACATTATCTTGTTGACCAAGAATTTCAGGCAGAATGCTGAAAAAGATTAGTAACAAGGGGCAGAACTTCAGATCAGGTAACAATGTGCCACGGCCAAATCTTTCCACTGCAGGAAAAAATACCAGTCATCCTACTCAGAGGTATGAGCAGAAAAATAAAGGTAAAGGGATACAGTGCAGAGAATGTGAGGGGTTTGGCCACATACAAGCTGAATGTGCCAATACCTTAAAGAAGCTAAAAGGGAAGTCCTTAGCAAGCACATGGAGCGATGATGAATTTGAAGGGAGTGCTAGAGATGAGGACTTCACCAGCAACTATGTTGCTTTTACTGCTGTCATGAAAAGGCAATCTGACTGCGACACTCACAGTCATGTTGGATCTGATGTTGCAACATCAGGTACAACATCTGGTAATAATCTAGACAATGTAAGCCAAAATGCTGCAACATCAACTACAACATCTAGCAATGAATCTGATTCTGAAGTTGATAGTGATGAGGATGTGAGTGAAGATGATATTCGAACAGCTTATCAGACAATGTTTGACAAGTGGATGAAGATATGTGAAACGAACAAAACATTGAAAGATGAGAATGTCAGATTGAAGTGGAAAAAGGAAGAAGCCAAAGCCAAACTTTTGAAGACCGAGCTCAGTCTCAGAAATCTAGAGGGTACATTTAGAAAAACTATTCTCAGAGTTGAGAAGGCTGAGAGTACTCTCAACAAGTGGAACTTCGGGAAGTCGAAACTTGATGACATTCTAAATATGGGGAAGACTTCAGGAGATCGCACTGGTGTGGGGTACAACAGAGGAGCCTATTATCATGTGCCTACAGAAAGACGAATTCTTGTGACCAAAGAACTTGAAAGGACGGGTCAGCTCAAGGGGCATGAACAGAAGAAGAAGCTGACTTGAGGTACAAAAACTGGTCGTCCTGTGTGTGGCTACTACAGGTTTATAGGACATACTGAAAAAAACTGCTTCAGTCGCATGCAACATTGTCGAGAAGAAAGAAATGTTAGACACTCTGACTTGAAGATAAAGAAAAAATGGGTAATTAAATCTGAACTATACAGCATGGTGGCTTACACATCTTTAATGCCTTCTCCGAGAACATGTGGTATTTCGACAGTGGGTGCTCTCGTCATATGACCGGCAACAAGAATCTTCTTATTGACTATACAACCTGTAACAAGGGTCACGTAACTTTTGGTGATGGACGAAGAAGCAAGGTTGTTGGAAAAGGAAATTTGAATGTGGCCGGTCTTTCCAAACTGAAGGATGTTATGCATGTCAAAGATCTAAAATCCAATCTGATCAGTATAAGTCAACTATGTGATCAAGGGTTATAGTAAGGTTTACTAAAGAGAGATGCTTAATGTTCAATACCATTGAAGAATGTATACTTACTGGGAAAAGATCGACTAACAACTGCTATCTTCCCCAAGAGGCTAATACTTGTCTTAATGCTGTTGCTGATGTGTCTGAACAGTGACATCAAAAATTAGGGCAGCTAAACTTCAAGACTCTTATCAAGATCTCAAAAGTTGAAGCTGTCAGAGGAATACCTGTTCTAAACAAGAAGGAGGGTGTCTGTGGTCCATGCCAACTGGGAAAGCAACAGAAGACCAGCCACAAACAACTTCAGACCATTACTACATCCAAGATACTGGAACTTCTGCATATGGATCTAATCGGGCCAACATCTAAAACTAGTGTCGGAGGTAAGAAGTACAATTTTGTCTGTGTTGATGATTTTTCTAGGTTTACCTGGGTAGACTTTCTAAAAGATAAGTCAGACACTTTTGAAGCATTTAAGAAATTGTGTACTCGTCTGCAAATTGAGAAGGGTATCTGCAAAATTGTTAGAATCAGGAGTGATCATAGAAAGGAGTTTGAAAACCGTTCATTTACTGATTTCCGTGAGTCCCGAGGTATTGCTCATGAATCCTCGGCTCCTAAGACTCCTCAACAAAATGGAGTCATTGAAAGAAAGAACCGCACCCTGCAAGAGATGGCTCGTGTGATGCTAAAGTTAGAGAGGTCAGTGTAAGGTGGTGGGCTGAAGCAATCAATAAGGCATGCTATACTATTAATAGAGTTTATCTTCGTCCTAAAACTGAGAAAACTCCATATGAAATCTGGAAAGGAAGGAAGCCTGACGTCTCCTACTTCCACATCTTTGGAAGCAAGTACTATATTTTACAGGATTGTACTCCAAGAGGGAAGTTTGATGCAAAAAGTGATGAAAGAATATTTCTTGGTTATTCTACAACCAGCCGTGCATTTAGAGTGTACAACAAGCGTACAAACACCATGATGGAGTCTATTAATGTTGTTGTGGATGATTTTGATCGAAAGAAGACTGCCACAGTTGAAGGGAGTCCTTTACAGGAAGACTGTACTGAAGAAGAATATCATGTTGAAACTGTTGTTGCAACACCAGATACAACACAAGATCATGTTGCACCTAATGTTGCAACACAGGATACAACATTGGCTGAGGCTCAAAGTGGTTCAGGTGATGCTCATGCTCCTGAAGGAATCACCAACGTTATACGAAATCACCCTCCAGAGCTAGTTATAGGTGATGTTCTTGACGGTCGTCGTACGAGAGGAACGAGCCGTGTCAACTACCGTGATCTTGTCGGGTATCTCTGTTTCATCTCCTTAGCTGAACCGAAAAATGTGAAGGAGGCCCTTATTGATGAATACTTGGTGTCTGACATGCAAGAAGAACTGAACCAGTTTCAGCAAAATGGTGTCGAACACTTGTAGACAGACTGAAGGAAATGAACGTCATTGGTACGAAATGGATTTTAAAAATAAAACTGATGAGAAAGGTAACATCACTCGCAACAAAGCTCGTCTTGTGACTCAAGGGTATACTCAGGTAGACGGTGTAGACTTCGACGAGACATTTGCTCCTGTTGCCCGACTGGAGTCTATCAGACTCTTACTTGCCGTAGCATGCTGCTTCAACTTCAAACTTCATCAGATAGATGTGAAGAGCGCTTTTTTAAATGGCATTCTGAATGAAGAGGTATACGTTGAGCAGCCCAAAAGGTTTGAAGACCCCTTCCTATCAAATCACGTGTATCAGTTGAAAAAGGCCCTCTATGGCTTGAAACAAGCACCAAGGGCATGTTGTGAAAAACTATGTACCTTCTGCAGAAGGGATATGAGAGAGGGGGAGCTGACAAGACTTTGTTTGTTCAGAGAACTAAGTCTGCTGTGATTGTAGCTCAGATTTACGTTGATGATAGTGTTCGGATCTACCTCTCAACAGTTAGTACGTGAGTTCATAACTCTCATGTAGAAGGAGTTTGAGATGAGTATGGTTAGAGAACTGAACATGTTCCTTGGTCTTCAAGTAAAGCAATCAAATGAAGGGATGTTCATCTCTCAGAACAAGTGCGCACGGAATCTGGTGAAGAGGTTTGGACTCGAGGATGCCAGACAGGTACGTATTCCTATGTCTACAAGTGACAAACTCTCTAAAGATGATAGTGGAAAGTCTGTAGAAATAACATTGTACAGGAGCATGATAGGAAGCCTCCTCTATCTCACTACCAGTAGACCCGACATCAGTTTCAGTGTGGGAGTGTGTGCTTGTTATCAAGCATCTCCCAAGGAGTCTCATCGCACGGTAGTAAAACGAATTATCAGATATGTGAGTGGAACGACTGATTATAGTATATGGTATACCAAAGATACTAACACTCTTCTGTCAGGTTACAGTGATGCTGATTGGGCAGGCAATGCTGATGATAGGAAGAGTACTACAAGTGGCTGTTTTTATGTTGGAAACAATCTTGTCTCGTGGTACAGCAAGAAGCAAAATTCTATTTCCCTATCGATAGTTAAATTTCACTATGGTTTACTCATATTTAAAGTTTTAGGATTTTAGAATGTGTACAATAATCTCAAAAAAAATTCAAATAATAAAGGAGAGACGTGGTTTTTTATGCTAAAAGTGCAAAATTTTTTCCGTGTTGTCAGCATTTTCATATTAACCTTATATATATATAAACAATTGTGTTTCTTTCACTGCATAATATTACTAATATATGTTATAGACAAAATGTACTAACTGAAATACAGAAATGTAAGTGTATTAGTGTTGCATCCATGACATATCCCTAAATTTGTATTTTTTAAACATTTATCATATTTTCTAGCTGACAGTATGTTGTACTCATAACTCATATCCATAATGCCATACAAAGTGATACCATGAGGATTACAAACCATGAAGTAACCCTTTAGACGATTAAAGAGAGCATGTTAGGTTATGTTTAAAGAAAATGGTAATGGTAAAATGCTAATGTTTCTGGCAGACACAAACCTAGAATTCACAATAAACATCCCCTACTAACCAGGAATAGTCATAGAGTCGAAGTACTATAAACAAAATCTCCAACACTGCTTATCCATCTGTAGGGCATTGGGATTGAAATCAATTGGATATTCTTCTACAAATTAACCTCAGTATTTCAAGGGACCACATTATATCATTATAAGAAAATAGATTTCTTATGGGAAGCTCCCTTTGTGAGCTTCTATGCCTCCGAGACTCCTAGGCGGTCAATAACACATTATAGTTTCTTCTTTGCAAATGTTAAACTTTATGTGGCAGTATGTTTTTGTTATTATTTGCTCTTCACACTAGAAGAACGTCATAATAGGTTTTGGATGGTATTATATGTTGGAATAATGAGAAACATATGTCATATGTGGCTAAGCCATATATGCGCATCTAAAAATCCATCTAAAAATCCATCTTCTGTTAATTTTTGGTAGATCGGAATCGTTTATTTTGATCTTCATATTCTGAAATATCAAAACATCAAATAAAACATCAAATATTAGGTGAACCTAATGGGTTTTATCCATTCATCCACCCGTCTCAAATTTAACGGTTTTACATAAGTGAAACTTTTTGCATCAGGTGGATGAACGTGCAAAACCCAGTTTACCCAATATTTAGTGTTTTAGGGTTTTAGAATGCCAATAACAAAATAAATCGTTCATCTTCTTAAAAACATATGGGAAGATGGATTTTAGAGGGTGACATATGTGGCCACATGTCATATGTTTCCCATTATTCTCAATATACATATGATGTTTATTACATTAAGCATTGTATTTGATAGTTTTCTTTCATTTATAATTTTGAAACCTTTTGTTGGGCATACCGTTTTCCCAGCTTACTACAGGTCCTTGGTCAGATCAATTTAGGAGTCCAGTAACATGAAAAAATACTCATTTTTTCTTTTAATATTTAACTGTGTTCATGAGTGATAAGTTCTGTTAGGAATAAACTCTCTTGTATTATTCCAAGGGTAATAGCCCGATATATATAGAGTACAGGGAATGGTAAATAAGCACAAAAGACCTTATACAAAGGGAGTATATACATATACATCTAACACCCCCCCTCAAACTCATGGTGGATCAACAACACTGAGTTTAGAAAGATAAAAACTGTGCTGTGCTCTAGTCTGGGCCTTTGTGAAGAAATCCGCGAGCTGATACTCAGAAGGCACATACTGTAGAGCAATAACCTTATCCCGTACCTGTGAACGCGTAAAAGAGGCGTCCACACCAATGTGCTTGGTGAGCTCATGCTTCATCGGGTCACGAGCAATACTGATGGCACCTGTACTGTCAGACAACAAAGGAGTAGGTGTGGAAATGGGGACGCCAAAATCCTCAAGTAACCAACGTAGCCAAATAATCTCTGCTGTCAACAAGGCCATAACACGCAACTCAGCCTCTGCACTCGATCGAGAAACCGCCTGCTGCTTCTTGGTCTTCCAAGTGATGAGAGAGCCACCCAGGAAGACGCAATAGGCAGATAGAGACCGACGATCGGAAGGATCACTGGCCCAAGTCGCATCAGAGTAAGCATGGAGCTGTAAAGGGCCAAAGCGTGGAAAGAATAATCGACGATGGCTGGTCCCGCGCAGGTAACGCAGGACACGAAGAAGGTGGCTGTAGTGGAGCTGAGTAGGTGAAGAAACAAACTGGCTCAAGATGTGCACGGAGTATGAAATATCCGGTCGAGTGATCCCAAGATAGACCAGACTGCCAACAAGATGGCGATAACGAGTGGGGTCCGGAAGAGGCTCACCGTCACTAGAGCAAAGGTGTACATTCAGCTCCATCGGTGTATCAACAGTACGCTGATCAACAAGAGAAGCCCGATCAAGAAGATCCTGAATATACTTCTCCTGGGAGAGATAGTAGCCATCAGGTGTGGAGGAAAACTCAATCCCCAGAAAGTAACGAAGAGGGCCAAGATCCGTCATAAGAAACTGCTCGCTCAGTCGTGCTTTCACAAAAGCAATAAACTGGGGATCATCTCCAGTGATAATCATATCATCCACATACAAAAGGAGAAGTGTCCGACCACGAGATGAAGTATGAACACAGAGAGCAGGATCATGATCACTCGCTATAAAACCAGCAGCAGTGATGACAGAAGAGAACCGCTGAAACCAAGCACGGGGAGCCTGCCGAAGACCATATAGAGAGCGACGAAGGCGACAAACCATGCCCTCGGGGACAAAATAACCAGGTGGTGGTTGCATATAAACCTCCTCATCAAGAACGCCATTGAGAAAAGCATTCTTGACATCAAGCTGGGAAATAGTCCATGAACGAACAGCAGCAACATCAATAAGACTGCGAACAGTAGTCATATGAGCAACAGGAGCAAATGTCTCCTCAAAATCTATCACATGCTCCTGCTGAAAACCGCGCGCTACAAGACGAGCCTTGTAGCGCTCCAGAGTACCATCAGATCTGGTCTTGACCTTGTAAACCCACTTGCACGTGATAGGATGAACACGGGCAGGCAGGGGTACAAGATCCCACGTACCAGTACGCTCAAGCGCAGCAATCTCCTCTGCCATAGCATGCTGCCACTCCTGGTGAGCAGCGGCATCCCAATAAGAGGTCGGCTCAGCAAGAATAGCACCCAGAGAAGTAAACCGACCAGGAGGGTGTAGTGACTCACGATCACGAAGGTGGTAACGAGGAGGGTCACTGGAGGAAGAGGGAAACTCAGGAGGGTCACTGGTGATGGAGGGCATCTCATGAGAAGGCACTGCAGGAGGATCCTCGACTCACTGACGACGAGTGTAGTGAAGAGGAAAGGGAGAAACATGTCCTGGGGTAGGTGCAGAGGTGACCGGAGGCACAGGGGGCACTGGTGGTGGAGCTGAGGGCACAGGGGATGGAGGTATGGGTGGTGGAATGGTGGATAGTGGACTATCAGGAAAAGTGAGAAACAAAAGAGGCTCAATAATAGAAGCCGGACTGGAAGATGAAGAAGGACGAGGGAAGAAGGGACGAGACTCATCAAAAGTCACATCACGAGAAATCCGCATCCGTCGAGCGACCGGATCCCAACACCGATATCCCTTGTGCACAGCACTATATCCAAGAAAGACACACTCAGCAGACTGGGCTGTCAACTTGGTACGCTCACGAGGGGCCAACAAGACATAGCAGACACAACCAAAAAGACGAAGCTCAGGATAGGACGGCAGATCTGGAGGTGTAGGAAGGCACTCAAGTGGAATCGCACCCTGAAGAGGAGAGGATGGCTGCATGTTGCTGAGATATGTAGCAGTAGATACAGCCTCAGCCCAAAACTGAGGGGGAACAGAGGAAGCAATCATAAGGGCACGAGCAGTCTCAAGTAAATGACGATGCTTGCGCTCAGCAATGCCATTCTGGGCATGAGCACCAGGACAGGAAAACTGTGAGAGAGTGCCCTGGGTATCAAGAAAGGCACGAAGGTGCCGAGATAAGTATTCTCCAGCAGAGTCAGCACGAAGAATCCGAATGGGAGTGCTATACTGTGTACGGATCATTGTAGCAAAAGATTTATAAATAGACAAAACCTCAGTACGAGAGGACATAAAGTATATCCAAGTGTAGCGAGAAAAATCATCTATAAATATAATATAGTAGCGATGACCCCCTTTCGAAACGAAGGGGGCCGGACCCCATACATCTAAGTGAACAAGATCAAAAGGACTCTGGGAGACAGACTCACTAGTTGGATAAGGTAGCTGTAACTGTTTGCCAAGTTTACAGCCCATACAGTCTAAAGACATATCACCAGAGACAGACCCTAATAAACCTCTACGAACCAAAGAAGAAAGACGCGAACCATAGAGATGTCCTAAGCGATGATGCCACTGGGCAAACGAACCGGTGGAGGATGCAGCAGAGGCGGAGGCAATAGTGGTGATGGGAGGACTGGCAGGGGCAGCGGAAGGAAGATGAAGCCAGTCAAGCTCCCAAAGACGCGGAGAATCACGCCTGCGGGGGCCAGAACCAACTAGACTGCCCGTGCGACGATCCTGGATAGTACAAGAGTCAGAATCAAGAATAACACGACAGCCATGATCAGTAAGTTGGCCTGCCGACATAAGCTGCATGGTGAGTTTTGGAACGAGGGACACATCAGGGACATGAAAAGTGGGACTAGAAAGTGTGCCTAGCCCAGTAACTGAAAGTGGGGTGCCATCTGCAGTGAGAACTGTGACAGAGCGGGAGGGAGTACTAATGGAATGTAAAGTGGTAGGGTCAGGAGTCATATGAAATGAAGCACCAGAGTCAAGGATCCAAGGAGAGGTACCTGAGGTGGTGGAAGATGGTGTCGCAATACCTGGAGGCTGACTGGCAGAAGAAGCAGAGCCTGATGCCCCAGAAGCAGACATCCGACGAAATAATGTGAGAAGCTCCTGCTCAGTATCAGATGGGGTAGAGCTCCTCTGAGAGGTGAAACCCCCAGTGTCAGTCTCCTTCTTCTTCTTGGCAGCAGCCTGATCCCTCCGCTTCTTGTGACATTGCGCCTCCACATGTCTGTCTCGGTGGCAGTAGGTGCAGCGTCTGGTGTCACCTCGCACGGGTGCTGTAGCAGAAGGCAGATCTGGTGTGATAGGAGCAGAAGAAGCAGGAGCACGGGTCGCCAAAACAGAAGCAGAGGGTGCTAAAAGACCAGCAGTACGAAGACGAGTCTCCTCAGTACGAATAGCAACAAGAACCTCCAAGAACGTCACACGTGGGTGACGGGCAAGCAGCTGGGCACGTATCTGCTCGAACTCTGGCCGAAGTCGGGTCAAAAAGTCATAGACCCGACAAGCTGCAGGTGGGAGTGCTGGTGCTGGCAACACTGGCAGATACGACAGATCGCTGGTCCCAAAGAGTCGAGCTGACGCCAGATAGAAGATATCTGTGCATAGAACTCATCGACCGTGGCATCACCCTGCTGAAGAGCCTGCTCCTGTCTGACGACAGTAAGGTAGAGGGAGTCACCGGTAGGCTCATAGTGAGAGCGAAGATGATCCCACATCAGCTGAGACGTCGCCAAGCTCACAATGTCACCAGTCAGGGACACATCAATGCTAGCGATGAGGATGTTGGCGGCACGAGCATCGTCATCACACCACCGTCGATAGAGAACATCCTGAGAGGAATAAGCAGCAACAGCAGTCGCATACGCATCGGTTGCCGCCTTCTTGGCGGTGTCATCAGCAGTGGGGGGGGAGTGGTGTCTCGCTGGGAAGCACCGGTCGCGGTGGACAAGGACGATCACCGGTGAGAAGGTCCGAAAGGCACTGACCGCGCATATGGAGACGAATGTGCGGTACCCACTCCTTATAATTAAGGCCATCAAAAATCAACGAACACCGAGGGATAGCAACATGATGATGAAGAAGAGGTACATCCGTAGGAGACGCCATATGAAGAGGTAGATCTGTGGGAGGCGGAGGCTAGATTGCGGCAGGCGGCCGACGGGTGTAAGACGGCCGGAGATAGGCGGCTAGTCACAGGAGTCGAAGGTGGACGGCGCGCAGGCGGATTGGGGGCTGTGCGGGAGTTCCGAAGGCGGCGTGCGGATCTGAGGGCCACGGCGAGGTGGATCGGGGCCACGGCGAGGCCTGGGCGCCTGTAGCAGGCGGCGGCGCCGCAGCAGGGTGCGGCAGCAGCGTCTGGTTGCTCGCGGCGGCGGGATCAGAGGCCCTGGGCTGAGCGGCAGGCACGAGCGGCTTCGGCAGGCGGGCGCGGGCGGCTTCGGCAGGCGGGCGCGGGCGGCTTCGGCAGGCGCAGGCGCGGCTTCGGCAGGCGCGCGGGCGGCTCCGGCAGGCGCGCGGGCGGCTCCGGCAGGCGCGGCGCGCGGGCGGCTCCGGCAGGCGCGGCGCGCAGACTGAGACGCGGCGGGGGAGAGAGAAAGAAAAAGACGGCTAGGGTTTAGGTTAAACCTAGCTCTGATACCATGTTAGGAATAAACTCTCTTGTATTATTCCAAGGGCAATAGCCCGATATATATAGAGTACATGGAATGGTAAATAAGCACAAAAGACCATATACAAAGGGAGTATATACATATACATCTAACAAGTTCTACATCTACCTCCTACTTCCACGTCCCTATCGGTGTAGGTTTTTTGTCTCCTTACGGTGGCCACCTATCATTTGAGTACTCTCTGGTGTATCTTGCACTTGACTGCCTGTCTGGTTTAGGCAGAGAGGTTCCTCACCTTTTTTGGTAGTTTTGTACAAGAAAAAAAAGGGTATTTTTACCTCTGTCTTTGTTATGCACTCTTGTTTGTTTGTTACTAGAAACGATTCCTTGCCTTTCTATTACGGCTTCTGTTAGGTGGAGGATGTATTGCATTCGTTTGGTATTATCTTGAGGTTCTTACATTATAGTTAGTTTTCCTACTATCTCTATAATGAAATTGGTGGCAGTATTCCATTCTTTTGGTAAAGTCAGAATACCTAGCCAAGTTATTTGTGTAAATGCTGTTCAAATTACCGGCCGCTGATACGAACAATATAATATATCGTTTTAAGGGTCTTTTGCTACGATATAGCAAAAAATATAACTTGTACCGTACCGATCCTACATTGGGTGATATTTTGGGTATAAATGATATATCATTCTGATATATCCTATCCGAATGTCGGTTGATATGTATTTTCTTTGGTCTGCTTCTTAAAATTGGTTTAAAGTTCATGTTGAAATTGAAATACTAATTGCTTATTAAAAGCCATTATGTCTTTAAGTTCAAGAACCTTGTTATTGCATGAACTTTCTAACGCAGCCCCCAAGTTCATTGCTTTCATCACCCTTGTTTTCCTTTGTGCCTCAATCTAACTTTGTGCCATATTCTAGCACCAATGATGATGCAGAACATATGCAAATCACCAATGACGAAACAAGATCAATAATGAAGAAGGCATGAATGAATGAGGAATGAGATCACATAGTCCTAATAAAGTTCAAGGCAAGAAAACATGTTAATCATATGTCACCTACTTTTATAAAAAAGAAGGGCATAATCGAAGATGGTTGGGAGTGTTAAATTTTGGTGATTCAAGTCTCTCACATCACACACTCAGGCCGCTCGGTCGAGCTGTTCCAGATGCTCGACCGAGCTGGAGGCAAAAAAGGTAGGCCAAGTAGTATGGGACTATACTCGATCGAGCACTCTATCGCTTGACCAAGCAATGTTTGCTCGGCCGAGCGGTTTGAGCGCTCGGCTGGGCTATATAAACAGATAGTTTGAGCTCTGTAGTACAAAGCGCTCGGACCGAGCGAAGTAGACGCTCGATCGAGCACCCCGTTCATCCACCCAGCAGCAGCAGCGAAGCAGCCGCTCGGGCGAGCGATGAACTCGCTCGACCGAGCGGTGCGGGGCCCAGATTTTTTTAGTCGACGGGTCAGATGGGTTTTTAGGCTCGTTTTGATGCCCTATTTAATCTAATGGTTGATTGGATTAGGGTTAAGGCTGTTTTTCGGATCTGTAGCAAGAGAGAAGCTTGAGCTATCGCCATAGAAGATTTTGTCGAGAGATTAGGGCTATGAGTTTTGTGATTGGAGTTGAGTGATTCTCTCATTGTCTCATTGTTCTCTTCTTCATTTGAGTGAGTCTGTAAGGGCTTGTGTATCTAGCCAAGTTATTATTCACGTGAGTGGAAGCAAGATTGTAGTCCCTTTGAAGATCTCTCTGATAGTGGAATCATCTCGAAAGTTGTTGGATGTAGGTTGTGTGCAACCGAACCAGGGGAAACCTTTGTGTCTGTGATTTGATTTATTGGTTGATATTTAGTTTGCTTCGTTACTTTACAAGATCATATGGATTTTGTTGGGTTATTTGAGTATCCGATTTTTGCTAGTCCTAGATTCCTGATCAGCTTTTAGGATTGGTTGTTTCCGCGGGGATCTCATTTTGACGATTTTTACCCAACAAGTGGTATCAGAGCTTATGCTCGTTTGTGAAGGAAGTTAGTGGCGAAGATGGTGTCGTTATCAACTTTGAAAATTGCGAAGTTCATCGGCCATATGTTCTGATGCAGACGGGTTGATATCAAATCATATTCGATGAGGCGAATATCGATAAGGAGGTGAAGGAATCTGCTAGAGCTGAGATGGAGAGAAAGGTATACAGTGCGATTCAGTTGTCGTTGACAGATAATGTCCTGAGAGAGGTATTGGATGAAGCAACGCCGTCTGATATCTGGAAGAAGCTTGATGGACTGTATATGAAGAATTCATTCACGAGTCGTCTCTATCTGCTTCAGCAAGCAACTGTATACGCTCAAGATGAAGTCTGGATCCGCGATGAAGGATCACATAGATGAATTGAACCGGATAATGCTAGAGCTGTGGGGTATGGATGTGAAGATTGAAGATGAGCAACTTGCAGTCATCATGTTGTGTTCATTGCCTGAGGAGTATAATCAGTTTGTTTGGTCTATGATTTATAACCGAACGACTCTCAGCGTGGAGGAGGTGAATGTGACACTTCACATTGAGCAGCTATGTGGCAATGTTCAAGGTAGAGATCATGTGAGTAACCGTGAGAAGGCCCTACATGTGAGAGGTCGACAGGAAAGGAGAGGAGGTCAAAGGAAGAACAATGATCGCTCCAAGTCGAGACATTCGCATGATAGATTTGCGAAGATCACATGTTACAACTGTCAGCAGAAGGGTCATTTTGCTAACCGGTGTCCTAATAAGAATAGGAAGAAAGGCAAGGATGCCGATAAAGAGTCTGGTTCAGCATCATTGAGAATAGATGGTATGCATATCCATGATGAAGGTAGAGATCCGGAGATATTTGCAGCAGGGATTATAGGTGAAGCAAACATTGCTTGGCTTATGGATAATGGATGCTCATACCATATGACTCCACATAGGAATTGGTTCACGACATACTGTTCCAAGGAAGATGGAGGTTCAATCCTCATGGGGACAATGCAGTGTGCAAGACTGCATGTATTGGAACCGTCCGGATCAAGATACATGATGGCATAGTGCATACACTAGCCGATGTGAGGCATGTCCCAGATCTGCGGAAGAGCCTAATCTCCATAGGCGTTTTGGACAATGCAAGATACAAGTCGGTCTTTGAGAAAGACCAATTGAGAGTGTCGAAAGGAGCCATGGTAGTGATGAAGGGAAGAAAAGTGGGAAACTTATATGCCCTTCAAAGTACCACAGTGGAAGGAGATGCAGACATTGGCGCTACTAGCTCAAATACCGAAGATTCAGCCATGTTGTGGCACTATCGCTTGGGTCATCCATGTGACAACACCCTTGACATACTTCGGAGGAGAAAGTTGATTGATGCTACGAATGAGAGCGTTGAGTTCTGCGAATCCTGTGTGTACGGGAAAAAGACAAAGGTGCAGTTTAACACGGGAAATCACACTAGCAGGGGATCGCTTGACTATGTACACACAGATGTGTGGAGACCGTGCCCGGAGCCGTCAAGAGGAGGAGCTAGATACTTTGTTTTTTTCATAGATGACTACTGCCGCAAAGTCTGGATGTACTTGATGAAGACGAATGACCATATATTTGAGATTTTCAAGGAGTGAAAGACATTGGTAGAGAAGCAAACTGGAAAGCACATGAAGGTGCCGAGGTCCGATATTGGAGGTGAGTACACTTCGAGGGAATTTAGGAATTTCTGCAAGTTCCATGGAATTTGTCGTCAATTTAGCACACTCGGAGATCCGCAGTCTGAATCGGACGTTGTTGGAGCGAGTGCGATGCTTGAGGCACTCAGTTGGGTTGGGAAAGAAATTTTGGGGAGAGATTCTCACCACTGTAGTGCACATCGTGAACATAGTTCCGTCAGTGGCTATTGATTACAAAATTCCTGAAGAAAAGTAGAGCGGAGAAGCTGGAGACTATCCGTACTTGCGCATAGTGGGTTGCCCGACGTATGTGCACGAGAGGGACGACAAGTTGGATCCAAGAGTGAAGAAGTGCATCTTTCTTGGATATGACCATACCGTCAAGAGATCTCTTATGAGATCCAGAGGGACAGAAAGCGATTGTGAGCAGACATGTCACTTTTGATGAGGATGCAATGCTCAGGGCAGAGCAGTCTCACTCAAAAGGGGACAAGTCAGTAGAGAAGAAATTGATAGACGTGGTCAACCTTTCAGTCCAGCCCACTCAGCGACCAAACAAAGAGTTGATGGTCGACATCCCAGTTGAAGGACGTGATGAGGTCCGTGTTGAGGACCATGAGCAGACACCTGGTCCATCTCAGGTACGCGTTGACACTTATGCAGGTGATGAAGGAACGCAGAAATCAAAGAGGGTGAAGAAGGCGCCCGAGAGATTTTGAGCATGGGATTATGCGGGATTTTCTTTCGATGACATGTCGTCATATGCACTCAACTTGGAGCATGAAGAACCGGCGACATATGGTGGAGCCATAGACTCAGAAGATGCCGCTCACTGTCAAAGAGCTATGGAGGAGGAGATGGAGTCCCTTCACCGCACTTACACTTAGGAGTTGGTGTCGTTACCTAGCGAGAAGCGTGCCATTGGATGTCGTTGGATATATAAGTTAAAAGAAAGCTTAACCCAAGATGGTAACGATGTCAGATACAAGTCGAGATTGGTGGCCAAGGGATTCGCACAAAGGAAAGGAGACGACTTAATGTGTCCATATTTTCCATACATTTATTGCATCATTTCATATCATCCAAAGTTCATATTTTCATATATTATCGCGCTTCTAACGTTATATTCGAGTTTCGTATAGATTTGTGGATTTTCAAGAACTTGGGAGCGAATTGGAGCGATTATAGGACACGGACACATCCAAGACGTCCGAAGCATCATTGGCTAGGTTCCATAGGTGGTCGGTAAGGCAAAAAAGAAGATTGGAGGAGAGGAGGAGAAGAGAGCGAGAGTTGAAAGCTCTAGAGGCAATTGGAGTCTGTTTCCCAGGCTACTCGGTCAAGTCGATCAGCACTCGACCGAGCTGACACGAAGAAACTCCAGCGAGAACGGGCACGTCCCACTCGACCGAGCAGACAGCCAGCTCGACCGAGCTGACATCCAGCTCAACCGAGCTGCATCCAAACAGAGTGACTATTCTGAGCCATTCTCCAAGCACTGTAGCTCAACCGAGCAGCCAAGCGTACTCGACCGAGCAGATCATCTACTCGACCCGAGTCGCCACCAAACAGAACATTATTTTGAGGAGAGTTCAGGCCTAATGTAGCTTGATCGAGTGGAGGGGCTACTTGACTGAGTAGCCTGTATCAGCCCAGAGCCAAAGAAGTAGCAAAACGGAGCCGCATGTCAGCTCGACCGAGCGGCGCCGCTACTCGACCGAGTAGGACGCCACGGCCAGACTAGTTTGGGGCCCAAGTGCCTATATTCTCTGTTTTTTGTGGGGTCCATACCCCTTGTATATAAGCACAATTTTTACCCTATCTTAGGGGGCTTGATTAATTTCCTTAGTTTAATTTCTAGTTTAGTTTTCTTAGAGAGTTCAATTAGCCGTCGCTATTTTGTAGAAGACAAAGTTGATATTTTTACGAGTTGCTTTAGCTTAGAATCTTGGATCCTTAATTCTCTGAGTTTTGCTATCGCTCTGCAACGTTTTGGTAACGATCTTCTATCTTTATATGCTTTATTCGATGTCTTCTATTACAGTCATGAATTCTATTGCTTTCGTTAAATTCTCTATTGTGATTTCCATGAGCCATGAGTAGTCTTATCTAGGGCTGATGGATTAGCCCTAGGATCTTAGGATCTAGATGTAAAGTTAGGATTTTTAGGTTATTTTGGTATAAAAGGGATGTGTTTTGCTTGATCTAGCCAAGTTTGTAGGAGATTCCTATAGGGCTTGTGACCACGATAGTGGCACATATTTCTTGGACGGATATTCTATGGACTTAATTAGGTAGTTAGTGAATCCAATTAGGGTTCGTGACCACGATAGTGGTGCGTACTTTGAAGGGATCTACCGACTTCCTATATTACTAATTGATGACGTACGATAGTAGCATCAATGAGAGCCACCAAATCGCAGATCAAACGCTCTAATTCACGATAGTAGTACGAGTAGAGATTGAGAACAGTTGTTGATCCTAATGCACAGATCGCGTGCAAGGCCATCCACGATGGTGGGACCAAGCATGGGATACGTTAGACGAGTGGTACAACGATAGTTAGCCATGAGTTCTACATTCTTAGATGCGACAATCTCTCCTTCATAAAGCCAATCCAACGTAAGAGTCCTAACCTAGCATTGTCATCCGACGATCCTAGTGGTGACTCCTAACACCCTAGTCATTTATATTGATTAATTCTCCTAGGAAATATAATTCTTGTGATAAACAAATTGAATACGCCTACTGACAAAATTCTAAGATCTAGAAAATACCCGAGTCTATAAACATCACCTCCTTGGGGGATTGATATAGTTTATATTACAAAGCTCTGACACCGTGCACTTGCGGTAGTCTTCGGGATTATATTTCGGACGCTTCTAGCCTTTGGCTTCGTTGCCGAAGATTTATCTTCGTGTAATTCGTGTCATTACTAGGTAGGTTTTAGGTGTTAAAACCGGGTGCATCAAGCTTTTGGCGCCGTTGCCGGGAGGTAACGGTTATTACTTGAGTTTATTTCTTTATTGAAGAATTCGTTAGCAATTCTTACCAATTTCTACCTTTCCATATCTTTATTCTTTTTATTCCTTTGCTACTGACAGTTTTTCTCTGAGTTTGTTGTTGTGCATGAACACTCGCCTCGTGGGTTCTAACGAAGAATTATTATTGACCCCGAGATTGAAAAGACAGCAAGAAAACTCAGGGCTGAAAAGAGGAATCATATTTTCATAGAACCAATGGCAGACGGCAATACTACTCCTCCACATACTGGGTCCATTTAGGGCCACATAAAGCCAAATCTATATAGTACATCTTCTATCTTGAGGCCGCAGCTGGCGGCATGAAGCTTTGAATTGAAGACTGGCTTGATTAATTTGATGCAGCAAGACCCCTTTCATGGGCATGCACATGAGAACCCCAACCATCATAGACCTCTTCTTGGCGAAGTGCGACACCTTCCAGGCCAAAGACGTGAGCGGCGATGCAATAAAGCTCAGATTATTTCCGTTTACTCTGAGGGACAAGGCCTCTTATTGGTTGAGGGCACACCCTTCAAATACTTTCACAACTTGGGAACAGTTGGCCCTGGCATTCGTTAACAAGTTCTATCCACCGTCCAAAACGGTGAGGATCAGAGGGACGATCACCAATTTTAAGCAACTCCTGCATGAGTCGTTATATTATGCATGGGAGAGATTCAAGGATCTACCGCATCAATGCCCCCACCATGGAGTCCCAGAGTGGGACCTTATTCAGAGTTTTTATAATGGGCTCAAGCCAGATACCAAGATGATCATCGACACCTCTGCTCAAGGCGCTCTTTTGGACAAGCTACCCGAGGAGGCCATATCTTTGTTGGAACAAATGGCCTCCAACAACCAACAATGGAGCAATGAACGCTCAATACTGAAGGGTCCCGAGGTGAAGATAGCTACACACCTAGTGGGTACTCGAGACCCTCTGCAAGCAGGTAGCGAGGATAGAACATAGGTTGGATGCTATCCCCTCACTCCTTGAGCTCCAGTATATGCTACACATGAGAACTACGCCGAGCAAGGGTATGCATCGATTGAAGGTTCCTATGATGGAACAGACATACCGGCGGCACACGTCCATTATATGGGAGGAGAGGGGCGAAATCAATGGCAAAATCTGGCTGCGAAAAATCATCTCGGGTTTTATTATACAACCCAAATAGAGCATTGCAACCTCCAACCCAACAAAGGCCACAACAACCTTCTCAGCAACAATGGCCGCATCCACAGCAACAACAGTATGTGTTTAGGCCATTTGGGCCTTATAAACCGCCGGGGTACTACAATCAGCCACCACAGCAACAATACACACCGGCGGTTCCAAACCCAATTTAGAGGCGACATTGGATGCCTTTATGACCGGGCAAGCGAAAACCAACGCCGAAAATTCAGCGCATTTTAGGAATCTAAACACCTCCATTGATGAACTGAAGGCCCAAATGTCCCAACTTATGAAGACTCAAGGGAGATTGCCCTCTCAGCCTGAGCCAAATCATAGGGGGCAAGCCAACGCGGTAGTTGCGATCACCACGAGGGGAGGAAAGAGTACCAACACCGTAATGGTGCCGGTCGCTAAGAATGTGAGCCAAAAATCTATTCCCACTCAAGAGGAAGATACCACTACTATTTCAGCACCTATTGTGGCCGAGGACGATGAGAGAGCTACAGAGGATCCAAGTGTTATTGGAGAGAGGGAGGCTTTACCTCCACCTTGCCTATTACCACATGGCACGGGCGGATGCTACTACCTCAAAAAAACATATTCCAAAGGATGCCACTAAGGACAAGGAGAGCCGGCCTCCACCTTCCTATCCTCAGAGACTAGCCATGGCAAAGCTAGAGAAAAAGTATGCCAAGTTTATAGAGCTACTCAAGGGAATCCATTTGAATATCCCCTTCATGGACGCGCTCACGGAGATCCACACTTATGCTAAATTCTTGAAAGACCTGATAACGGGGAAGCGCAAAAAAAAGCTGTGAAGCTTTTGGATGGTTGCACCTCCATCATTAAGAACTCTCTACCCAAAAAGTCACCGGATTCCAGAAGTTTTACCGTGACGTGCTCCATTGGCGGCGCCCCTATTGATAGAGCGTTGATCGATTTGAGAGCGAACATTAGTTTGATGCCACTCTCTATTTTCAAGAGGCTAAGTACGAGAACAGAACTTGAGCCTACCGACATGAGCATCCAACTAGCGGACCAATCTATCACCTACCCGGTAGGCATTGCACGAGACGTTATCTTACAAATACCGCCCGGACTATGGCGTACAGGTAGACTTCGTGATCATGGACATGCGGGAGAAGGGGAGTTCTCAGATTATTTTGGGGCGACCATTCATGGCGACAGCCAGAGTATTGATTGATGTTCGTGAGGGGACGTTAAGCATGAACGTGGGAGATATTGTGGTCGAGTTCCACTTGCGGAAACCAATGAAGGACCGTTTCCTACGTGAGGATGAAGTTACCTTGAGCTTTTAGAGGACGAGGCTACTAATGAATACGCCATGGAGGAATTTTTTAGAGACCCATGTGGAGGAGCTTAGATGACGACTGCGACGTTGGCGTGACAAGGCATTGGCCGCCTACTTGAGCGTACTAGACGAGGAACCGCCAGGTATACCATCGCACGATTAACAATCTGAGGCTACCATCTTCATGGCCACTGAAGGACAATGAAGCGAGGCGCGCCAACTCCTACCCCATGGACTTATCGGGAAGCATGTCAGGCGTATTTCATATGCGCCCAACATCATCAATCATCATTGAAAATCTTGAGGGAGTCGAGCTTACGGCTTAAAACACGCGCTTATCGGGAGGCAACCCGAATTTCCCTTCTTTAGTTTTATATTTTCTTTTTGTTCTTTTTTATTCAAAGACCAAAATAAAAACGTTTTTAATTCCTTAGAAAATATAAAAATACAAAAAAAATTCTGATGTGTTCTTCCTTCTACATGTTGAACAATGGGGAGAGCGCGCCAAAGGATGAAAAGAAAGAGAAGGAACCAAGAGGAGATGACCATAGAGCCATACTTAGCATGGAGATCCAAAGAGAGGCAACTCGACTGATCAGCTCCCTACTCGGTCGAGCTACAGTAAGTTAGAGGGAAGGGGCAAAACAGCACTCTGTTTCTAATTGGACTCGATCGAGTAGCTACCCTGCTCGGTCGAGCTACAGAAGGGGTCCAAAAGAGGCCAAAAACGTCGCTCTGTTTCTAATTCGACTCGACGGAGCAGCTACCCTACTCGGTCGAGCTACAGTAGGATCAAGAATAGCTGAAAACACCAATCTGTTTTAATTCAGCTCGACCGAGCTGAGTAAGCAGCTCGGTCGAGTAGCTGGGCGCAACTTAGGGATTCAAATTTAAAAATTTTAAATCTTTTTATCCTCGATCGAGCAGTTTGCGCTGCTCGACAGAGTAGCGACCAGCGAAGATGGGATCCACAACTTAATAGATTCAATCTTGACTTATTTAAAACCAAATCCTACTCGACCCCAGACCTAATCCTAATCAAACTCCCACTCAACCCAGCGCCCGAGCTCCCCCTTCGCCCAAAACCCTCGCCCGCTCGTTCCGACTAGCTCGCGGGGCTCCGTCGCATGTGCCACCCGAGCGCCGCCCTCCGCCCAGCTCGGTCCGACCACCCCTTCTTTTCTGTACCTCCTTTCACCCCCTCTCCAAATCTCTCTCTCTCTCTCTCCATTTCTCCTTAAATGAACCCTATTCCTAATTTTTTCTATTTTAGAACCCCATTCCCATTTAATTTCATAATTACCTACTAATACTATCTTCTTAATCTCTTGCAGGTACATTTGGAGCGTCGCGAGGAGATGCACGGTTTGGGATAACTTGGGGGACGTTTGAGTTGAGGCCTCGTGTGTGCGCTATCGCTTTTGCTCTCGCCGCGACTCTCGATATTGGTATACTCTTTCCACTCTTATTTTTATATTACCATATCGCCTGTTCGCGTCGTTTAGCCCCACACTCACACGATGCCGCCTAGGTTGAGACTTAGGAAACCCCTGGCCAAGAAGAGGAAGGCCGACGACCCCGGTTCCTCCTCTTCTCGGCCGTCACGCCGTCGTCGCGGTTCACCATCACCTGAGGAGCACTTGGACTCATCCACGTCCTGATCCTCACCCTCACGCTCCCCATCCCACACGCCTCTGCGATAGAGGCTCCACGCACTTCCACCGCTCCCATTCCCATTACTGCTCCTCCACCTCCACCTGTTCAGCCACCCCCACCTACCCTGATGACATACGGTATCGTCTTCAGGGATGATGCTCACCGCGAGTGTTTTGCCGCCATCTCTCACCGATCCATCATCCCCACCCACTTCGCATCTGTCTCCGCCCTCGTTAGCCTTGGCATCCTTCAGGGTGTCAATATGCTATACTAGACCATTGGCTTCGAGCACCTCCTAGCCATGCACGCACCCACCTACACACGCCTCACCCTCGAGGCGATGAGCTCCATCGTCTGAGAGGGTGATAACATTCGCTTCCGATTGCTCGATCGTGACGTCGTGGTCGCACACGCTATGATCCGAGCCCACTTCCGCTTCCCTCTCATCCCCGACCCCGCCAGGGCATACGGCCCTGACATGGAGCTTACCTCTTTCGACACCGAGCAGTTCTGGCGTCGCATCACAGGCCTCCGAGGATATAGCCATAGCCGGGCTAAGTCCTCGTCCATAGTCCACCTATGCCTCTGCTACGCCCATCGCCACCTCGCCACAATCCTATTATCTAGGCCAGAGGTCGGGACCCTCTCACTTCCCGAGCTTGCCCATCTTATGGGGATGAACCGATTTCTGCGCCACCATCCTGATGGTTATATCCGCCCATTCCTACTCTCTGACGCAGCCGCCTGGCTGTGTCACAGCATTCTCCAGTCTGCCTCTGCCACGACACATATCTGTTGCGGTGGCTTCTTTACCATTTTCACCTCCATGCTCGGCATTGATCTTCCTGCAGGTCTTGTGGTACCCACCGGGCCTACCCGACGGACTTTAGATGTGTTTGCTCGCATGCACATCGTCAGGCCGAACGGTGAGCGTTATTGGATCTGTCTCTTGGGCACCCGTCGCGAGCACCATTTGTATCTACCCCTTCCTGATCTTCCTGCTGTAGCCCAGTCATGCTTGACTAGGTCCTACCTGGCATTTTTCCCATCCCACCCATCCACAAGCTTGCGCCCCTAGGAGGACCAGTCACCGCAGAGGACGCCGATGACTGTGTGCTTAGCTCTGAGGAGGATCCCGATATTACTGCCATTATTGCCGCCCAACCCGCGAGCACTTCTGTCCCCACGCTGTCAGTGCTCCTGCCACCATCACTTCCACACCCACCACCACTGTATTGACTTTCGGGACTGTCCACACTTCTATCCCTGAGGTCACTACCTCACTTTCTTCAGTGTCCGGACCTGAGGGCACGTCTGTTTCTGTTGCTCCCGAGCCTTCTGTTTCCAACATTTCGGAGCCTGTTCCCACCACTGCTGTCCGGACCACTTTTGACTCTGCCAGCACCCTATCTGTCATGTGGACCCCAACACTTTTGATCATATCACTTCGGCATCCACGGATACACTTCCTGGCACTACTTCTGTCCCAGCATCATCTGTCTTTACTGAGAGCGTCGTTGTGTCTGTCACCATTTCTGTTGCCACGATGACTCACATTTCTGATGTTGCCGCTGCTTCACACTCTGCACCAGATCTCGGATCTATTTCATTCCCATCTTCTACCGAGACCCCCCTAGGCCACCCTCTCCTAAACTTGCTTTCAGGCCTTGCGGCGCACACACCCGAGCCCATACTACGAGAGGTGCACCTAGGGATGCACGACCACCACCTGGCTCCCGCGTCACTAACTCACATTTGACCGCGGTGGAGACCGAGGTCGCTACCTTTGACACCCTCGTGCGCACGATCGCCACCCACCAGCAGTTAGTAGAGCGGGACCTCACTGCCATTCTCGATATTCTGAGGACGCAGCTGCACCAGCTGTCATACTCGGACCTGCTCCTCCAGCCAGACCCGATCCTGTTCCTCCTGTCACACCCGCACGGCTCACTGTGCCTCATTCTCAGACTTCTGCAGGGCATGCCACTCTTTCAGTTGAGCCGGATGCGCCTTTCGTTGACCTGCCTACCGACACACGTCGAGCCTGCACCTTTTGTTCCATCTTCTGGTCCTTAGCAGCGGGACGTATCGCCACCTCCAGAGGGTGGTGCCCTTGCTTGATCCTTATATTATTTTTGCTCATGCTCTCCCATCCATATTTGTGTGCCCATCTGTCTTTTTGGGGCCTTGATCTTGCATAGCTTGGGGGAGAACCCCCATTTTGCACCATATGCATATACCATCATATTCCACATGCATATACCATCATTACATCATTCACATCATCTGTGTGCTTGTACATATTATATGTATTAGGACATGCATATGCATTTTTCTCTTTCTTTTGTATAGTTCTCCTTATTTTAGTTTATTTTTTATTTTTTATTTTCCACTCAACCCACCCCAGCATCATTCTCATGCCTTGCATGCGTGTTCTCAGCAGTGAGGACACTGCTGTATTTAGCTTGGGGGATGAGCGCTATCGCTTTTTATTTTTATCTTTATCTTTTCCCTTTCATTTTACCCTTTTTATTTTTATTTTCCACCCTTTTTACACCGTTTTATTTTTTTCCCTTTTAGCATCATATTTTTCATCATTTGGTATGCTTGCATGCTTGTTATTATTTATTATCCCGATTTTATTTTCCCTTTATGCTAGATATATTCCGAATGATGATCTCTTTTAGCTTTAGCAGCTTTCATGATGCTTATATCTCTTGCCATGCTATTTAGAGTATTTCAGTATCTTGCTATCCATTTGCTTGCATATACATCCCTTTTGATAACTTCTCTAAATGAATGTATGAAATAAATTGAAGCTGAATGTATGGATTAGTATTTAGTATGCTTTTGTTGGAAATGCACCAAGATTCACGCATCATTTGTATATCTGAAGCATCCGTATTATTGTCTTATTTCACCTTCTGCTGCATGCTTGATGTGAGTGATATCTTTACTGCCTGATTTCATTATTCATTGAGATGATTAAGAGTATCCATGCTTACATATGAGTTTTAGTTGATGTATTATCTTATTGAACCGTTCATGCACATCTTAGAGTGTACCGAGTGTTATATTGTTTCTTTCTCCACATATATCTTTATTTCTCTACTTGTCACTTGGGTTCACACCCTTGCAGCTACTTATACCGCATCTTTTTCCAAAAATCCATTGTAAAAGAAGAAGCTAGTTCCAAAAAGTTTAAAAAGCCAAAAGGAGCCAAAAAGCCAAAAATACAAGAAGAGTAGCTCCTATAAAAAGAAAAAAGGGGTTCAAAAAATTCAAAAACCAAAAAGAAAAAAAATAGTTCTCTACTTGGAGTTACAAAAATTACTTGGGAAAATCAAGGTCAAAAATCCCATTTTCCCTATTCTTTTCCCTTAGATGCGATGCTTCAAGCTAAGCTTGGGGGTGAATTCTTTTGACCATATGAGTGAATACGACACTAGAGTGGAGTTGTGCATGAATGGGGATGTTTGATAATGCTTAAACTTGGAGAAATAACTTAGCTTGGAGATTTCTTATGATTGACGTGAATATGTGAATGCCTATATTAGATTCTATGAATTGTATGAAGTGGATATGAATTGATTGTATGAATTTAGAGAGTCACTTTCCTTGCTCTTAAAAGCTTGCAAGTACCGTAATTTTTATAAGATATGAAATCTCTATAGCATGTGTTTCATTTTTCGGAGTATCGTGATATGTAGCTTATGGCTTGAGATCTAACCGAATAATCTAGCGCCTCCCTCCATCTCTCATCCTTTTTCTATTTCTTATTTTTATCGCTCGACGAGCCTCCTATTCGTCTTCCTCGAGGACAAGTAAGAGGTAAGCTTGGGGGATTTTGATGTGTCCATATTTTTCATACATTTACTGCATCATTTCATATCATATTCTCCATCCAAAGTTCATATTTTCATATATTATCGTACTTCTAACGTTATATTTGAGTTTCGTATAGATTTATGGATTTTCAGGAACTTTGGAGCGAATTTGGAGCAATTATAGGACACAGACACATCCGAGACGTCCGAAGCATCATTGGCCAGGTTCCATAGGTGTTCAGCAAGGCAAGGAAGAAGATTGGAGGAGAGAAGGAGAAGATAGCGAGAGTTGAGAGCTCTAGAGGCAATTAGAGTCTTTTTCCCAGGCTACTCGGTCGAGTTGATCAGTACTCGACCGAGCTGACACGAAGAAACTCCAGCGAGAACGGACACGCCCCACTCGATCGAGCAGACAGCCAGCTCGACTGAGTTGCATCCAAACAGAGCGACTATTCTGAGCCATTCTCCAAGCATTGTAGCTCGACCGAGCAGCCAAGCGTACTCGACCGAGTAGATCATCTACTCGACCCGAGTCGCCTCCAATCAGAACAATGTTTTGAGGAGAGTTCAGGCCTACTGTAGCTCGACCGAGTTGAGGGGCTACTCGACCGAGTAGCCCGTATCAGCCCAGAGCCAAAGAAACAGCAAAGCGGAGCCATATGTTAGCTCGATCGAGCGGCGCCACTACTCGACTGAGTAGGGTCCCGCGGTCAGACTAGTTTGCGGGCCCAAGTGCCCATATTCTCTGATTTTTGTGGGGTTCATACCCCTTGTATAGAAGCACAATTTTTACCCTATCTTAGGAGGCTTGATTAATTTACTTAGTTTAATTTCTAGTTTAGTTTTTCTTAGAGAGTTCAACGAGCCGTCGCTATTTTGTAGAAGACAAAGTTGATATTTTTACTAGTTGCTTTTGCTTGGAATCGTGGATCCTTAATTCTCTGAGTTTTGCTATGGCTCTACAATGTTTTGGTAACGATCTTCTATCCTTATATGTTTTATTCGATGTCTTCTATTGCAATCATGAATTCTATTGCTTTCGTTAAATTCTCTATTGTGAGAAAGCTACGAATTACTATTTCACGAATTCACGAACACTAATTTATCACTTTGTGCACAAAGTTTCCGTCTTTTGGCTGAAGTGGCTGTACGTGCTCACTTTTACGCTCAAGCGACCGTTTAACCCTACCCCTCCACGTGTATATGGACTGGCACCCGTCTTCTGGATCACGAGTCAGGGAGTATTATTGGCATAGGGTTGTGCCCGCAAAGCAGGTGCCTAGCCTCAATAGTTAACAATTTTATTGTAGCGTGTGCTACACAATCATGATGGCATTTCGGTGCATGAATGACATGGCAAGATGCAGATACGAGTGCGTACAGTTAATTGAAAGTAAACGTGACATGGTAGCATGAAATGATAGCATGGTAAAAGTGTCGGATCTAGCTTCGTTGTCAAGCTAAATCTAGTAAGGGCGTCTAGGCGACTATCATTTCATCGCCTAATCTCTTTTATGCTAGTACACAAATTGGCCTAAAACGTGGCCTAAACAAACACGGGCAAGTATCACTTGCCTGTTTCCGGTGATATCGGTTGTCGTGGGTTTGTCTCGACGAGCGTTACGCTATGGAACGACCGGTTCTCTGTTTTGATTAAATATATCTCTGAATTAGGTTCACTCCAACATATTTACATAATAATTCATTTTATTAGGTTCTCTAACCTAGGGTGTTATCCATATCATAATATTAAACCAACTATCATATAACATACTACTAGTAATGATTCTACTAACATATTAAGAGTAATACCTTCTGTTGGAGTACAAACATTCATGTCTTGCTAACAATAATTTTACCAACATTTAAATAACTGTTTAACCCAAATATTTATATAAGGCTTGCTGACATGAGTGTTCTTAGTCAACATTTCAGCTAACAACATAGGTTACTGTTTACTTTGGAGTCAAAAGGTAGGGTACTGCTCATACTCTTTACGCACATTGTTTCTTATAATAAAAGGCTACCTACTAACCTCGTTACAAAATGATGTACTGTTCACAAAATGCACTTACTGATTTAAAACTAATAGAACTAAACCTATAAATTTTAACAAGCTATGGACTTATAGTAGGGTGGTACTGTTTGTATGTCAGCCTTTTCATTTGCCTTCAAGTCAATAGCTTTAAGAGCTTTCAAATGTACATGGTACTGCTGCAAACATTTACAGTTCAAAGTATGTTAAAAGCTAACCTATAACAACTCACAGGCTCACAGTTCGTTTGTTTTATAAGTGTACATAAGGTACTAGGCACAGGCTTCAAGTTTAATATATAACTAATATTTTTTACTCTCCAAATGCACTAGTGAAGGAAACTAACCTGTTAACGTTCGTTGTTCCCCTTTTTTTCTTCTTTGCGACTTGCAGGTGGGAGGGGAAGGTGTACGTGAAGTGAGGAAGGCAGGTGGGAGGGGAAGGTGTACGTGAAGTGAGGAAGGCGGGTGCTGGAAGGTGGCCGGAGAGGGTGGACGCCGACGAGGGGAGGCGCGCGCTCTGGTGGAGGCTGTCGGGCTTCGGAGGAGATGCGGCGAGTGGTTGAATGGGACGTTGGAAAGGCGCCGCTGCTTGGAGATCGGAGGTGTTGGAAGCGGCGGGCTTGGCTGGGGCTTCGCCGGAGTGGTTCGTGATCGGGGTCGGTGGCGTCGAGATGGCTGGAGGGAGAGGCTTCGACTGCGTGGGCCGTACGGAGGCGGGGGACAGGTTCAGGCGAGGAGGTGGGGTCGGAGGCGAGTGGGCTGGGGAGCGGGTGACTGGGGTTCAACGTTGAGTGGAGGCGCTGTGGGGTTCTATGGGTTTTGTATAGGGTAGGGGCGACTGTCAGTTCCTAAGCCCTAGGTTCTTCAATTGTTTAATTATATAGATTAGGTAGGAGAGAGAGAACATGGGGTGAGAGGGTGACGTGGGAGAGGAGAAAATGGGATTGTGGGGGAAAAACTGTTAGGATTTGATTTTAATATGATTTGATTTTTATAAGAATTTGCTTTGATTAATAATTAGTTAGGATAAGAGATACTAGGTTATCATTAAAAGTGATATGTTAGAAAAAGATTAGCTTTCCCATAACTGTCAGGTTATTAGTTTAGGGTTTAAATCAAATTTTCTTTTTGTTACGGTTTGTTTCAAAACCCAGTAGTATTTAGAGTGCTCATTTTTTCTTATTTAAACAAAAAACTTTGTTTTGAATGTTTAAATGTTCAAGTTTGAATTCCAAAATGGGTGGAATAATTATGTAATAATTATATATAACAGTATATATATTCATATATATATATATATTAAGATAGTAATAATAATAGGTTATTACAAATTTGTGTCCCGACATCCGAAATTTAAAAAGGAGATTCCGGGGCGATCGCGACTCCGAGAGGGTCGTGAAAACAGGGTTCGGTCGCACGTCTGAACTACGGAAAGCAGTATTAAAAATCAAATACACAAAACGCACACGAAACACGGCTACGCGCTAAAATACGTACGGTCGGAACGTGACCGTTACATCCTACCCATCTTAAGAAATGATTCCGTCCTCGGAATCTACATCAACTAATGCTCAGGAAATAAATGCGGGTAGCGTTCTCTCATTTCTTCGCGCTCCCAGGTAGATTTCCCAGGTGAACCATGACGCCACTACACTCTAACCAGGTCGACGGTCTTATTCCTCAATTGCTTCTGCCGTTGGTTCAGAATCTCAACTGGTTGCTGATCATAGGTCAGGTCCGGTCGGACCGTGATTTCCGAGAAATCCACAGCATGAGGTGGATCAATAATGTATCGATGTAACTGAGATACGTGAAACACGTCATGAACTCCCTCCAGTGATGGCGGGAGCGCCAAGTGGTAAGCCACAGCTCCGACACGCTTCAGGACGTCAAATGGTCCAATATACCTCGGACTCAGCTTGCCTCTCTTCCCAAATCGAATAACTCCTCGATTCGGAGAGATCTTGAGAAAAACATGGTCTCCAGGCTGAAACTCCAACGGTCGCCGTTTAGCATTTGTCCAATGCTTGAAACAGTCCTGAGCGATCCTCAGCTTCTCCCTGATGTTCCTCACAACATCCACTGCCTCAACAATCATCTCTGGCCCTAACAGCTCCATGTCTCCAATGTCATCCTAGCTCAGTGGCGATCGACATTTCTTCCCATAAAGCGCGGCAAATGGAGCCATGCCAATGCTTACCTGGTAGCTGTTATTATAAGCAAACTCCACATAATGAAGATGATCATCCCAAGATCCCTTGAAGTCCAACATGCACGTCCTTAACATGTCCTCTAAAATCTGAATCGTCCTCTCGGACTGGCCATCTGTCTGCGGGTGGTACGTGATACTGAAATTCAGACTCGTACCTATACTCTTCTACAGACTTTGCCAAAACTGAGATGTGAATCTCGTGTCTCTGTCCGACACGATACTCACGGGAACTCCATGAAGTCGCACGACCTCCTGCACGATTCACATTACATCATTATGGAAACTATGGAAAGGAAATAAAAACGGAGAGTAAAGAATTTACCTCCATGTATCTCCTCGCTAGCGTTTCCGTCGACTGTCCTACTCGAAAAGGAATAAAGTGCGCAGATTTGGTCAATCAGTCTACGATTACCCAAATCGCGTCATTCTGCTTCGAACTCTGATGTAGTCTAGTCACGAAATCCATAGTGATGTGTTGCCATTTCCACTCCGGAATCGTAAGCAGTTGTAGCAACTCTGCTGTACGCTGATGCTCTACCTTAACCTGCTGGCACACCAAACACTTGGCAACGCTCCGTGTCACACTCCGTTTCATGCCACCACCAGTAGTTCAGGCGAAGGTCCTTGTACATCTTGGTGCCACCAGGATGTATGGAATACGGCGAACTATGTGCCTCAACAAGCAACTCCTCTCTAACATCTCCAGCTGGCACACAAACTCTGTTTCCATACCTCAGCAAGCCATCCTCATGAATCAGAAAGTCAGTCAGCAGACCGGCTTCTACTTGCTCGCGGATCCTCTCAGCTTCAGATCTCCAGCCTGACCTGCCTTGATCCGATCCACGATCGTCGACTGTATCTGCATACACATCAATGACGAAACCTCTTCATGAAGCACAATCTCAATACCTGACTCACAGAAATCCTGCTGCAACCTACACTGTGAAGTCAACATCATAACCACTGAAAGTCTACTCAACACATCAGGAACCACATTCGCCTTGCCAGGATGGTACTGCAAATCGATCTCGTAATCCGCCATGAACTCTAACCATCTACGCTGCCTCATGTTGAGTTCCTTCTGCGTAAAGATATATTTCAAGCTTTTGTGATCAGTGAAAATCTTCACCTTCTCACTCAGCAAGAAATGTCTCCAAATCTTGAGCGCAAAAACGACTGCAGCCAACTCCAAATCGTGAGTCGGGTAGTTCTTCTCATGAGCCTTAAGCTGCCGAGAAGCGTACACGACCACATGCCCATGCTGATGCAAAACGCAACCGAGACCTTTGCCAGAAGCATCGCAAAAGATCTCGAAGCCTCCACTCCGATCAGGCACAACTAGAACAAGTGTTGACGTCAATCTCTCCTTCAGAATAGAAAAGGCCTCCTCACAAGCACCAGACCAAACGAATGATATATCCTTCCTCGTCAGTCTAGTCATCGGCTCGACAATCCGAGAGAAATCCTTGATGAAGCGTCGGTAATATCCTGCTAGCCCAAGAAAACTCCTGATCTCAAACGCTGTCTGCGGAGTCGGCCACTCTCTGATAGCCTTGATCTTCTCCGGATCCACGGCTATGCCATCTCCTGACACTACATGTCCAAGAAAGGCAACTCTATCCAACCAGAACTCGCAATTGGAATACTTCGCATACAAACGATGCTTCCTCAAAATCTCCAGAACGGTCCTCAAGTGCTCAGCATGCTCCTCTTTCGACTTCGAATAGATCAAGATGTCGTCAATAAAGATAACGACGAACTTATCTAAGAAGTCGTAGAATATCAGGTTCATGAAAACTGCGGGTGCGTTGGTCACACCGAAAGGCATAACCACGAACTCGTAGTGTCCATACTTCGTCCTGCACGCTGTCTTCTGCACATCTTCCTTCTTCACCATCGGCTGTTGATATCTGCTCCTGAGATCCAGTTTAGAGAATACCGTCGATCCTCCAAGCTGATCGAAAATGTCGTCTATCCGCGACAACGGATACTTGTTCTCGATGGTGACAGCATTCAACTCTCTGTAGTCCACACATCCGACGCGAACCATCATTCTTCTTCACCAGCAGAACAAGTGATCCCCACAAAGACACACTCGGATGGATATAACCCTTCTGCAAAAGCTCGTTCAACTGTCTACGTAGCTCCCCAACTCTGCCGGAGCCATACGATATGGTGCTTTCGAAATGGGCTGCAATTCCGGAATAAGATCAACCGAGAACTCAAGAGCTCGATCGGGCGGCAGTCCTGACATTTCCTCGGGGAAGACATCATCGAAATCTCTCACCACAGCTGGTCTACTCACCTCCATCTGCATAGCCACAAGCTCCACTACTGGCTTGGCCCGAAACCTGACAAGCCCAAGCGAACTGTTACCGCTACTGAACTCGAAGGTCGGATAACCAGGAATCTCAAACACCACCTTTTTTCGTCGGCAGTCGATCGTAGCGAAGAAGCAACTAAGCCAATCCATCCCGAGAATGGCGTCATAATTGGTAATGTCGTGGATGATAAAATCGGCATACGGCTCGAGTCCACAGACAACCAAGGGCCAAGATCGACAACCAAGAGATACCGAGATCACACCATTCCCCGTAGCGATATCACAACTCTTGGAAAGAGGGGAAGTCGACAGAGAATGCTTGTCCACGAAACTCCGGGATAAGATGGACATGGATGCACCGTAGTCGAAGAGAACCCGAGCGGGACAAACACAAAAAAGAATAACCCCTAACAAACAAACTAGCAATCAAAACCTATTCTAGCAAACACGATCTAATCTAACATGCAAGATCAACTAATGAAAAGTAAAGACTAGTCTGAGGGTTACATGCAATAACTCCGTCCTCAGCCTCCGCCTCACTGCAGTCATCGTGAAAGCTTGCCTCCTAGGTTGAACGGCCTGCTGGAATGCCTGCTTCTGGGGAATAAGAGGCGCTCCACGTCCGGCAGCTATAGGTGCTCTGCTGCTGAACTCCGACTGGTGCTTTCCACGGCTGCTTAGCACTCTGGCAATCCTTTAAAGTATACGAAGCGTCGCCACAAATCAAGCACTGGCCCAGAAGCCTCCTGCACTGGTCCTTCACATGACCCGTCTTGTCACAATGATTACACACCTTCGGACTAGGCCCACCTGGCCTCTTATACTGCACAGACTGATTAGGCTTGAACCCAGGCCTAACCACAGCTTTGGCCTGCTCCATAGGCCTCTTCCCTGCACCTGAATACTGCCCTCTCCTCTGATTGGCAATCAGCTCCTGCCTCTTGGCAGCTATCATCAACTTCTGGTAATAGTATAAGTCCGAAGAGGACATCAGACTCTACAGCTCCAAGGATAAACCCTGCAAGAATCTCTGAGCTCGATCTTCAGCATTCTGAACTAAATTTGGCACAAAGCGGCTCAGTCTGGTGAACTCTTGGTGATACTGATCCACCGTCAGATTCCTCTGCTTCAGATTGATAAACTATTGCATCAGCTCCCTCCTGGCAGCTTGAGGGAAATACTCCTCATCAAATCTCGCCTTGAAAGTGGCCCATGGGATAGGCCTCACCAACATCTGCTCTTCCGACTCCCACCAACTGCGGGCATTGTCCTTCAGTTGCTTCTTCACCAAGTCAATCCATCCAGCCGAGTTAACCTTCGAGAGAAGCAGATTATCCTCCGTGTTCTTCATTCATTCATCTGCAGCTAATGGTCCTTCTGACCCAGTGAAATATGATGGGCCTAGCTTTCGAAACTGCTTCGCTTCCGGCTCGAAGCAAAGGGCATTCTGAAGCATGCCCTGCTGACCCTGCATCATCTGATGCATCATCCTCATCGCCGTGGTGGGTTCTCTATCAGCATCTTCACCGTTTCCTGCTCCACCACCAGCTCGGGCGATGCGTCTTCTCGCCATCTAAGACAATGAAACGTTCAGATTAGACTTAATTCAGGACTTGAATGTTCCGAATATTTAAATGGATGGTGTTATCATTATTGTTGTTCCGATATTTCGCAGATGCAAAGAGGACCTGCATGGGCCACCACTAAAACCTGTCACGCCTCGCTTTCCAAGTATGGAAGGCGAGACGTGAGAAGGTCCGCTCGGACTTGGAGCTGTGAAGCTGCAGTCCGATAAGCTTCTATGAATGATACCAATAACAGATTTTTGCAATGCGACGAAACAACAACAATAATAAATGAAAAAGCAGACATAGAAATATCCACCAAACATCCAACAATTATTCCAACATCACAGAGAGAAGTCACAAGAGTACATAGTCTGAACAAAAGGCCTAAGACATGGCCGAAACATAAAGCAGAGAGATAGGTGCTACACACCGAATCCTAACAGCAACCACTAAAAACAACAACTAAGGAAGTCTCCAAGTGAGTCTAGGACTGGTCACCAGTGTCCTCAAACTCAGCCTCTGCAGGAACCTCGAACTCTACGTCCGCGTACTGCTCGTCCTCTGCAACTAACTCTGTCCCAGAACCTGACATGTGACACCCAAGGAAAAGAGGGCACATGTCAGCAAAAGTCTCTCAAGGGAACGCGGAGGACTTTTGTGCAAGGATCAAATAAAAGTAATGCGACTAGTAGTTTTAATATGATGAAATGGCATGACATTAAAGAATGTAACAATCTAAAATGACATGATGTAAACAAGCATGCACGTCGTAGAAGAACTACGAAAACACTATTCCATGATTCACGAATCTATCACTTTTCACATTGTGCACAGGGTTTACGCCTTTTGGCTGAAGTGGCTGTACGGGCACACTTCTACGCTCAACTGATCGCTTAACCCTACCCCTTCACGTGTATGGAGCGTTGGTTTCCCAACTACGCTGTGCTCGCTTCTGGATCACGAGCCAGGAAGTGTTTTTGGTTTGGCATAGGGTTGTGCCCGCAAAGCAGGTGCCTAGCCTCAATAGTTACAATTATTGTAGCATGTGGTACGCAATCATGATTGAACATTTTGATGCATGACATGACATGGCAATGAGCAGTTAAAAGTGTATACCATTAATTGAAAGTAAACGTGACAGTCAGCATGTTATGATAGCATAATAATGGTGTCGAATCTAGCTTCGTTGTCAAGCTAAATCTAGTAAGGGCGTCTATGCGATTATCATTTCATCGCTAGTCTCTTTTACGCTAGTACACAAATTGGCCTAAAATGTGGCCTAAACGAACACTGGCAAGTATCACTTGCCTGTTTCCGGTGATATCGGTGGTCGTGGGTTCGTCTCGACGAACGTTACGCTATGGAACGACTGGTTATCTGTTTTGGTTAAATATAGGGGAATTCACATAAAAATACCCTAACATTTGGGGGCGCTTTCATATTAATACCTTGAACTTTTAAATTGTACAAATTTAAACCCAAACGTTATACGCTGGTTTTAACTTGATACCTTTTTTTAATTTTCCGTCCAAATTACTAAAATATGGACGATTATGCCCCTCAACGTTAGTCTTCAGTAAATACCCTAACGTTTAATGTATATTTCATATTAATACCCACCTACCCCTACAGCTCCACCTGTTTTCGGTGGGGAAGGGGGTGGTGCTCCCTCCCCCTCCGCCTCAGTCGTGGAGGAGGAGGGGGCGCCGCCCCTCCCCCAAAAATAGGGGGCGACAGTGGGGGGAGGGGGGCGGCGCCCCCTCCCCCTCCGCCTCAGTCGAGGGGGAGGGGGCGCCGCCCCCTCCCCCCACTGCCGCCCGGGGGCGCCGCCCCCTCCCCCCACTGCCGCCCCCTATGTTCGGGGCCCTCCCCCTCCGCCTCAGTCGTGGAGGAGGGGGCGCTGCCCCCTCCCCCCACTGCCGCCCCCTATTTTCGGTGGAGGGTACTTGTTTGAAACATTTCCCAAAACGTTAGGGTATTTTTTTTGTTTTGGTGCAAGGGCAAAACGGGAATAATTTAATGCCGTTAGCCAAAACAGACGGAAAGGTATAGTTCTGAACTACTTAAAAGTTCAGAGTATTAATATGAAAGCGGCCTCAAACGTTAGGTATTTTTATGTGAATTCCCTTTAAATATATCTCTGAATTAGGTTCACTCCAACATATTTAAATAATAATTCATTTTATTAGGTTCTCTAACCTAGGGTGTTATCCATATCATAATATTAAACCAACTATCATATAACATGCTACTAGTAATGATTCTACTAATATATTAAGAGTAATACCTTCTGTTGGAGTACAAACATTCATGTCATGCTAACAATAATTTTACCAACATTTAAATAACTGTTTAACCCAAATATTTATATAAGGCTGGCTGACATGAGTGTTCTTAGTCAACATTTCAGCTAACAACATAGGTTACTGTTTGCTTGGGAGTCAAAAGGTAGGGTACTGCTCATACTCTTTACACACATTGTTTCTTATAATAAAAGGCTACCTACTAACCTCATTACAAAATGATGTACTGTTAATGTATAAAATGTCCTCTTAATGCATGGGTGATACTGTTCATAAAATGCACCTACTGATTTAAAACTAAGAGCTAACCTATAAATTTTAACAAGCTATGGACTTATAGTAGGGTGGTATTGTTTGTATGGCAGCCTTTTCATTTGCCTTCAAGTTAATAGCTTTAAGAGCTTTCAAATGTAAATGGTACTGCTGCAAACATTTACAGTTCAAAGTATGTTAAAAGCTAACCTATAACAACTCACAAGCTCACAGTTTGTTTGTTTTATAAGTGTACATAAGGTACTAGGCACAGGCTTCAAGTTTAATATATAACTAATATTTTTTTACTCTCCAAATGCACTAGTGAAGGCAACTAACCTGTTAACGTTCGTTGTTCCCCCTTTTTTCTTCTTTGCGACTTGCGGGTGGGAGGCGAAGGTGTACGTGAAGTGAGGAAGGCGGGTGCTGGAAGTTAGCCGGAGAGGGTGGACGCTGACGAGGGAAGGCGCGCGTTCTGGTGGAGGCTATCGGGCTTCGGAGGAGATGCGGCGAGTGGTTGAACGGGGCGTTGGAAAGGCGCCGCTGCTCGGAGATCGGAAGTGTTGGAAGCGGCGGGCTTGGCTGGGGCTTCGCCGGAGTGGTTCGTGATCGGGGTCGGTGGCGTCGAGATGGCTGAAGGGAGAGGCTTCGACTGCGTGGGCCGTACGGAGGCGGGGGACGGGTTCAGGCGAGGAGGTGGCGTCAGAGGTGAGTGGGCTAGGGAGCGCGTGACTGGGGTTCGACGTTGAGTGGAGGCGCCGTGGGGTTCTATGGGTTTTGTATAGGGTAGGGGCGGCTGTCAGTTCCTAAGCCCTAGGTTCTTCAATTGTTTAATTATATAGATTAGGTAGGAGAGAGAGAGAACGTGGGGTGAGAGGGTGACGTGGGATAGGAGAAAATGGGATTGTGGGGGGAAAAACTGTTAGGATTTGATTTTAATATGATTTGATTTTTATAAGAATTTGCTTTGATTAATAATTAGTTAGGATAAGAGATACTAGGTTATCATTAAAAGTGATATGTTAGAAAAAGATTAGCTTTCTGTAACGGCCTGTATTTTTAGCCGTGTTTTAGAACGTGTGTATCAGTATTTTATTTCAGTCGTCTGGTTGACTTTTTCGTCCGTATGTTTCTTGCTACGTATGTGCGACTCTGTTTTTCCGTTTTTACCGTAACATCGTTAATTGATCATCCAGTTTAACTAAAAACCTTAATTTAATTATTTTTGCTAATTACTTTTGTTATTTTTACTAATTACTTTTGGTACTTTAATAATTACATTTTAAAACTTAATTAATTAATCCTACTCATTCATCTTTAGATCTTGTGTTAAGGAGTAAGCCAATCCGTAGGCAGATTCATTTTCTCTTGCTTAGAGTCAACAAACCTCATTAAATTGTCCTAATCCCAAACCTACACACATTTAAACTGTCCCCTACTCTTTCTTTGAATAATGAAAACGTTCCCTGCTTTTTCGTTGAATGGTGAAGGGAGTGTAACACGTTTATAGCCAGATACATCCCTTGAGTCAACAAAACCATTAACCATCCTAATCACAAACCTAAACACATTAAAATTGTCTCTGCCAAATTGCTTCTTAAGGCAACTACGTCTCTCCCCTGCTAACCCATCTTCATCCCTGCAAACACTCATCTGCAAAACTCACCTCTGCAATTTCCCCCATCAGACTTTTCAAACCAAGAACAAATTCCTACAAATTAGCTCTAAATCCATCAAATTCCCAAACTGATTTTCCCAAACAAAACAACCTGAAATTCGAATCAAAAATCAGATCTGATACACAAAACTTCAGATCTAGGAAAAAAAAGATCAAGCTTCAGATATGATCTTCAAACCTTCCTTCCTCCTTCTTCCTTCCTCCTCCCCTCACCATGGCCGCCGCCCTAGCTCCGACCGGCCTTGCGCGCGCGCCCGGGAGCAGCTGCCGCGCGCCTAACGCCGCCTGGCCGGAACCCCCGCGCGCGCGCCCAGCGGTGGCCGCCGCCTGGCCGCCGGAGCCCAGGCCGACGGAGCCGCCAGAGCCGCCGGAGCTGCCGGAGCGCCGCCGATCGTCCTTCCTCTCTCCGCGCGAGCGTGGCCTTCAATCCTCCCATGTGAGCCCTTCTTTCCCTTGCGTAAGTCCTCCATCTGCTGCAAAACTAAATGAAAAAAAAAAGATAAATGAATAAAGAATGAAGAAGAGAAGACAGGTTGTAATGATAAAGAGAAAGAGATAAGAAAGTGAGTGTTGGTTATTAAAAGATGGTGACAGCCTAGCCTTAAAAGAAGAGAGAGGGAAAGTTAGAGTTTAATTATTAAACTGTTAGGGTAGGTGTAAGTAGGTAGACCTATTTATCATGATGTTAATCATACCATTAACTTAAGTTAAGATTAATATTAATAGGTTGTTAATGATAAGTTTATTGGTTAATTTGTTAGTATCAATTAATTTCAGAATGTTAGTAGGGCGTATCATGTTAGTATAACACAATATAGACATCACCCTACCCAGAGAACCCAATAAAATTAGACGAACCCAATTCGGGGGTTAACCCGATATTTGATTATCTCGCATTAAATCTAATTCATTGAATTGTTTAACCAAAACAGAAAACCGGACGTACCAACACGTGGTACCCGTCAAGATGAACCCAACGGCACCAAAATCACCGAAATCAGATACGTCGCGAACTTTCCTGTTGGTACTCGGACAACCCAAACTGTCCCAGTCAGGCAAGCGTGCAGTTATTTTATGTTTTTGTGCTATCTGTTGTTGTAAACTGAATTGCTGACACAAACACATTTTTTTAGAATTGCTAGACTTAAACTCGTGTGCGTGTGTACGGACCCCTTAATAATCAAAATGAACACACTTTGTGAATGGTAATGTTTCTGGACATGTATGGTTAATTTTAGAACTGTTGATAATTATAGAATGTTAAATGCCGTTGGCTCCCGTAGTTAAATGCCGTTGGCTCCCGTAGTTAAATGCCGTTGGCTCCCGTAGTTAAATGCCGTTGGCTACCGATGTTACATGCCGTTGGCTACCAGTTGCCGTTGGCTATCAGATGTTACTGCCGTTGGCTATTAGTTAATCTCGTCGGTCACATGTGATTACGTCGCATGCGACTAGTCTGGACTCGTGTTTCAGTATATGACGGATTAGCATCCTGGCACGTGATTCAGGAAAATACACTTGGGTGGGGTTGGTTCCCGGGCACTAGCCGGTAGTAAACGGATCGCCTTCGGGGGCACTTGAAGGTGTATTTATTTACTATTCTTCTAACGGCGGGATCCTTTGTCACGGACTTGCACACACTTGATATAATTGAAAAAGGAAGTTAATTACTGACTGTTGTTACATTATTTAACTGCCATGTTAATTTTCATAACTGAACTGCTATGCTAATGAAACTTACTGTTTTAACTACCATGCTAGTGTAACGTTAACTGCTTTAACTGCTGTAAATTCATAATTGTTTTAACTGTTTCAGTTCATTGAAATACATGCTAGTGTAAATTCCTTTAACTGCTGTAAAACTGCCATATATATAACTTGTTATATATATCTTGCCTTGGGTCATCTGACATCTACTTGCAGACCCTTGCTGACATACATTCATGTTGTTTGAATGTATGTCAGGTTACGAGACAGGTTACCAGGAGGACTAGCTGAGATAGCTGTACCAGTGGACCAAGACTTGTTGAACTAGCGCACTTTCATTGCACTTCTTTTCAATTGTTGTACGGTCATAAGACCCACTCTTCTTTTCTATAGTTGTTGTAATTCTGTGGAGAAATTTGAGATTGTAATAATGTTTTATTTATCTGCGTTGTTTTGGGTAATGCAAGCAAGAACCTGCGGTTTTCACACAGACGCTTATTGTGTAAAGTCAAGGAGGAAAGAAAAGCAAAAGTACATCCCCCTGACTTGCACAAGCGGGCCCGTTCACGTCCTCGCTCTCAAGCCTAATGGGAAGCGGGTCGTGACAGGTTTTAGTGGTGGCCCATGCAGGTCGTGCATTCTGCAAATTACTCGGAACAATATGGATGTCATTATTAACCAGATTGTCTATATAGATCTTGTACACAAATGCTTACCTTGTTTCTTGCTTTAGCATGGCAGGAGGACATCACACCAGGAATGGAAATGGGAACGATAATGCAGCTAACGGAAGTGCTGATATCAATGTAGTCCTCGGAGTCATAAGGGGGATGCTGGAAGTCCAGCAACAGCTGATTCAGCAAGGACAGCAACCTGCTCAGATTGCACGGCCGCCATCTCCTAAGGCTGAACCAGGAGTTAGACAGTTCCATGAGCTGCAACCCAGGAGCTTCTCTGGAAAAGAAGGGCCTTTAGGAGCTGATGAATGGGTTCAAGCGACTGAAGATAAGCTGAGTGCTGCACGTATCCCACAGGCTGGATGGGTTGACGTAGCAAAGCTACAGCTGACCGACAATGCCAGGAGCTGGTGGCAACTGGAGGAGAAGCGTCTGGTCAGACCAATCTCTTGGGGCATGTTTAGGGAAAGGTTCGATGCTAAATACTTTCCCAAGGCAGCCAAAAGAGAGCTTCAACAGCGTTTCGCTAACCTGGTCCAAGGAGATAGGACCGTGGACGAGTATGAGGCTGAATTTGCCATGCTTAGCCGTTTCGCACCTCACATGGTTGAAGACCCTGAAGATTGTGCGTTTCAGTTTCGCAAGGGCCTGAATCGCAAGGTCCAAGCCTCGATGACCTCGGCGAGACCGACGACACTTCAGGATGTTCTGGATTGTGCACGTGAGCATGAGATTGTAGAGAAACTCCCCGAGGGACCTTCAGCTGGAGAAAGCAAGCGTCCCATAGAGTCACCTAAGATGGAGTCCATAGGAAAATTTCGGCCTCTCCAGACCACAGAGTTCAAGAGGCCAGCTGCTCCTGTCGACCGTACACAGCTGACTTGTCACTTCTGTGGCAAGCCTGGACATCAGAGGCGAGATTGTAGGAAGAGGCTGAACCAATGCCTGATCTGCGGAGCACCAACACATGCTGCGAGGGACTGCACTCGCAACCGGAACCGTCAATCACCTGATAGAGTACCGGGACCTGCCCAACAGGTATCACCTCTGGTTCCCCAGCGTCTCAGTCAGCAACAAACTTTCTACATGGTCGCCGAAGAAGTTAGAGATGACGAGCCGGTGACAAAGGATGACATCTGAGTCCTGTTCTATCATCACATTTAATGATTCATATCATAAACGTGTCTATCTTAGGTTTGTCACATCCTAGTCGTTGTTTGATTACTTTGATTTCAAACCCTAGATCCTTTCAACTCAGAAGTTTTCATTCCTCTATGTGTCTATTGCTTCCTCGATACTATGATCTTTCGTCTATCGGGTGTTACTTTAATCCTCATCTAGCTTAAGAAATTCCGAGGACGGAATTTTTCTTAAGGTGGGTAGAATGTAACGGCCTGTATTTTTAGCCGTGTTTTAGAACGTGTGTATCAGTATTTTATTTCAGTCGTCTGGTTGACTTTTTCGTCCGTATGTTTCTTGCTACGTATGTGCGACTCTGTTTTTCCGTTTTTACCGTAACATCGTTAATTGATCATCCAGTTTAACTAAAAACCTTAATTTAATTATTTTTGCTAATTACTTTTGTTATTTTTACTAATTACTTTTGGTACTTTAATAATTACATTTTAAAACTTAATTAATTAATTAATCCTACTCATTCATCTTTAGATCTTGTGTTAAGGAGTAAGCCAATCCGTAGGCAGATTCATTTTCTCTTGCTTAGAGTCAACAAACCTCATTAAATTGTCCTAATCCCAAACCTACACACATTTAAACTGTCCCCTACTCTTTCTTTGAATAATGAAAACGTTCCCTGCTTTTTCGTTGAATGGTGAAGGGAGTGTAACACGTTTATAGCCAGATACATCCCTTGAGTCAACAAAACCATTAACCATCCTAATCACAAACCTAAACACATTAAAATTGTCTCTGCCAAATTGCTTCTTAAGGCAACTACGTCTCTCCCCTGCTAACCCATCTTCATCCCTGCAAACACTCATCTGCAAAACTCACCTCTGCAATTTCCCCCATCAGACTTTTCAAACCAAGAACAAATTCCTACAAATTAGCTCTAAATCCATCAAATTCCCAAACTGATTTTCCCAAACAAAACAACCTGAAATTCGAATCAAAAATCAGATCTGATACACAAAACTTCAGATCTAGGAAAAAAAAGATCAAGCTTCAGATATGATCTTCAAACCTTCCTTCCTCCTTCTTCCTTCCTCCTCCCCTCACCATGGCCGCCGCCCTAGCTCCGACCGGCCTTGCGCGCGCGCCCGGGAGCAGCTGCCGCGCGCCTAACGCCGCCTGGCCGGAACCCCCGCGCGCGCGCCCAGCGGTGGCCGCCGCCTGGCCGCCGGAGCCCAGGCCGACGGAGCCGCCAGAGCCGCCGGAGCTGCCGGAGCGCCGCCGATCGTCCTTCCTCTCTCCGCGCGAGCGTGGCCTTCAATCCTCCCATGTGAGCCCTTCTTTCCCTTGCGTAAGTCCTCCATCTGCTGCAAAACTAAATGAAAAAAAAAGATAAATGAATAAAGAATGAAGAAGAGAAGACAGGTTGTAATGATAAAGAGAAAGAGATAAGAAAGTGAGTGTTGGTTATTAAAAGATGGTGACAGCCTAGCCTTAAAAGAAGAGAGAGGGAAAGTTAGAGTTTAATTATTAAACTGTTAGGGTAGGTGTAAGTAGGTAGACCTATTTATCATGATGTTAATCATACCATTAACTTAAGTTAAGATTAATATTAATAGGTTGTTAATGATAAGTTTATAGGTTAATTTGTTAGTATCAATTAATTTCAGAATGTTAGTAGGGCGTATCATGTTAGTATAACACAATATAGACATCACCCTACCCAGAGAACCCAATAAAATTAGACGAACCCAATTCGGGGGTTAACCCGATATTTGATTATCTCGCATTAAATCTAATTCATTGAATTGTTTAACCAAAACAGAAAACCGGACGTACCAACACGTGGTACCCGTCAAGATGAACCCAACGGCACCAAAATCACCGAAATCAGATACGTCGTGAACTTTCCTGTTGGTACTCGGACAACCCAAACTGTCCCAGTCAGGCAAGCGTGCAGTTATTTTATGTTTTTGTGCTATCTGTTGTTGTACACTGAATTGCTGACACAAACACATTTTTTTAGAATTGCTAGACTTAAACTCGTGTGCGTGTGTACGGACCCCTTAATAATCAAAATGAACACACTTTGTGAATGGTAATGTTTCTGGACATGTATGGTTAATTTTAGAACTGTTGATAATTATAGAATGTTAAATGCCGTTGGCTCCCGTAGTTAAATGCCGTTGGCTCCCGTAGTTAAATGCCGTTGGCTCCCGTAGTTAAATGCCGTTGGCTCCCGTAGTTAAATGCCGTTGGCTACCGATGTTACATGCCGTTGGCTACCAGTTGCCGTTGGCTATCAGATGTTACTGCCGTTGGCTATTAGTTAATCTCGTCGGTCACATGTGATTACGTCGCATGCGACTAGTCTGGACTCGTGTTTCAGTATATGACGGATTAGCATCCTGGCACGTGATTCAGGAAAATACACTTGGGTGGGGTTGGTTCCCGGGCACTAGCCGGTAGTAAACGGATCGCCTTCGGGGGCACTTGAAGGTGTATTTATTTACTATTCGTCTAACGGCGGGATCCTTTGTCACGGACTTGCACACACTTGATATAATTGAAAAAGGAAGTTAATTACTGACTGTTGTTACATTATTTAACTGCCATGTTAATTTTCATAACTGAACTGCTATGCTAATGAAACTTACTGTTTTAACTACCATGCTAGTGTAACGTTAACTGCTTTAACTGCTGTAAATTCATAATTGTTTTAACTGTTTCAGTTCATTGAAATACATGCTAGTGTAAATTCCTTTAACTGCTGTAAAACTGCCATATATATAACTTGTTATATATATATCTTGCCTTGGGTCATCTGACATCTACTTGCAGACCCTTGCTGACATACATTCATGTTGTTTGAATGTATGTCAGGTTACGAGACAGGTTACCAGGAGGACTAGCTGAGATAGCTGTACCAGTGGACCAAGACTTGTTGAACTAGCGCACTTTCATTGCACTTCTTTTCAATTGTTGTACGGTCATAAGACCCACTCTTCTTTTCTATAGTTGTTGTAATTCTGTGGAGAAATTTGAGATTGTAATAATGTTTTATTTATCTGCGTTGTTTTGGGTAATGCAAGCAAGAACCTGCGGTTTTCACACAGACGCTTATTGTGTAAAGTCAAGGAGGAAAGAAAAGCAAAAGTACATCCCCCTGACTTGCACAAGCGGGCCCGTTCACGTCCTCGCTCTCAAGCCTAATGGGAAGCGGGTCGTGACACTTTCCCTTAACTGTCAGGTTATTAGTTTAGGGTTTAAATCAAATTTTCTTTTTGTTACGGTTTGTTTCAAAACCCAGTAGTATTTAGAGTGCTCGTTTTTTTCTTCTTTAAACAAAAAACTTTGTTTTGAAGGTTTAAACGTTCAAGTTTGAATTCCAAACTGGGTGGAATAATTATGTAATAATTATATATAACAGTATATATATTCATATATATATTAAGATAGTAATAATAATAGGTTATTACAAATTTGTGTCCCGACATCCGAAATTTAAAAAGGAGATACCGGGGCGATCGCGCCTCCAAGAGGGTCGTGAAAACAGGGTTCGGTCGCGCGTCTGAACTACAGAAAGCAGTATTAAAAATCAAATACACAAAACGCACACGAAACACGGCTACGCGCTAAAATACGTACGGCCGGAACGTGACCGTTACATTGTTGATCTAGCCAAGTTTGTAGGAGATTCCTATAGGGCTTGTGACCACGATAGTGGCACATGTTTCTTGGACGGATATCCTATGGACTTAATTAGGTAGTCAGTGAATCCAATTAGGGTTCGTGACCACGATAGTGACGCGCACTTTGAAGGGATCTACCGACTTCCTATATTACTAATTGATGACGTACGATAGTAGCATCAATGAGAGCCACCAAATCGTAGATCAAAAGCTTTAATTCACGATAGTGGTACGAGTAGAGATTGAGAACAGTTGTCAATCCTAATGCACGGATCGCGTGCAAGGCCATCCACGATGGTGGGGCTAAGCACGGGATACGTTAGATGAGTGGTACAACGATAGTTGGCCATAAGTTCTACATTCTTAGATGCGACAATCTCTCCTTAATAAAGCCAATTCAACGTAAGAGTCCTAACCTAGCATCGACATCCGACGATCCTAGCGGTGACTCCTAACGCTCTAGTCGTTTATATTGATTAATTCTCATAGGAAAGATAATTCTTGTGACAAACACATTGAATACGCCTGCTGATAACATTCTAAGATCTAGAAAATACCCGAGTCTATAAACATCACCTCCTTGTGGGATCGATATCTTTTATATTACAAAGCTCTGACACCGTGCACTTGCGGTAGTCTTCAGGGTTACATTTCGGACGCATCTAGCCTTTGGCTTCGTTGCCAGGGATTTATCTCAGTATAATTCGTGTCATTACTAGGTGGGTTTTAGGTGTTAAAACCGGGTGCATCAGGACTGCAATGAGATATTCTCACCGGTTGTGCGACACACATCCATTCGTGTATTGTTGGTACTAGTGGCAAGCATGAACATGGAGTTAGAGCAACTCGAGGTGAAGACCGCCTTTCTGCATGGAGATCTTGATGAAGAGATATACATGCAACAGCCAGGGGGTTCAGAGTTGAGGGGAAAGAAAATTTGGTCTGTAAATTGAAGAAATCGTTGTACGGTTTGAAGTAGTCACCAAGGCAGTGGTACAAGCGATTTGACAGCTTCATGATGGGAGTAGGCTTTGAGAGGAGCATCAAGGACCAGTGTGTGTATGTGCGCACACTGAAGAATGATATAAAGATTTATTTGCTGCTCTACGTGGATGACATGCTTATTGCTTCCAATAGCATGTCTAAGGTGAAGAGGCTGAAGGCGAAGCTGGGGTAAGAGTTTGATATGAAGGTTTTGGGGCCCGCAAAGAAAATTCTTGGAATGGAGATTTTCCGAGATAAGAAGCGACATGTGCTAAGGTTGTCACAACAGGGGTACATTCAGAAGGTGCTGACCCGTTTTGGGATGGAGACTGCGAAGCCCGTGACAACACCACTACGAGCTCATTTTCAGATGTCTGCAATACAGTCACCTACACTGAGGATGAAAAGAAGTATATGTCTCAGGTGCCATTGCAAGTGCAGTAGGGAGTTTTATGTACGCGATGGTATGTACGCGTCCAGATATTGCACAGGCCGTGGGAGTGGTTAGCAGGTATATGACCAACCCAGACAATGAGCATTGGTAGGCCGTCAAGTGGATTCTGAGGTATCTGCGAGGCACAGCTAGTGTCGGGATCCTCTATAGAAGAGGAGACAGAAAGGTGCCGACGAGATATTGCGACAGTGACTACGCAGGAGACAGAGACATGTGACGATCTACCATGGGGTACGTGTTCACCTTGAGCACTGATGTGGTATCATGGAGGTCGGTCCTACAGTCTATGGTAGTCTTGTCAACCAAAGAGGCCAAATTGATCGCAGCGGTGGAAGCTGTGAAGGAGGCCAAATATTTGAGGAGTCTGCTTACAGATTTGGGGGTGCCGTAGAGTTTGTTACGAGTGTACAGTGACACCCAGAGTGCCATTCATCTGGCAAAGCACTAGGCATACAGTTCGAGGATGAAGTATATTGAGGTGCGAAATTCCTTCCTAGAATTGGAGAAAAAGGAAGTGGAGCTTCAGAAGATCCCAACTGAGAAGAACCCTGCAGACATGTTTACTAAGCCAGTTCTCGCCATCAAGCTCAAGGTATACTTGGAGTTGATCTCTTTATTGGCTTAGGTGGTGCTAGAAGGCGCAAACTCGAAGATGATGATGAAACCCATAGAGAGGGTCATGGCGAGCATCGTGGATGCACAGGAGTATGTGTGAGGAGATTTGAATCAAGGTAGAGTGTTAAATGTTGGTGATTCAAGTCTCTCACATCACACACTCAGGTCGCTCGGTCAAGCTATTTCAGACGCTTGGCCGAGCTGGAGGCACAAAACGTAGGTCAAGTAGTATAGGACTATACTCGACGAGCACTCTATCGCTCGTCCAAGCAATGTCTGCGTGGGCAAGCGGTTTGAGCACTCGATCAAGCTATATAAACAGAGAGTTTTAGTTTTGCAGTGCAAAGCGCTTGGACTGAGCGAAGCATATGCTCAACCGAGCGAATCAAACACTCGATCGAGCGAAGCAAACGCTCGATCGAGCATCCCGTTCTTCCAACAGCAGCTGCAGCAGTAAAGCGACCACTCGTGCGAGCGATGAAATCGCTCGACCGAGCTGTGCGGGGCCCAGATTTTTTACTCGACGGTTCAGACGGAGAATGAATTCGCCCGACCACGACGAATCCTGCCGTCCTGTCTTTCTTTCTCATTGGACCACTGGGCCCCTATGAATTCAATGATTTAAGGGTCCCGGGAGTAAACTTCTAAGGTTTCCAGGCTCATTTTGATGCCCTATTTAATCTAATGGTTGATTGGATTAGGGTTAAGGCTGTTTTTCGGATCTGGAGCAAGAGAGAAGCTTAAGCCGTTGCCATTGAAGATTTTGTCGAGAGATTAGGGCTATGAGTTTTGTGATTGGAGTTAAGTGATTCTCTCCTTGTCTCCTTGTTCTCTTCTTCCTTTGAGTGGGTTTATGAGGGCTTGTGCATCTAGCCAAGTTATTACTCACGTGAGTGAAAGTAAGATTGTAGTCACTTTGAAGATATATCTGATAGTGGAATCATCTCGGAAGTTGTTGGATGTAGGTTGTGGGCAACCGAAGCAGGGTAAACCTTTGTGTCTGCGATTTGATTTATTGGTTGCTATTTCGTTTGCTGCTTTACTTTACAAGATCGTAGGGATTTTGTTGGGTTATTTGAGTATCCGATTTTGCTAGTCCTAGATTCTTGATCAACTTTTAGGATTGGTTGTTTCCGCGGGGATCTCAATTTGACGATTTTTTTTCCAACATGTAGTTCTTTAATCACATTTTATTTTTTTATTTAAAAAGGCCACTTACTGACTTCTTTCTTTTCAAATTTGAAATTATAACCAAATTATTTGTGGAGTGTGTTCCAGATGAAAATGAAATCTATCATCTAATTTATAATCCTTGTTTTTTAAAAATTAAACTAATTAATATGGATATAGATTGAATATTTTATCTTATAGCAATCATCCAATTCAAAGAAGCATATATAATTTATCATATTGTATGAGTTAATTGGAATTTTATTTGATTATTGTTCAATTCATGATTTATTTTATTCAATTATCTATATTACAATTGAGGAGGTTGTCCACTGTGGCATGTTTGTCCCATGCGGCAATGTCACATCATCATATGGGACAACCTCCTCCACGTGATCCTCCACATCACCCCAAACACCCAAAAAAGAACCCAAAAAACACACCTCAAACAACGCTCAAAGACTCGGTGGGTCCCATTGGGGATGGGGCTTTGGGCTTTGTTTTGGGGTCCTTTTATCCTTGACGATTCCGGCACACACAGTTCTCACTCCTTTTCGGATGCGTGCGTTCACTGCATCATGTTCATTTGGTTTTCTGCGCCGTGCATTGTGTGCACGTGTTATTTCTAATACTAACATATGTGATTCATATATACCTTAGTATGCATGTAATGACTTTTCTAGTAAATAAATTGCAACACACAGAGAATAATATGCTATCAGCTCAGGAAAAATTCTTACATTGACATCTACTTTCATAATTTTTTTAATTTTAAAAAAAAATTTCTGGGGTGACCTACATATCATGGATGGTCACGATACCAAAAAGCAAGTTAATCTCTTGTATTTAACACTTAATCCAACTGCTACAAATTCAATGATTTCAAGAATAATAGAACTTTTTGTAACGAGCCTATTGAGGGTCAAATTCACATATGGTTCATATATATTTGAGGTTTTGGGCTTTAAAATGTGTACTCCAATCTTAATTTTTTTTGAAAAATAGGAAATAAAAATGATGGAACTGTGCTACAATCATATTAATTTTCCTACACTAACACTGACTGACATCACAATTTCAGTAAACATATACATACATATATAGCCAAATAAATCTCTAATATGATCATATATCCCTGATATATTGTTTGATAAAAGTTATCAGATAAATGAATTCAATGGTTTTAGAATGATAGAATTTTTTGTAATGAGCCGATCGAGGATCAAAATGCCCTAAAGTTCACCCATAGTTACTATGATGTTTTGGAGTTTTAGAATGTGAACAACCTTAATTTTTTTTTGAAAAACTAAAATTAAAGTGATGGAACTGTGCTTCATGCATTGACAGCACAGTTCCAGATAACCCCACACATTGCCAAATAAACCTCTAATATGATCTCATATACCTAAATATGTTGTTTGATATTACTTACCTGATAAACGAAGAGCCCATAAACGAAATGCCCATCCGATTCGATTACGGTATCCAAAAATGTTGTGTGTAAACACCTAGTACAAGCTATTTGAGTTTTCATTTTCTAAGTATAAACTCTCTGTTTGTACATGTTTTAGAGAAGAAGCATAACAACGAGATTTTTGACAAATTAAGTGGACATGATTCAATCGTGCTGATTTTATGTGCATGAACTAGTAACGGTGAACTTTCTGTTTCTTTTTCCTTCAATTTTTGACGGTTTACGTGTTAATGAAAAGATTGGCAAGCTTAAGTTTTAAATTATTTCTACAAACCATGGTTTAAATCTCATCAGCATACCTCCTTTAATGTGCTCATTGTACTGTTTGGAGGCTTTTCAGTAGTTCCATTGCTAAATTGTTGTTATAGGCGTGGCCTGCATGTTGATGTGTGAAATGCCAAGTGCTATTAGAAACACAAGCTAGCTACACTTGATTTAGTTTTAGCTTATTGAAACACTATTAGAACATAGCTTGCATCTCGGAGATTTGCATGTTTGACAGTGACTCAAAAGTTTGCCCTTGACATATTTCATCAATTACCAGCCTCTAGTTGTCAAAGCATAACTATGCTATCAAGTATCAACAAATTATATGAGATTATGTGCATGAACATACCCACATTATGTGCAATTCATTAGACACAGTTCAGAAGATATACTGAGTTGCTTACTTTTGTCTTCGAAAATAATGAATTTTGGAATCTGTAATCCTTTTTGAATGACCAGTTCTTATTTTGTATAGAAACATTTAAGATCACAAATGCAGGTATTGCACAGTTCACACATCATTTGTATGTTGAAAGCACTTGTAAACATGGCAAACAATAAAATTCAGAATAGATGTATAGATGTATTGCACAATTAATTGGACTTGTCAGTTGCTATAGCATTGGATTTCCATATTTGCTAAAGGTTGTGGAAAGCATCGGCATGTGATTTATGGTCATAGTCCACTTTTGGTATTGATTGTAGTATTCGATTACGAGTACAATCTTTCCCCAGCTTGTTGTCATGTTTGATAGAGTAAGATGTAACGTCTTCTTCAAGGAGCTCTTTAAGGGGTTTGCCATGCGAGTTGTATACAGTATTTGCATCTCTAATATTTTGGATGATTTTGGGTGATAAAATGTGATATAAGTATATATTTCTTAAATATTGGTTGATACGACCTTTATATCGATATTGGGTCCCAAACGAGGTGGATATGTATTTTTAAGCTTAAGTTGTAATCTTATTATTACAAACATACATTTGTTATAATATTCAATATTTACACTATTTACATATTGTTACAATTTGAAAGAATGTTTAATTTGTAAAAATGTTCAATTATATTACCGTGTTGACTTCAAAGAATATTTACATATTTAGAATGTTTAACTAAAGCTTATTTCATGTTAATCTTTGAATGTTCTTGCTTTATATTGGCATATTATTAATCTTTTATGTATTTTTTGCAGGTAAGTTAGATTAAACTTTTTAATATATATCCAATAACATGTTAGTAAACGTTTAATTGATTACTCGTAAGTAAACGATTAATTGCTTGGATACTAACTATGAGACAAGTAACTCTTGCTATTAAAGTCTTTTGATTCATTTTCTATTCATGCTTTATTTTTTATTGCTTCGTTGGTAATATGTTAATGGTTAGTTTTAGTGCATCATTTGATCTTGCTTGATTATATTGATGATATTTTCATGATATAATCAAATACGTATATACATATAATGATGTTATAACTACTCTAGCTATTAAGATTTGTATATGTATAATGTCCTATATGAGTAACTTGATAATGACACGTATCCTTGATATATTTACCGATATCTGCTATCCAATATGAAAATCACCATTCGATATGATATTCGATATTTAAAACCTTCATTCCATTTAAGTTTATCAAGGAAAAATTTTGTTTACTTTCGTTTCCTCTTGAAAAGAGCATCAGAAGGTTGTGTTTCTTCATCTTCAGAATGATTCTACCATCTATGTTTTGGACATGGAGATTGACCTTAACATGTATTTCCAAGCAACAAGAAGATGAGATATATTTACATAAAATGTAGAGAGGTGGGGGTACAAACTCTGCTTTGTATCCGTGGGGTTAAAGATTTATTTCTAGGAATAATTATTTTTACTTGGAGGGCCAGTAGAATTATATCGCTGCATTTTCTAGGTAACCCCTAAGAGTGATTATGACGATATTAATCAAGTGCATGAAACCTACTTCATATACATATACATGAAATTGCAGTCTAGCTCGGTATATAATTTCCATGTTTCTGCTAGTGTCGATGATTGAGAAACAGAGATGATTTTTATCTTAACAGAACCCTGAAGTCTTTTCCATTTGCTGATAGTTTGTACTTGGATATGGTGGGGTGTTTGGGGTTCGGAGGGTGGGGACGGGCAGATCTCCACAGAGACATGAGCCAACCTTAGCTAGGTGTTATGATGGATTTTCTTTAAGTTTATTTTGTGATCACACTATGGAACTAGTTCTAATGCTCAGGCATTGGGCATACTCTTTCATGCTCAAATTGACTTTTATCCTGGTATGGTTGCAATTGATTTTGGTTCAATGCTGACTTGTAGTGGGCTTAGATAAAGACCGGGCTAGGCTTGGACAGAGAACAAATCAACTCGAAATCAAGTTGCGCTCAAGTTGAGGCCAATTGTTAATTCAGTACGTAGGAATCAATCATATAAATATAAATGCATATGCGAAAAACACAAGAACACACAAAACTTGGTAACTCAGTTCGGCGCGAACACCTACATCTGTGGGGCCACGCCCAGAAAAATCAGATTACTCCACTAAATCAAAACGATTACAATTATTAATATTGCAATATCATTTTTAGGAACACACTCCCCCTTAATACAAACCGCAATGGGTGATTCCAATCAACCCCATGGAGTAATCACCGCAAGATCCCCTTGCATAAACCGACCAGATCGAACTCTTTTCGATCCCTACTTTTGTAGCCGTCGGCCTTTTTCCCCGGATGTAGAAACCACAAGATCCCATTGCAAAAACTGACCTGAATTTAACTCCCTTTGATTCATACTCCCATAGCTGTCAGCCTCCTTCCCAGGATAATGAACCGATCTGTTCGGATAACCCTAGCCGATCTACTTGAGAGCTTTTATGTCATCTCAACCGAAATCTGAGAGGAGCAGCAAAACAAATTTGAAAATCAAACAGAAAATTTTACCTATTAAATCAGTTATCTCCGCTCGTCATTTAAGGATCTATTTTAGGTAAAAAGGAACAGAAAAATCCACAGCAGATATTCTGTCAATCAATTCAGGATCCCCGAGATTCTGGTCTACAAGTCAGATCTGAAATCAGCAAAACAGATCAGCAAATCAAAACAGAATTCCTGCATTCGATCCAGCATTCAGATCCCGCTGTCATGACTGATGTCACAACATGACCTCTCAACCTGTTCAAAAACAGTCTAATTCCACAACATGAACATCCCAGATCTAGTGCAACTAATGCCAACATATAATAACAGAAAATCAACCCAACAATCTTCCCCTTTGGTAATATGTGGCACAACCCAAGCATGAGCAAAGGTGCACCAACAACAAAAAACATTCTCCCCCTTTGAGCCACAATAAGCCGAAGGATATCTCAAGAAGTTCGAGCAGAGGTATTGATCACCTCAGAAGAAACAACCAATTCATTCGGTTTCTGAGACAATAACAGCTGAGAGATAAGGTATGAATGAGGAGGATTGGAATGTCCACCTGGAGTGCGAGTCTCCAACTGATCTGAATAAATTGCAATAAAATTCCCTCACTAGCAGAAACAGATGTCGTGTCTTGTGTCGAAACATGTTCCATAATATGAGCAGCAGGAGAATCAGCTAACCAGTCCTGAGGTGTCGCCTCCTATGTTACAACAGTATCTGCAACATGTCGGGGAAGAATCTGATGCCTCAGGAATGACTCTGGCTTTCTTAGAAGTCGGTATTGAAGGAGAGGGAGATGGAGAGCTAGACGGAGCACTATGTCGCTTGGCAGAACTACGATGGCGATGACAAGAACGAGGAACTTCCAGGTCAGCAGACATATCAGAAGGAACAGGGACCAGATCAGATATATGATGCTCAGAAGTAGGAGTAGTAGCATCAACTGGAGGAGTGGACGTGCATATTGTGTCCTGTGTCACAACATGACATATGACATGGACTGTTAAGGAATCAGCTGGATGGTCCTGAGATGTGAGCTTTCGTGTTGTAACATCAGCAGTAACTTGACAATCATCAGGGGCCACATGTTCATTAATACGATAATCTGGCACAATGTCATTTGGAAGATTCAACCCACATACATGATCTTGAAAATTTAAACCCAGTGGATCTGAAGAATCCATAGCAGCTGTCTGTTGTGCACAGACACTATCACATATATAATTGGAAGAAACTGAGTCATCCAAGATGACAATCTCAGTCAACACCACCGAGGAAGATGGGAGATCAGACTCAGTGGACGATAGTAAAACTGTGTCTTCATCGATAAATCCAATACTTTCCAGCCATCCTCCAATATAAGACACGTACACATCTCCAATAATCAACCCAGAACAATCAAACCGAGACATCAAAAGGCTCCACTGTCTCTCTCATTCGACAAAATAAAGCAACTAAATCCTCAGGCACAACAGAATTAGGGGAAGAAAAGTATACATCACATCTGATAGTAGACTGCAAAAATGAAATGATATCCAGTGAAGTAGTCGAGCTCTGAGAGGCCAAAAATAGTAGCAGGTGAGTTGAAGACATCGGCTGTGCTGACAGAGAAGCTTCGGTGGTCGGCATGAAAAAATTTGGAGACATGGATGCGGTGGAACCGGCGTAGAAGTGGGTAGAATTTAGAGAAGTCAGCCGAAATGGGTGAAGAAACCGTGACAGCCGGATTGGCGGCGGATTGCCGTACTGGAGAGGGTACAAGCGAAGATTTGGTGGCGCTAGCGGAGGATGAGCGGCGAGGTAATTCTCTGATATTTCTGGAGGAAGATTCATAAGAATTTGTAGCAGGTTGCTCGCATTGATTGTTAAGAGGAGATGTCGATTCTAGTGTCATAACATCTGCAGCAACTTCGTTCTGTGTCGTATCCAATGTTACAACACCAGTCACAACATGAGATGTTTTGTCTGAAGCCGCAGTATTCAGATCTTCATTCATACAAGTACTAAAGTCTTGTAGCAGATAACAATTATTAGCTGACCTCTTGCCCATTAGAATACACTGTTCATCAACATTAATAACAAAGCATTTCTTCTTATTAAATCTCACAAGCAAGCCTTGATCACACAGTTGACTGATGCTAATAAGATTGGCTTTGAGATTTTCAACATGCAACACATTCTTAAGCTTAGGAAGTCCAATAGCATTTAGATTATCTTTACCAAGAACATTGCTCCTTTGACCATCACCAAATGTCACACCACCACTTGCATTGACTTTGTAGTCATCAAGAAACTCCTTGTTGCATGTCATGTGATGTGAGCATCCACTGTCAAAATACTGCATGTTATCTGATGACGCTCTCAAAGATGTATAAGCCACCATGCTATATAACTCAGTATTCTTGATCCATTGCCTTTTCACTCTTCTGCCGAGAGAACTTACTATTCTTCCCTTCATGAAGTGACGCTTACCACAAAAGCAGTTCTTCTCAGAATGACCAATAATTCTGCAGTATTCATACACTGGACTTCCACTTTTGACAGTTTTAATTAACTTCTTCTTGCATTACCATTATGTTTGCCGATTTTCTCAATTTCCTTCATGATTGTACCCTTTTAGTAGTAGAACTGTTAAATTAAATCCTCTATGATAGCCAACTCCAATGCGATCTCCTGCAGTTTTGCCCATATTCAGAATATCATTCAGTTTCGCTTTACCCGAGTTCCACTTGTTTAATGTTGTTTCAGTTTTCTCTGTCCTGAGGAGGATATTACTGAAGTTGCTTTCCAGCTTTCTAAGGTTTTTCTCAACTTTTAGACATTTGCTCTTGACTTTCTCCTTTTCTTTCTTCAAGCTTTCATTTTCTTCTTTTAACACTTTATTAATGCTACAGATCTGCATCCATTTTTCAAACAGCATCATGTATGCGACCCAGATATCTTCACTTATTTCCTCATCGTTGTCAATTTCAGAATCTAATTCAGCTGCAGATGTCATGTACGATGTTGTAACATTGGATCTGACAGTGTCTGATTTGTTGACAGATGTCATGACTGATGTTGTAACATCAGATCTGACATGGCTGCGAGTGTTGTAATCAGATTGCTTCTTCAAAGAGGCCGCAAAGGCAACATAATTAGTAGTGATCTCATCTTCAGCACTGCCATCTGACTTATCTTCACTTCAGGTACTCGTCAAAGACTTCCCTTTTTGTTTCTTCCGAGTGTTTGCACATTCAGCCTGAATATGCACATACCCTTCACACTCTCTACACTGAATCCTTTTTCCTTTCTTCTTCTGATCATACTTCGGATTTCGGTTGAAGGTTTTTCCAGTAGAAGTATCACCGGGCTGAAGCATATTATTTTCAGTCCTGAAATTCTGCCCTTTACTTCCAATTTTCTTGAGTATCCTGTTGAAATTTTTGGTCAGCTGAACTATAACATCTTCTAAACCAGATTCTTCATCGTCTTTAGAAACATTTGTAGCATCAACTTTCAAGGACACTCCTTTGTCTCTTTTATTATGTTTCTGATTCATCTTATAGGTTTGAAGAGACCCCATTAGTTCGTCAAGTCTCAAGATTGAGATATCTCTAGCTTCATCAATAGTTGCTATCTTAGTAGAGAAGCGTTCAGTGAAAGATCTTAGAGTTTTACGTACCAACTTCACCACTGAATATTTTTTACCAAGTTGATAAGCCTGATTAGCTATATCTCTCAATTTTCCATTAAATTTAGTAATAGTCTCATCATCACCCATTCTTAATTTCTCAAATTGTGAAGCAAACATTTGAAGTTTTGAGACTCTTACCATACTGGTCCCTTCATGGATATTCTGTTGAATGTCCCATGATTCTTTAGCCGAATCACATGTAGAAATAAGCTTGAATTGTTTTTCATCAACAGCCGTAAAGATATCATTAACAACTCTAGAGTTTCCAAGAGATGTGCGTACTTCATTCTGACTCCAGTCCTTTGCCGCCTTGAGAAATTCATTGCCATCTTTGTCAACTTCAATAGGAGGAGACAATCCTCCAACAACAACAATCCAAGCCTTTTCATCAAGAGATTTGATAAATGCTCGCATCCTTGATTTCCAATATGTGTAGTTGGTATCCACAAGCAAAGGAGGGCGAATAACGGAAACACCTTCTCGAGTATTCATGATTGATGTACTGATAATTCAAGATCACACCCACTTTGACAACAAAGCAACATGGATGACCTGCTTTGATACCAATTGTTAATTCAGTACTTAGGAATCAATCATATAAATATGAATGCATATGCGAAAAACACAAGAACACACAAAACTTGGTAACGCAGTTCGGTGCACACACCTACATTTGCGGGGCCACGCCCAGAAAAATCAGATTACTCCACTATATCAAAATGATTACAATCACTAATATTGCAATCTCATTAGGAGGAACACACTTCTCCTTAATACAAACCGCAATGGGTGATCTCAATCATCCTCATGAAGTAATTGCCGCAAGATCCCCTTATACGCAAGATCCCCTTGCATAAACCAACCAGATCGAACTCCCTTCGATCCTTACATTTGTAGCCGTCGGCCTCCGTCCCCGAATGTAGAAACCGCAAGACCCCCTTGCAAAAACAGACATGAATCATACTCCGTTTGATCCCTACTCCCTAGCCGTTAGCCTCCTCCCTAGGATAATTAACCGATCTGTTCGGATAACCTTAGTCGATCTTCTTGAGAGCTTTTATCTCATCTCAACCGAAGTCAAAGATTCATTTCGGTTAATAAATCAATCAACAATCTCAAGCAAATTTTCTGCCATATATTAAGGAACCATTTCGGGTAAATAATCCCATAAATCAAGGAACCAATTAACCACTTCGGGTAAATGGTTCCTTCAAATCTCATGCAGATATTTCCTCTATAAATATAGTAACCACCAAGATTACAACAAGATTCTGGAGAAGCAAATCAGATTTGAGAGGAGCAGCAAAACAGATCTGAGAATCAAACCGAAAATTCTGTCCATTAAATCAGTTATCTCCGCCCATCATTTAAGGATCTATTTTGGGTAAAAAGGAACAGAAAAATCTCTAGCAGATATTCCGTCAATCAATTCAGGATCCCGCACGTTCTGGGCTACAAGTCAGATCTGAAATCAGCAAAGCAGATCTGCAAACCAAAACAAAATTCATGCATTCGATCCATCATTCAGATCCCAAATGTCATGACTAATGTTACAACATGACTCACAACATGACCTCTCAACCTGTTCAAAAACAGTTCTGATTCCACAACCTAAACATCCCAGATCTAGTGCCACTAATGCCAATATATAATAACAGAAAATCAACCCAACAAGGTCTAACTAACATAAAAGCCAAGTGATTAATGAATTGCCTATTATATTAATATGCACACATTATTATAAGTACTAACATTTAGTTTGTGTAGGTGTAGTGCTCTTGTTTGCATTTAGCTGTGTGTTCATGCACAAATGTCTGTGCATATGTGCTTAATTATACAAGTTGAATAAAATCCTCGACACTAATATTTTGAATCTCAATATTGAAATTCCCATCCATGTTTTTAAAATTTTGAGAGAACTGCACACATGTTGTCTTGTTACCATTATATCAGTGGGTAGGGATGCATAGATATATATACTATTATTGTGGGAATGGCACACTGGTTGTGACCATGAGTAAAAAGAAGAGGAGTGAAAACAAAAAGAAAAGGAAAAAAGAAATGAACAAAGAGTCCCCACTTATCATGGAGCATAAAGGAAAGTTAAATAGGAACTCCTTTATTATTTTTTGTTACAAGTGCTCTTGGTTGCATCTCTTACTTATGCATTCCTAAATTTGTGCCCTTTATGTATTTTTCTTGCAAATGTCAAAATCTAGAACATATGCATATACATGCAAGTTGAATCATTAGAGAAGAGAATTCGACATCTGTGTGCTATTGTATACATGCTTTAAATGTTCTTTTGATTTCTTTATCCACATTAAATGCATCATAAAGTAAACACACGGGAATACATCTAAATGCACACATAATGTTTGAAATTTTGCTAAATTTTATTTCAAATTTTTACATAAAGAGTGTTGCCAAATCCCATACAATGTTACCGGGTCACATGCCACAGGTGTCAAATGTCGAATTGTCCAACACGGCAGGATTTAATAATATGATATGGAGACACAATTGAAATATAATATGATTATGTATTATATCCCTTATTTAGATAGCAATAGGTTCTTTTTAATTTTTTTGTTTAACTACCATGCCATTTGACATAGTTAAGAAAAGATCATAGCATGGATTTGGATGATTGTTGGAATAAAAAACATCACACTCATCAATATTTTTTGTTCATATTCCTTAAGGAAAATGTTGACCATAGAATTAAAGCCGGTTGGTTGAAATGGAGAGCCACAACTAAAGTGTTGTGTGGATTGTACCGTTACGGTTGAATAATGAATTTTATATGACGATAATTAGACCAGCTTTGTTATATGGTATAGAATGTTTGCCTACCATCAAAAAAACATGAGCAAAGTATGTGTGTATTGAGATTCGAATGTTATGATGAACGTGTGAAAACACACGAAACGATAAAGTAAGAAACACGGATATTCGAGCAAATATAGGTATGTCCCATATATAGGATAAGATGAGAGAAATCGCTTGAGATGGTTTGAACATATACGGCAAAGACATTGATGAGTTTATTAGTAATACAGAACGTGTGAATGTTGAGATTAAAAGATAGAGACGTAGACTGAAGAAGATATATAAGAAAGTGATAAGAAGGCATATGAAAGATCTTGCTTTGATTGAAAAATAAATCTTTATATCGTAATATGTGGAAAGAAAGTATAAGACATCACGATCCGACGTGATTTTTTAACTTGTTTATATTTATTTATTATATTTTATTATAATATTATTAGAGCGTCAGCTTCGTCGTTTTCTTTTCTTCGAGATTGGGGAAAGCCGCGTGAGTGAAGTACCGTCAAGGTACTACTACTGTATTTATTATTATTTGTTATTATTATTATTTTATTATTTTCTCTTTTTCTATTGAGCCCACTAAGCCAGCCCAAAATTTTAAGATGAAGGCTAAGAAGATGCTGATGATGATTCCTTGCTTGTTTTCTTATGGAGTATTTGCAAAAAATTCTTTCTCATGATTTCCTTTCATTTATGGTGACACATATTTACCATGTCTATTTACATGAGCAGTGTCCAAGTCATTGGATACTGATGTCCAGTTGTCCGGAAGTATCCAAGGATCCGACATGACAAAGTTTTGCCAAAATCGAGTGTTTTGGCAATACTGGTCCTATATACATACGTACAGATGTGCACGGATCTATATGTGGAACATCTTTAACGTGTGTGTGTATGTGTATGTGTATGTGTGTGTATTTTTTGGGTGTATTTGTGCATGTATATATAGATGGACATACATATCTCTGTGTTTGCTGGGATGGAGGGGATGTGTGAGGGCCCCCCTTCCTGCCCACAGAGCTCAAGTACATAAATTATCTTGTAAAAAGGAAGGGGTGTGAGTGACCCCCTTCCCACCCACAAAGGGTCTTTGCTATGGGTGAATATGGGTAACTTCCTTCTTGCAAGATGTTTAATGCATACTATATTTCTGGGACACAGGACATGGGTAAGTGTCTTTTGGTGTCCAATACTACAAATCATCCAACACTACAAATCTTTAATAATATGGTACAGGGACACGGCCAGATATAATATGATCGCATATTATATCTCATATTTAGATGAGCAATATGCACTTCTAAATTTTTGTTGTTTGAACTACCATGACATTGACATAGTTAAGAAAGGAGTGACGTGGATTGTGATGAATATTGAAATGAAAGAAACATCAGACTCATCAATTTTTTCGTTTCTATTCCTTGCTTTTCTAATGGATTCTTTTCAACTATTCTTTCTAATTCTTTCCTTTCTTTAACAATTATACATATTTTTCTTCTACATTTATATGCGCGGTGTGGCTTGGATGATTAAGTGTCTGGTAAGTGTCACAGTGTCCGACATGGCTAGATTTTGTCAAAATGGAGTGACATGCTAAAACTGGTTTCATATACGTACTTATAGATGTCCATAGATCTATACATGGGCTATACATGAGCTCTCTTCCTGCCCACACAACTCAGGTACATAAAATATCTCATAAAATGGAAGGGGCGTGAGTAACCCCCGTCCCACCCATAAAGAAGGGGACCTCTGTTCACCCTTAGCAAAGAAGCTTATTCAAATTAGGTATGCATGCTGCCTTGTAGAGGGGGTTGTGTAATGTTTTCATGGAGTCTCAAAATCGGTGATTGAAAAGGGTGATCCTACAATGCTACTGGCTAAAATTGCATCTACAAGAAAATCTTGGAAAATTTGAGGCTGCCCATTGGATCATCTTTTTATTAGGCTTTAGGTTTTCTTCTCTTTTGAGGGTTCAAGTACATGAGAGATTTCTCCTACTTTTGAGTGTTTTGATAGACTCTTTCTAATAGAATAAGTATGTGGTGTGGGCCATGTCTCAGTCTGAGAATAAGATTTGAAATAGAAAATATTGTGACCTGTTTGATTAATGAAGAGATTTGAGCTTGTCTTTTTTAATCCCAAAAGAAAGAAAAAGAGAAGTTCATTGGCACTCAACTTGTTAACCCAAGTATTGATCACTCTGTAATTAAAGTTAAATAGAGACCATAATCAAGTTTATACTAAACATATATAAAACTATGTTAGAATAATACTTGTAGATTTTGTTTGACATATTATTAATATCTACAGATATTAGATTTTGTTTGACTTAGGCTATGAGCATGTATCACTGTTAGTTTCAAAAGGTCAATCAAGTTTTCCTTTGAATATCTCCTTAACGTTTTCTCTTCTTATTCAACATACTAAAGGAACTTGTATATTTTATGAACCATAATGGAAATTAGTTGATCTCTGATGAGATGACAGCATGCGTGGATCATTAAAACCACCCTAAATGTTGGAATATATAGCGCAACAGCAACTAGCGCCTTTGCTTGATGAGGCCATGAGGAATATGATGCGGCTGGAATTTTGGAGGCTAAGGACATTTTAGTAAAATAACAAATAGAGTAACTTTTCTATTTAAAGGGGTTGAGCCGGCCCTAATGAGGATGCGAAAATTGTGAGAGAAGTTTCTTTTATTAGATTATTCATTAGATCAATTGTATTAGGCTTTTCCTATTCCCTTAGATTAGTCTCTAGGTAGGGGTGACAAACGGGCGGATCGGGTCGGGTTCGGGTCGGTTCAGGTTTGACCCGACCCGAATAAGGGTAAACCCGAACCCGACCCGAATTAAATTCGGGTCAGGGTTCGGATACCCAAACCCGACCCGGCCGTAACCCGGATGACCCGTACCCGACCCGGTTTGTCTTACGGGTCGGGTTCGGGTCGGGTTTGGTGTGAAATAGTGATTATTTTTCAAAAAAGGTCGGGTTCGGGTCGGGTCCGGGTCGGGTTCGGGTGAAAAGAGTGAAAATACGGGTCGAATTCGGGTCAACCGGGTCGAGGGGTCAAACCCGTACCCGACCCGGAATTTTATCCGGGTCGGTCGGGTTGACCCGAATTCGACCCGACCCGGATTGGCCCCTACCCATACCCGGCCCAAGAGGCCGGGTTCGGGTCGGGTCGGGTCGGGTCGGGTCTATTTTGCCACCCCTATCTCTAGGTAATTGTCCTTTCATTTTGTAATCGTCAATTAGCGAGTAGCCTATTTTGTGAGATTTATCCTATACTTTCAGATCTGAATTTCCAGATCTAGATCTAAAAATCCCCCTTTTACCATCAAAACCCTAGCGAAACGCATCAATTGGTATCAGAGCACTAGATCCATGGCGAGCACAAGATCTATGAAGCTGATCGAAGCGTTAGAAGAGAAAGTGGAAAAACTTGAGATCCAAATCAACAATGGAGTTAACGATGTCAGAAAAGAGACCGCAGAGATCACCACAGCCGCAGCCGCAGCCGCATCCGAAGCGCGATTGACGGCAACTATAGAGACGAATCGATCTCAGATGATGAGGGAAATAGCGGCAATGATAGCTAACATCAACCCTCAGCTAGATCCAAGCAAAAATGGACCACCTTTGGCCACAAATAAAGGTAAAAATGTGATTTTTAACGAGGGAGTTCGGAAGACGAGGAAGACGAAAGCTTATACCCGTACAATCAGTAAAACGCAGTGGATCCGCAGGATTGGGAGGCCTTCCCGGCCACATCTCTGCAGGGAGGGACATCGGCCACCGGAGGGGGTCGGCAGCCCCTCCGACAGCACATTTGGGGGCTGGCGAAGGCAACAGGTGCCGCCGCCCCTCCTGGGGTTGCGGTAGCCCCATGGGGCAGCGGCGGGGGCCGCCGACACCCCCAGGGGCTGTGACAGCCCCCTGGGGCATCGGCGGTGGCCCACCAGCCCAAATTCTGGGCCGGCAGGCCCCTTGGGGGGGCTTCGGCTAGTCAGCAGGGGGTTTCGACCCCCCTGGAGGTGCAGATGGGGGCTGTGAGCCAGGCGGGTGCTTGGCAGCCCCTGCCGATCACTTCGGGGCACTCGTGGCCCAGCACGGGTCCTGATCTGCCCAATTTTTCAGGATTTCAGCCACATACAAGGCCCGACAGAGGATTTCAGTAGCCGGAAGGGCGTCAGCAGCATCCTGGAGGTCCGTCGACTCATCCTCCACCTTTCGGGGGTAGGTGACAGGAGATTGGAGAGCGTTTTCGGGCCTCCCTAGAGGCCATCAGGCAGATTTTGGTTACCCACAAGAAGATGAGAGGGGAGACTGGCAGTGGGATGGAGCGGATGGAGGCGCACGTGATGCTGCGGTGGCATACATCCCTGACAGACCATCTGCGTATCAGCCGAGAGGAGGATTTCAGCAGTAGGAGAGAGGTGGATTTGCTGGGAAGAGTCGGTTGAGGAAGCTGAAGGTGCACATGTTTGAGGGCGGGGGCGGAGACCCAGACGACTGGCTGTACCGAGTGAAGAGGTATTTTGAGGTGTCATTAGTACCAGGGGAGGACTAGTTCCGTGCAATAGAAGTCTTCTTAGAGGGAGAGGCATTGGGTTGGTTCAGGTGGACAAATTCAGCAGCAGCCTTTTCGGACGTGGGAGGAGTTCACTTCTCTTCTGGTGGAGCGGTTTGGCAAAGTACAGTCTGGGGGAGTCTACAAGCGACTATCACTGAAACAGGAGGGGAGCGTTGGAGAATACGTGAAGAAGTTTGAGTCGCTCTGCCACCAAGTTCGAGGTGTCTCAGGGGAATCTTTGGAGGGCTGTTTTATGAAGGGGCTGTAGCCCAATGTTAGATCCAGACTGAGAACAGCTGCAGCCCGTGGGCCTGTGAGGGATGATGACCTCAGCTAGGATGGTGGATGATCATCAGGATACAGAGTGGAGAGCCTGGGGGGCATGGGTAGGCTCAACTTTCCGAGGGCCACATCCTGGAGGGGGACAGAAGGCGGCCGCAGGGGGCAACATCCACTGACGGGACAACGGATAGAAAGGAGAAGAGGATGGAACCACGACCTGGAGGACATACACGGAGAATGACAGAGGTAGAGATTCGTGACAAGAGGACTTAGAGCATGTGTTTCAAATACGACGAGAAGTTTACTCCTGGACACCGGTGTGGGGATCATAATCTTCAGATCCTGATATTGAATGACGATGAAGAGAGAGGAGAGAGAGTGGTAATGTTGGAAGCTGACGAGGACAATGATCAGGGGCACCTGCACGTGGAGTAGCCGACCATACACTTCACGCACCACCTTGAGGACAAGGTGGGTTTTCAGGGGCGGAGTAGTGATGCAACTGGAATTTTGGAGGCTAAGGGCATTTTAGTAAAATAACAAATAGAGTAACTTTTCTATTTAAAGGTGTAACGCCCCGCTTCCCAAAGGCGGTGGAAGTGAGAGCGTTACAAAGGTCCGCATGAACTGGAGCGGTGAAGCTCGAGTTCATTACGCGTCTGTGATAACAACTTGCAGGGTTCTTGCTTGCTTTTCAGAATAATAAAAACATTATTAAATTATATGCCACAACCCAGAACCCACAACCCAGAACCCAGCGTCAACAAATTCCTGACTCTCCAAGTCAGGTGTTCCGAACAGATCCTCCTGATACGCAGGCTCGGGATCCGACATACATTCCAAAAACACGAATGTATGTCAGCAAGGGTCTGCAAGAAACGATTAGACGACCCAAGGCAAGGTGTAAAAAAATTGAAATGTGAAGCATTAAATGTTTGCGCAAGATGTCAGCAACATGGTTATAAAAATTTAAAGAAAAGAAAAGTAAATTTTTAAGCATATCAGTTCTACGAAATTTAAAGCAACTTGGCAGTTCTAATGTATTTAAAACAAATGTGACAGTTTAAAGTACGAATAAATTTGTGACAATTGTTTCCATTCTCATGCAATGTTTCTCTAACATGCTTAGGGTTCTCGCCTTTAAGACGTGATGAGTAAGTCATTCTTCTCGCGGGGGTATAATCGCGATTGATACTAACCCACCGTATAGGTGGTGTTCTTAAAGACATGACCCTTTCATACGCTTAGCGGCCGCTCAACCCTACCCCACCCAAAATGTACTGAAACACGGGCCAGCTTAATCACGAATGCACGCGTTCACGAAATCGAGATGTTTGCCTTGAAGCAAACGATTTTACGAGTTCAAGATGTTCGAAGTGTTCCGTCAATGCACATACTACTAAACAATTCAAGAGTGTGTTCTAATCAGGTGTGCGTATGGCATGAAGTGAATCGTATTGAGATTTAATGTATTCTATAGCAAGGGAATACAATTTTTAAATGAAGTAACAATTTAAAAGATTTACAGTTCAGAGTAGCACACTTGCCTGACTGAGATGATTTTGGGTGTCCAAGCAATTTATGGAAAAAATACACTACGTATCTGCGTTATTAAACATACAGTATTAGGCTAGTCAACACAACCGATCAAACTAACAACCTATAATACTAACATTAATTAACAACCTAGATTTAACTTGCTAGTTAATAAACCCAACCCAATAACATGGTTTAAACCCAATACCCAATTTTTTTAAAAACCCAATAAGCTAATTTCAGAATTATACCATACAAGCAATAATTTAAACCCCAAAAACCCAAGAAGTTAATCCCCAAACCCATTTTATTTTAAAACCCAAAAGGCTATACCCAAAACCCATTAACAATCAGCCCAAACTTCCAAACTTAATAACTAAAGTTTAAACCCAACAAGAAATATTAAAGCCCAATAATTCACCTCTTCTCCTCCTCTTATTCTTATCTTCTGCTCTTCTTTCTTCTTCTATCTCTATCTCTCTTTTCTTTTTACAGCAGTTCTGTCATCTTTTTTTTCCTTCTTTTTGTTTGCAGGGGCTCACGGCTGAGGGCGGCTTCGGCAGCAGGCGGGGACAGCGGCGGCTCCGGGCGGGTGCAAGTGACGGCAGCCGGCGGTTGCTTGCAGGGGCGGCGGTTGTAGAGGGGAGGTGGCTGCAACTTCAGGCAAGGGAGCGGCTATTTGGGGGAGACGCGCGCGCGGTGGCTTGGGGAGAGAGCACATGAGGAAGAGAGAGGGTTGGGTTGTAATGGGTTTGTATTGCTTTGATCTGAAATGATTTCAGATCTCACTTCTTCTTCCTCTATATCTGTTTTCAGTTTGATTTGAAACTGGGTTTTGATTTGTGAATGCTGATTTGGGTTGTTTTGGTGTGGATTTGTGGCTTTGGGTTGTTTGGAATGTTTGATTTGGCTGAAAGAGTTTTCAAAATGGTTGGAATTTTTGCAGGGAGAGGTTGGTTGATTTGCGTTGTTTGAGTTCCAATCGGATGGAATTGCAGGGAGGAGGGTGGCTGGTTGTTCTTGCTGCCGTTGTTATACATACGGTGAATGGGGAGACAAATTAAAGGGGAAAGCTGGTTATGAGGGAAGGAAATGAAAGCGTTAGTTGGATCTCACCGATACATTCGGTGGGATTCAATAGGTTAGGTCAACTAATAATTTAATTAGGGATAATTTATTTAGGGTTAAAATTTAACCACGCCATGGTAAAAAGTTGAAATCCGAGACGCGCTCGTGTTGACACGTAGGGATAGGACTCACGCACGAAAACATCTGGACAATCAAAACAAAGCACGGGCACACAACAAAATCAAGACACCTAGAATTATACCGGCCGTTACATCCTATCCACCTTAAGAAAAATTGTGTCCTTGGAATTCTTATCAACTAAGGAGCAGGAAACAAATATGGATAACGCTCTCGTATCTCATCTTCTTGTTTCCAGGTAGACTCTCCTGGCGAGTCGCGACGTCACATCACTCTGACTAGATCAATAGTCCTGTTCCTGAAGACTTTCTGACGTCGATTTAAGATCTCCACTGGTTGCTGTTCATATGTCAGATCAGGTCGAACCGTAATCTCAGAGTAGTCCACAACATGAGAAGGGTCGCTGATATAACGACGCAGCTGGGCTACATGGAAAACGTCATGAACTCCCTCCAACGACGGCGGCAGTGCTAAGCGATAAGCTACCTCTCCAACTCGCTCTAGCACATCGAAGGGTCCAATGAATCTCGGACTAAGCTTGCCTCTCTTCCCAAATCGAATCACTCCTTGATTCGGGGAGATCTTCAGGAACACATGATCTCCTGGCTGAAACTCCAAAGGACGCCGTTTAGCATCTGGCCAATGCTTATAACGGTCCTGGGCGATCCGAAGCTTGTCCCTGATATCTCGCACAACATCAACCGCTTCGACTATCATCTCTGGCCCCAAAAGCTCTCTATCACCGACGTCATCCCAACTCAGTGGCGATCGACATTTCCTCCCGTAGAGAGCAGCAAATGGCGCCATGCCAATGCTCGCCTGATAGCTGATGTTGTAGGAGAACTCCACCAGATGCAGATGATTCTCCCACGAACCCTTGAGATCCAACATGCAGGCTCTCAACATATCCTCCAAGATCTGAATAGTGCGCTCCGACTGGCCATCCGTCTGCGGGTGATACGCAGTACTGAATTTTAGACTGGTACCCAGAGACTCTTCCAGAACTGAGACGTGAACCTCGTATCACGATTTGATACAATGCTCACATGGACTCCATGCAAGCGCACGATCTCCTAGACGACATGATTTACATCACGACTATTACTAGAAGGAAATTATTAAGGTATGAGTTAGATCACTACCTCCATATACTTTCTTGCCAGTATCTCCATGGATTGGCATACTCGAAAAGGTATGAAGTGCGCAGACTTGGTCAATCGATCAACGATGACCCAGATTGCATCATTCTGCCTGGTGCTCCGAGGTAAGCCAGTCACGAAGTCCATCGTGATGTGCTGCCACTTCTACTCCGGGATCGGCAAAGGTTGTAGTAGTCCAGCAGTGCGATGGTGTTCAGCCTTCACTTGCTGACACACAAGACACTTGGCAACGCTCCGTGCCACACTTCACTTCATCACATGCCACCAAATTCTGACGAAGATCATTGTACATCTTCGTACCTCCAGGATGAATAGAATAAGGCGAACTGTGAGCCTCATTCATCAACTCCTCTCTGACATCTCCTGCATGCACGCAGATCCTACTACCATATCTCAAAGATCCATCCGCGTGAATCAGAAAATCTGTCCGAAGTCCTGCTTCGACTTGCTCTCTGATCTTCTTCAACTTAGCATCTCCATCTTGAGCAGTCTTGATTCGATCCACAATCGTCAATTGAATCTGCATGTTCATCAACGACGATGTGACTCGTGGTAGGATGGCTTCAACATCCATCTCTCGCAGATCCTGCTGCAATCTCCACTGAGCTGTGAGAATCATCACCTCGGTAGACGACTCAAAGCATCAGGTACGACGTTCACCTTCCCTGGACGATACTGAAGGTCGATGTCGTAGTCAGCCATCAACTCCAACCATCTACGCTGCCTCATATTCAGTTCCTTCTGAGTGAATATGTATTTCAAACTTTTGTGCTTAGTGAAAATTTTCACCTTCTCACTAAGTAAGAAATGCATCCAAATCTTCAAAGCAAAGATGACGGCAGCCAATTCCAAGTCGTGAGTCAGATAATTCTTCTCGTGGATATTCAACTGTCGAGAAGCATAAGCAACTACATGACCATGCTGGTGTAGAACACATCCAAATCCCTTGCCTGATGCGTCACAAAATATCTCGAAGCCTCCACTTCTATCTGGAATAGCCAAGACTGGTGTGCTAGTCAGCCTCTCCTTCAGAGTGCTAAATGCCTGCTCACAAGAGTCCGCCCAACTGAACTTAACATCCTTCCTCGTCAATCTCGTCATCGGCTCAGCTATACTCGAGAAATCCTTGATAAATCTGTGGTAGTATCCAGCCAATCCAAGGAAACTCCTGATGTCCGATACCGATCAAGGTGTAGGCCATTCACTGACTGCTCTGACCTTTTTTGGATCCACTGAGATGCCAGCTCCTGATACTACATGCCTAAGAAATGTAACTCTGTCCAGCCAGAATTCGCATTTGCTGTACTTGGCATATAGTCTATGATGACGGAGCGTCTCCAATACCATCTTCAAGTGTTCTACATGTTCCTCCTCGCTCCTCGAGTATACCAGGATATCATCTATAAAGATCACCACGAGCTTGTCAAGGAAGTCGTAAAAGATAAGGTTCATGAGATTCATGAACACAGCAGGAGCGTTGGTCACACTGAATGGCATGACAACGAACTCATAATTCCCGTACTTAGTCCGAAAAGCGGTCTTGGGCACATCTTCCTTCTTAACTCTGACTTGATGGTATCCGCTCCAGAGGCCCAACTTTGAAAATACTCTCGATCCACCAAGCCGATCGAAGATATCATTAATATGGGGCAGCAGGTACTTTTTCTTTACTGTGATCTGATTCAGCTCCCGATAATCAATGCACATCCTTCTCGAGCCATCCTTCTTCTTCACCAGCAAAACGGGTGCACCCCAGGGAGATACGCTGGGATGAATGAAACCCTTCTGCATTAGCTCATCCAAGTGCTTCCTCAGCTCTTCTAACTCTGCAGGAGCCATACGGTATGGCGCCTTCAAAATTGGTTCAGCTCCTGGCATAAGATCAATGCCGAACTCCAACGCTCGATCAGGCGGCAGTCCAGAAATGTCTTCCGGGAAGACGTCTTCAAAATCTCGCACTACTGCAGGCTTCTCTGGCTCAGTTATCATGGATGCAATAGTAAGTCTGTACGGCTGGGCTCGAAACTTGACAGGTCCAAGCGAACGACCTCCACTGACGAACTCGAACACCGGGTGATTAGGAATTTCAAATACCACCTTCTTCCTATGACAGTCGATCGTGGCATAGAAAGCTCCTAACCAATCAATGCCGAGAACAGCATCAAAGTTGGGTAGATCGTGGATAATGAAGTCAACATATAACTCATGTCCACTAATCACCAACGGAAAGGGTCTACATCCCAGAGCAACTTTCACTATACCATTCCCAGTGGTGATATTCCAACACTTGGGGAGAGTGAAGGTGGGAATCGAATGTTCACATACAAACTTCGGGATATGATGTACATGGAAGCCCCCGAATCAAATAGGGTCAGGGCTGGGTGAGAGGAAACTAAGATGACACCTAAGATATAATATAACTAAGTTAAGCATGGTGATCTAATGAATGTATAAAATCAAAGACTAGGTCTAGAAGTTACCTGCGATCACGTCATCCTCAGCTTCAGCCTCAACGGCTGTCATAGTGAAAGCTCGGCGCTTCGGCGGATTGGCCTGCTGGAAGGCTCGATCCGGTGGAACCAGAGGTGGTCCACGCTGTCCAGGTGCCGGTACGGTCCTCTGGACGGGTCCAGGTGCTCCAGCGGGTGCGGGTCGAGTGCTGAGGGGGCAGTCTCTGGCAGTATGATCGGGCGATCCACGGACTAAGCACTGATTCAACATCCTCCTGCAGTCTTTCTTCATATGTCCCAGCTTGCCGCAGTAGTTGCAAGTCATCTGAGCTCGGCTGGGCCCAGGTGCAGCTGGCCTCTTAAATTAGGTAGTCTGAACATGACGAACTATAGGCCTGGGTGCACTCCTCTGTAGCTCTATCGGGCGCTTGCCCGCCTGGCGTGCTTTCTTCTGATGAGCTACCTGCTTGTGCGTCTTCGCAGCTACCAGTACTTGCTCATGAGTGGTAAAGGTGTGTCCGGACAACACACTCTGTATGTCCAGGTCTAGGCCTTGTAGAAAGCGGTGTGCACAGTCCTTCTCGTCTGCTATCAGAGTAGGGGCGAATCGACTCAGCATGATAAATTCAGCCTGATACTCGTCGACTGTCTTGGTGCCCTGCTCCAGGTTGATGAAGCGCTGCTGCATCTCTCTCTTTGCAGCCTTTGGGAAGTACTGGGCGTCAAACCTTTGATGGAAAGTAGCCCAAGGAATCGGCTTGATCAGCCTAGCCTCTTCAGCATCACACCAGTGACGGGCAGTATCGGTCATCTGTTTCTTGGCGAGTTCCACCCACTCGTTCGGATTGACTCGGACAAGACCCAAGTTATCCGCAGTGTTGCGAAGCCATTCCTCGGCCGCTAGTGGGCCCTCTCGTCCGGAAACGTTCGTCGGATGCATCTCTCGGAACTGCTTGGCTCCTGGCTCATAGCGAGGTGGTGGAGGAGCTGGTGCAGCCTGACGTCTCTCTTGGACCAAATGGTGCTGAACCTCCAGCATTTCCCTCATGACCCCAAGGATCTGGTGGATGTCACCATCTCCGACTCTGTCGGCACCGGCTCCACGTCAAGGGTTGCGTCTTCCTGCCATATTGAGACAAGAAAACCTCAAATCAATCTCATATACATGGTTGCTCTAGATGTTTGGCTAATAATAACATTCTTATTGTTCTGAATTTTCGTAGATGCAGACCTGCATGGACCACAACTAAACCTGTAACGCCCCGCTTCCCAAAAGCGGTGGAAGCGAGAGCGTTACAAAGGTCTGCATGAACTGGAGCGGTGAAGCTCGAGTTCATTACGCGTCTGTGATAACAACTTGCAGGGTTCTTGCTCGATTTTCAGAATAATAAAAACATTATTAAATTACATGCCACAACCCAGAAGTTCGCACGCAGAAATAAAAATTACAAGACACCTCAACAGGGCCAAAGAAATACAACAGAGACATACACCAATACAAGATACACATAGCAAATCCAGAGGGGAACAACAATAGTCCGGGCTCTAGTCTTCCGCGAGGAGTGACTCAGCGTCCACAGCAAATTCTTGACTCTCCAAATCAGGTGTTCCGAACAGATCCTCCTGATACGCAGGCTCGGGATCTGACATACATTCCAAAAACACGAATGTATGTCAGCAAGGGTTTGCAAGAAAAGGTTAGACGACCCAATGCAAGGTGTAAAAAAATGAAATGTGAAGCATTAAATTTTTGCGCAAGATGTCAGCAACATGGTTATAACAAATTTAAAGAAAAGTAAAGTAATTTTTTTAAGCATGACCGTTCTACGAAATTTAAAGCAATTTGGCAGTTCTAATGTATTTAAAACAAATGTGACAGTTTAAAGTACGAATAAATTTGTGACAATTGTTTCCATTCTCATGCAATGTTTCTCTAACATGCTTAGGGTTCTCGCCTTTAAGACGTGATGAGTAAGTCATTCTTCTCGCGGGGGTATAATCGCGATTGATACTAACCCACCGTATATGTGGTGTTCTTAAAGACATGACCCTTTCATACGCTTAGCGGCTGCTCAACCCTACCCCACCCAAAATGTGTTGAAACACGGGCCAGCTTAATTACGAATGCACGTGTTCACGAAATCGAGATGTTTGCCTTGAAGCAAAGGATTTTACGAGTTCAAGATGTTCGAAGTGTTCCGTCAATGCCCATACTACTAAGCAATTCAAGAGTGTGTTCTAATCAGGTGTGTGTATGGCATGAAGTGAAGCGTATTGAGATTTAATGTATTCTAAAGGAAGGGAATACAATTTTTAAATGAAGTAACAATTTAAAAGATTTACAGTTCAGAGTAGCACACTTGCCTGACTGAGATGATTCTGGGTGTCCAAGCAATTTATGGAAAAATACACGACGTATCTGCGTTATTAAACATACAGTATTTGGCTAGTCAACACAACCGATCAAACTAACAACCTATAATACTAACATTAATTAACAACATAGGTTTAACTTGCTAGTTAATAAACCCAACCCAATACCATGGTTTAAACCCAATACCCAATTTTTTATAAAACCCAATAAGCTAATTTTAGAATCATACCATAAAAGCAATAATTTAAACCCCAAAACCCCAATCAGTTAATCCCCAAACCCATTTTATTTTAAAACCCAAAAGGCTATACCCAAAACCTATTAACAATTAGCCCAAACTTAATAACTAAAGTTTAAACCCAACAAGAAATATTAAAGCCCAATAATTCAGCTCTTCTCCTCTTCTTTCTTCTTCTATCTCTCTCTCTCTCTCTTTTCTTTTTACAGCAGTTCTAACTTCTTTTTTTTTCCTTCTTTTTGTTTGCAGGGGCTCACGGCTGAGGGCGGCTTCGGCAGCAGGCGGGGACGACGGCGGCTCCGGGCGGGTGCAAGCGACGGCGGCCGGCGGTTGCTTACAGGGGTGGCGGTTGTAGAGGGGATGCGGCTGCGACTTCAGGCAAGGGGGCAGCTATTTGCGGGAGACGCGTGCGCGTCGGCTTAGGGAGAGAGCACGTGAGGAAGAGAGAGAGTTGGGTTGTAATGGGTTTGTATTGCTTTGATCTGAAAGGATTTCAGATCTCACTTCTTCTTCCTCTATATCTGTTTTCAGTTTGATTTGAAACTGGGTTTTGATTTGTGAATGCTGATTTGGGTTGTTTTGGTGTGGATTTGTGGCTTTGGGTTGTTTAAAAAGTTGGATTTGGCTGAAAGAGTTTTCAAAATGGTTGGAATTTTTGGAGGGAGAGGTTGGCTGATTTGGGTTGTTTGAGTTCCAATCGGATGGAATTGCAGGGAGGAGGGTGGCTGGTTGTTCTTGCTGCCGTTGTTGTACATACGGTGAAGGGGAGACTGACGTGCGTTTATATTTCATATATTTACGCACGTTTTCTTCCATGTTTTTCCGTATTTTACCGTCGTCTTATATTCGTTTTCTCGTGTTTTCTTGTGTTTTCTTGTTTTCTTTCACTTTTCCGTGTTTTCCGTGTTTTGCAGGAGTTTACTGGCATTTGGGGCATAAAACGATGATATCATGTGTCCCCGGAGCAACGAGAGGAGTCACGCGTGATCTAGGGGGTCAAACGATGAAGATTGCATCTTTCAGCCCCTCACCCGGTCGGTTGGTCATCTCCAACCGATCGGGTGATGCACGCGTGCACCACCCGGGCGCAGCTTGGAGCTCACGAGAAGTCACCCGGTCGGTTCAGTGACCGGGTCAAAAGCTCAAAGTCTCTGGAAATTCGAAGCTGATTTGCCAACCGATCGGGTGACCTTCACCCGATCGGTTCATATGTAGCTGAATTTCAACAGCCAAGACTCGAAGATCCAACCAGTCTCCTCACCCGGTTGGCACCAAGATCCAACCGACCGCACCAAGATCCAACCGACCGGTTCATCCTGACCGGGTGAAACCCCGCATTTCGCTGTAATTTTGTGAAGCGGTTCACCCGACCGGTTGACTTGTCAACCGATTGGGTGATGTCGTTTTCTATAAATAGAACCCTAGGTTTCCTAGATTCGGGAGTTGGTTATTTTTTATTGTTTTCTTCATTTTGTGACGGCTGTAATTTTCCAGTTTTTGTAAGTTTTCGGATCTTTGTAAAACTTTAGTATTATCTTAATTGCTTTACTACCATTGCATTTCTATTGTCTGATTATGATTTTGATGGTCTATTTTCATTTAGATCGCTTTTTAATGAATATTTGTGAGTAGTTCCCAAATCCGGGATTTTGGCAAAAACCCCTTCCTTGGCTCTTCCCGATGCGTCCATAGGATTAGAAAATCGATATGGATTAGGAATCTAACGGTTACGCGGGGTGTTTTATTGTCATCGGCGGGAAAAAGACCGCCTTTGACCGTTGGGCCAAGGTGGAATATACTTGGCGGTTGACTCACTAGCCATAGCTCACGCCCTTAGCGTAGACGCCGAATCCTAGCGCGCGGGAGTGGCAGGATGAGACGTTGGGAGTTATCGTTGCGAGCTTAGTGCTCCCGGAGTCGATCAGTGTTAATGGACACGGGAGTGCCCACTGATCGAACCCGGGAAGTCCGGCGTATCATCCTGGGCACCGATCGGAATATCGGGCCCATGGGATGCCGGGTACCACTTTTAGAGGCAACGTCTCACCATTAGACCCTAATTCCGATCGCCATCCTACCCGTAGGCCGTATCGGCGAGAGTCGCTCGTTGGGGTCGAAACCAAAGTCCCAGGGTTTTCCTTCATATTGTCTATACATTGCATTCCTTTACCGTGACAACCCATCATTCGATCTGGGCTAGCTCGCCCACGGAGTGATTTTGATCCTCTTTGACACAAGCACATCCTCGCCTCCCTGTGTTCGACCCCCAAGCCACACTACAACACCGTGTGCTTGCGGTTACAAATATTTAAATTCCCAGCGCCCCCGTTCGCATCATTGCACAACATCCGACGCGCAGACGCGCGCCCGGCGGGGGCCGGTCAAGTTTATGGCGCCGTTGCCGGGGAGGCAACGTGCTTGTTATTTTTGGATCTCATGAACCCTAGTGTCTAGCTCTCATCCCTACCTCGCGATAATTTTCGCATTCTTTTTTTTCCTTTTTATTTTTCTTATTTTTATTTTTATTTTTATTTTTATTCTTATTTCTTATCTTATCTGTTTCTTTCCCACTTTTCGCTTCACGGGTGTTTGTTGTTTTTCATGCGCAGGAGTTCAAGAAGTCTCGACGACTTGATCTCCGTTGATCCAGAGATAAACGCCATCCTAAGGCGTTTGGCCGCCGAGAAGCGAAGAAGAGAGGATCCTGAAGCTATGGGGGAGAACACCCCACCTCACAAGTCCCTGTTGGAGTACTCGATGCCTTTCATCGAGTCCACCTCCGCCATCCGTCATCCAGCTATTACGGCCCAAAGCTTCGAGCTTAAGCCATCTTTGGTGACGTGGATCTAGCAGGATCAGTTTTTGGGTGCACCCATGGAGAGCCCGATTGAGCATTTAGACTCCTTGGAGAAATGTGACACCTTCCGGATAAACAGTGTCACAACTGAGGCGATCCGACTGAAACTGTTCCCCTTCTCCTTACGAGATAAGGCCAAGCTGTGGCTTAGGGGGAAGGACCCGAATACATTCAACACCTGGGAGAAGCTCTCAAATGCTTTCCTGACAAAGTTCTTTCCCCCCGGGGAAGACCATGAAGCTGAGGAGCGAGATTTCCTCCTTCTCCCAGGCCAGCCACGAGTCCTTGCATGAGGCTTGGACAAGATACAAGGAGATGCAGAGAAGATGTCCCCACCATGAGCTCCCCAAGTGGCAGATCATCAATCTGTTTTATAATGGGTTGAGGGACGATTTAAAATCTTCCATGGACGCCGCGGCTGGAGGGTCCTTCATGTCAAGAAGCGAAGAAGATGCTGGGCAAATTTTGGAAAATATGGCATCCAACAATGAACGGTGGTATGACGAGAGAGCCACACCAAGATCTGGGGGCATCCATAGAGTCGAAGACGTCGACAAATTGTCAAGCAAGTTTGACTTGCTGTCAACCCAGATCTCCGCATTGATGGTAGGCGCCGGTGGCGCCGGTACTCAACAGATTGCTGCAGTGGAATCCGAAGTATTTGGAGAGTTCGACGGTGGTGACATCTCACCACCGTTGGATCAGGCGAGCGCATTATTTTACAATCCTACGGGGAATGCGCCATTTCCACCACGAACCAACTCAAATCCGGCATACTCTCCAAACAACTGGAATCATCCGAACCTTAGTTACCGGGCGCCTTATCAACAGCTGGCTCAACAACATCAGACATATCAGCCGGCTAGGCCCCAACAGTAGTTTCAGCAGCAGCAATATCAGCAGCAACAACCACCACAACAGTATCAACAGTATGCTCCTAGAAATCAGCAGCCCACCCAGCAGCAATACGGCCAGCAGAGGGCCATTTCTCCGGTTGAGTCCCTCTTGACTCAATACATCGCCAATCAGGAGAAGATAAATCTGAAACTGGAGATGTGAAAGGAGTACATGTACCGGTTGATTTCGTGGTGATGGACATGCCGGAAGACAAGCATACCCCAATTATTCTTGGGCGACCCTTTATGGCAACAGCCGGAGTGTTGATAGACGTGAAGAATGGGAAGCTTTACCTCAATGTGGGCCAAGAAAGAGTCGAATTTGACTTAGGCTTGTCGATGAAGCATCCGAATTCCCCGGACGATCTTAATACCAATATGCTGGAGAACGAAGAAGATAGAGCTGTTGAAACAAGTGCCTGGGAAGTGCTCTCGAGGAATCCCCCCGATAGCTTGGGGGACCTTGGAGAGCAAGTTGGCTCCCCAAAGAATGAAGTTGCTAATGAGGCGGTCGCGCGAAGTGTGACCCCTCCCGGATTCCCTAAGTCTCCTCCCACGAGGAGAAAGGGGAAAGAACCCATGGACCTCACCAGCGATGAGGTACGGATCCTGAAAAAGATGGCGGTAGACGCCAATTTGAGGGAGAAGCCCCCGGATCCTGTCGACAAAAGGAGGGTAGTCGAGCAAATCTTTTTACAGCCGCCGACTACACCAATAGCCACAACCTCTGGAGCTGAAGAGATGCCGGATTTTGGGCATCACCCGTATCGCCCACCATGAACATCATCAACGGGCGTCGAGCTAACGACGTTAAACAAAAGCGCTTCGTGGGAGGCAACCCATGTTCTAAACTTTTACTTCCGTTTTTAGGACTATTTCTTAACTTTATTTTATCTATTTTTATAAATAAATCCAGCTGCAACAACTTCCGTCGTGAAACTTAGGCGATTTTTGGATTTTTGCAGAAAACAAGGCCCCAACCGATCGGGTGATAACTCACCCGATCGGTTGGGATGTATCAGCTAACAGCTGTATCAGTGACCAAATGAACCGACCGGGTGGAGAAAGATGAGACCGGGTGAGCAGACCGGGTGACCTGGGGAAACTCTCGGGAAAATTTCAGAATTTGTAAACCGACCGGGTGACAATATGCGAGACCGGTTGAGGGACCGGGTGAGAAACTCTGAGTTCTCGGGAAAATGTGTGGAGCGGCGAACCGATCGGTTGAGTTCTCAACCGATCGGGTCGCCTGTAGCGATTTTTCAGCATCAAATTTTGACCTAAAGTCAACCGATCGGGTGACAACTCACCCGACCGGTTCGACTTAAAACCTATAAATACCCCCGACCTGCCCGTTCGATCCGCCCTCGTCCATTTTCGAATCCCAGACCGACGTTTCGCCTTCTCCTCTTGCGCCTGCCCTCGTTCCTCCCCTAAATCAACCCCAATCGACCCCCACTCTCCCTATCCATCTCTCCATCGATTTCTCTCCATCCTCCTCGATTCCACCCGCACACAAAACCCTAACTTTCACCCATTCTCCCCCAATTTTGAAATTTGCTGAAGAGATTGCCGCGGCTTCACACTTGCTCATATCGAGTAGCATTGGGGGCGTCTACGAGCAACGATCTTCATCTCATTTCGGTAAACTCGCTCCTTAGCTTAATTTTTATTTTGCCCCAAATATTCCATTTTGCTCATTGGTCGTGTTTGTGTTTATTCATTGTATTTTGCATACACACACACACACGACTCCCGCACAATGCCTCCTCGCCGTGCTAAGCCCACCGATGCCAGCTCTTCCAACCCTAGGCCCACCCGTCGCGCTCGTCGCACACAACCCCCCGCTCAATCCACCACCACCAATTCATCTACCACCCCACACACCACTTCCCCGGCTTACATTGGCGACCCGTCATTCCAAGACGACGACCAATCCGACGGATTCGCTGCCATGATCCTCCTAGCTGGACATGGTGGGCGGATAACTCAGGAGTCCGTCGACCGAGACCTACCCTTTCTTCAAAGATTCATTTGCCACATCCGTGAAGATCCACCCGATGTCTCCGAGCTCCATATTCCACCCCCACGACTCCTGGTCCCCATCATAGGCCCCCATCACCACCCCCAGAGGGTGGTGCCCCTGCTTGATTTTTTTTTCCCATACCGCTTTTGTCTCCCCTATGTTTGTGCCCATCTGTCTTTGCGGGGCCCTGCTTTGTCACTGCTAGGGGAGGACCCATTCACGTGTCGCATCACTTCCTTTTTATTATCTTTTCTTTCACTTTCTTGACATCCCCCTTACATATCCCTGCATTTTCACGATCATATCTCATTGCTAGCATTGTCACGACTAGCTTGGGGGAAGTCTGTTTTGCTGTGTTGTCGTGTTTTGTTTTCTCTTTGCTTGTGTGCTTGTTTTACTTTTTGTCATGTCGTGTCGTGTGGTTTGATCGTGTCGTGTCGTGTCGTGTAGTTTGTTCATTTTCCTTCTTTCTTTTTCTATTTTCATGTCGTGTGGTTTGATTTTGATTTTTCTTTATTTTCAGTTTCGTATCTGTGTTTTCCTTATTTTTCATTTCTTTTTTTGTCTGTGCGTATTCCCCCCCATTTTCATTGCCCTCCCGTACTCACTCTTATTGCATTGAGGGCAATGCAAGCTTCAGCTTGGGGGAGTCGCACTTTGTGCGTCATTTGAGTCTTTCTTTTTCGTTTTTGTGTCGTTTTCATCGTGTTTTTAATTTTTCTTTTCTTCTTTTTTATCTCTTTCTCCTAGAGATGAACCCTATGATGAATTGCCACAAAATCACACACACTTAGCATAGCATCGATAATCACACTCACTAACCCTAGGATATCGAGTCCCCTGCATTTCACGCATCGTGGGTCCACTTAGCTTTTTTGTGAGTCGTGTGTCGTGTCTAGCCGTGTGGTGTGCTTCTACTTTGTGATTTACTTTATATACCTGTCCAGGAATGACCCCTAGATTACCATGTTTCGATATGAATATGCGGTACTTATTTCTACTGTCTGCTTCTTCTGCATGCTATATATATCGTACGCTTCATTTCGCATGTGTCGGGATTCCACAATTAAGGACTAGGATAACCCATTTAGCCCATGCTCTAATTAGCGAGAATAGTTTCCTTTGCCCAAGTGTTTAGATTCAGACTTCTTTTTTGTTTTACTTGGTGCAAATCCCCTCGTCGTGTACCGTTCTCCCACTTGGGAGAGTACGCATGTGTATAGCCCAAAAACTCCAAAAATCCAAAAAAAGAGAAAAGAAAAGAAAAACCCAAAAAGAAAAGAAAAGAAAATTTTTGTATAGCCAAAAAGCCAAAAAGAAATGCAAATACCCAAAACCCAAAAAAATTCCCATGTGAATATTTTACTACTTGCCGAGAATAAAGGGAAGGCGAGAATTTGCACCTAGTGTTCTTCTCCACATCATCTCAACCCCCATCGGTTTCGAAAACACTTGGCTTAGGAACTTTTTAGCTATTATCTAGGCTTTAGTGTGGTGATTTCCTTAACCCTAGTTGTGGAGTCCCCGACGCATGATATGTTTCGATTCTCTCTCTATTCTCATGCATGCTTGAACTACATATATTCACCGTCTTATTCAATTCGAATTGATATTTGGGTCATTTCCTGGTTTTGCGTATATCGAGCTTTATCGCACATCGTAGATAGTGACACAGACTGCTAGTGCACGACCACACTCACTCGCGCTTCACCGCGTGGGCCCACGGCACTTGTCTGGACTTGTACTCCTTGGTTTAGTGATGTAATTTGGCGTATTGCTTGCTTGGTGTGTCGTTTTCGATTTTGTTGGCCCTGACGGGCGATCTAGGATATAGAGTTTTCTTTTTCTCTCTTTCTCTCTATTTTTCCCCTCCGAGCTCCTACTCTCACTCGTCTTCCTCGAGGACGAGGAAGAGTTCAGCTTGGGGGATTTTGACGTGCGTTTATATTTCATATATTTACGCACGTTTTCTTCCGTGTTTTTCCGTATTTTATCGCCGTCTTATATTCGTTTTCTCGTGTTTTCTTGTGTTTTCTTGTTTTCTTTCACTTTTCCGTGTTTTCCGTGTTTTGAGGAGTTTACTGGCATTTGGGGCATAAAACGATGATATCATGTGTCTCCGGAGCAACGGGAGGAGTCACGCGTGATCCAGGGGGTCAAACGATGAAGATTGCATCTTTCAGCCCCTCACCCAGTCGGTTGGTCATCTCCAACCGATCGGGTGATGCACGCGTGCACCACCCGGGCGCAGCTTGGAGCTCACGAGAAGTCACCCGGTCGGTTCAGTGACCGGGTCAAAAGCTCAAAGTCTCTGGAAATTCGAAGCTGATTGCCAACCGATCGGGGGACCTTCACCCGATCGGTTCACATGTAGCTGAATTTCAACAGCCAAGACTCGAAGATCCAACCGGTCTCCTCACCCGGTCGGCAGCAAGATCCAACCGGTCGGCACCAAGATCCAACCGACCGCACCAAGATCCAACCGACCGGTTCATCCTGACCGGGTGAAACCCCGCATTTCGCTGTAATTTTGTGAAGCGGTTCAACCGACCGGTTGACTTGTCAACCGATCGGGTGATGTCGTTTTCTATAAATAGAACCCTAGGTTTCCTAGATTCGGGAGTTGGTTATTTTTTACTGTTTTCTTCATTTTGTGACGGCTGTAATTTTCCAGTTTTTGTAAGTTTTCGGATTTTTGTAAAACTTTAGCATTATCTTAATTGCTTTACTATCATTGCATTTCTATTGTCTGATTATGATTTTGACGGTCTATTTTCATTTAGATCGCTTTTAATGAATATTTGTGAGTAGTTCCCAAATCCGGGATTTTGGCGGAAACCCCTTCGTGGGCTCTTCCCGATGCGTCCATAGGGTTAGGAAATCGATAGGGATTAGGAATCTAATGGTTACGCGGGGTGTTTTATTGTCATCGGCGGGAAAAAGACCGCCTTTGACCGTTGGGCCAAGGGGGAATAAACTTGGCGGTTGACTCCCTAGCCATAGCTCACGCCCTTAGCGTAGACGCCGAATCCTAGCGCGCGGGAGCGGCAGGATGAGACGTTGGGAGTTATCGTTGCGAGCTTAGTGCTCCCGGAGTCGATCAGTGTTAATGGACACGGGAGTGCCCACTGATCGAACTCGGGAAGTCCGGCGTATCATCCTGGGCACCGACCGGAATATCGGGCCCATGGGATGCCGGTACCACTTTTAGAGGCAACGTCTCACCATTAGACCCTAATTCCGATCGCCATCCTACCCGTAGGCCGTATCGGCGAGAGTCGCTCGTTGGGGTCGAAACCAAAGTCCCGGGTTTTTCCTTCATATTGTCTATACCTTGCATTCCTTTACCGTGACAACTCATCATTCGATCTGGGCTAGCTTGCCCACGAGGTGATTTTGATCCTCTTTGACACAAGCACATCCTCGCCTCACTGTGTTCGACCCCCAAGTCACACTACAACACCGTGTGCTTGCGGTTACAAATATTTAAATTCCCAGCGCCCCCGTTCGCATCATTGCACAACATCCGATGCGCAGACGCGCACCCGACGGGGGCCGGTCAGAGACAAATTAAAGGGGGAAGCTGGTTGTGGGGGAAGGGAAATGAAAGCGTTAGTTGGATCTCACCGATACATTCGGTGGGATTCAATAGGTTAGGTCAACTAATGATTTAATTAGGGATAATTTATTTAGGGTTAAAATTTAACCACGCCATGGTAAAAAGTTGAAATCCGAGACGCGCTCGTGTTGACACGTAGGGATAGGACTCGCGCACGAAAACATCCGGACAATTAAAACAAAGCACATGCACACAACAAAATCAAGACACCTAGAATTATATCAGCCGTTACAAAAGGGGTCGAGCCGGCCCTAATGAGGATGCGAAAATTGTGAGAGAAGTTTCTTTTATTAGATTATTCCTTAGATCAATTGTATTAGGCTTTTCCTATTCCCTTAGATTAATCTCTAGGTAATTGTCCTTTCATATTGTAATAGTCAATTAGCGATTAGCCTATTTGTGAGATTTATCCTATAATTACAGATCTGAATTTCCAGATCTATATCTAAAAATCCCCCTTTTACCATCAAAACCCTAGCAAAACGCATCGGAATAAATGTGCCACATCACATGCCACCTGCCTATCATTTACTAAGGATTAGTCTCAAAATGGTATGCTTAGATGAGATTGTTGAGAACCACATCCCACTAACTTTTTATGCATATACAAAGGCCAGGGGAGCACAAGTGAAGGAGCATATGATGCGATGATAAGCTTTAACTATGTTATAATCATAACAAAATGTGTGGTTGAGTTTATACAGGGGGAAAATGTGTTTCATCATGTTATTGATTCTTAACAATTCAGATAGTGTTGAAGGTAAGCCTATGTGATTCTGGATATTGATGTCGTCGGTTACTGTGTTGTCCAATTCTCAAGACAATACGATGACGTTATGGACCAGAAGCTGGGTTTTGACTTCGACCCACTACATAGCTTGGAACAAACAGGAGAGGCAAAATTACACTAAACATCAACGATACATCAATGATACTTTATTATGCCATGAATAAGTTATGAATATGCCACATATGGTTGGCCAATGGTTTGCAGAATATATTAATCTGTTGAATGATTCGTAAATAATTTGGTATCTATAGTTTCTTTTATAACAGTAATCCTTAATTTGGTTATTGAGGCTTTATTTAGAGCATCGGTGTCCAATTGTATGTTACCTAATGTTGTGTCTTCATCGAGTTAATGATTCATAGGGAGAACTAAACTAAATGCAAACTGCAGTGCTGTAACTCGGCTATTGTGTTCTTTGTTTAGGATCGATAGTGGGACGACATGTTTTTAGAAGTTTATCCCTGTCATTAACGTTTCAGTTGAGCGATTAGAAGTACTTGGAAATAAATGAAGCATGTATATTTGGACCCAGAAGGGAGAGGGGTTAAAAAAAAAGATCATTTGGACATATACCAAAAATAGCATCTGATTCCCCGCAAGCACTGACGTGGATATTTGTCAACGGATAAGCCAGCTAGTGTTATCCATCTGTTATCTAATAGAAACAGCTATTAATAAAAATTGTTATTGTCTAGAGAGATTATCAACCATATTAAGTCTGCAATCAGAGATGCAGTGGCATTGACTCGGAGTTGCTGAAATTCACAATCATTCTTATCCACATTCACCCTTTCTAAAATTTCTTTGCTTCAAATCCTTCACAGTTCCACGTGTGCATTCATCCAATCCAATCCAAAACAACATTCTGTAGATAGACATGGACCCATTTGCTATCCCTCCTCCTCTATATAAACACCAACACAGTCATCTGTCCCCTTCAGTAATCTATCCATTTCATTTCAATTATCAACTGTAAGAGAGAGAGAAATATGTTGGCCATATTCCACAAAGGATTTGCTCGCCCGCCTCAAGAGCTCAACAGCCCTGAATGCCACCACACAAGGCAAACCAAAAATAGCATCTGATTCCCCGCAAGCACTGACGTGGATATTTGTCAACGGATAAGCCAGCTAGTGTTATCCATCTGTTATCTAATAGAAACAGCTATTAATAAAAATTGTTATTGTCTAGAGAGATTATCAACCATATTAAGTCTGCAATCAGAGATGCAGTGGCATTGACTCGGAGTTGCTGAAATTCACAATCATTCTTATCCCCATTCACCCTTTCTTAAATTTCTTTGCTTCAAATCCTTCACAGTTCCACGTGTGCATCCATCCAATCCAATCCAAAACAACATTCTGTAGATAGACATGGACCCATTTGCTCTCCCTCCTCCTCTATATAAACACCAACACAGTCATCTGTCCCCTTCAGTAATCTATCCATTTCATTTCAATTATCAACTGTAAGAGAGAGAGAAATATGTTGGCCATATTCCACAAGGGATTTGCTCGCCCGCCTCAAGAGCTCATCAGCCCTGAATGCCACCACACGAGGCAAACCAAAAAACCTGAAGACATCCTCAAAGACTTCGTCTCCTCTCACCCCGTCACTTCCGCCTGCGTCACCTTCAGCACCGGCGCCGCCCTCGCCGCCACCTCTGGTCTCAACACCCCCGCTCCCCCATTGTACCACCACAGGTACTGGCTGGTCGGCACTCAGTTAACTGATTAATTGCTGTTGGACTGCATTTGAAGGCTTCATGTTTGTTTGCAGGCTGTTTGCTTGCCTGGATGAGGTGTACTGCGTGTTTGTGGGCAGCCTGAGCAACCTCAGCTCGCTCATTCGGCAGTATGGGCTCTGCGGCAAGTCGACCAACGAGGCAATGCTGGTGATCGAGGCCTACCGCACTCTTCGCGATCGCGGGCCGTACCCTGCTGATCAAGTACTCAAGGACCTCAACGGGTCGTTTGCGTTCGTTGTGTATGATAACAAGACTGGCACCGTGTTTGCCGCTCTGGTATCTATGCGACCATCACCAAAGTGTGATCTGTTATGTGCTTCTCTGGACTATCTCTGAATGTTATTGAAATGTTTGGTTTTAGGATTCGAATGGAGGAGTTGCTTTGTTCTGGGGGATCGCGGCTGATGGGTCTGTTGTGATCTGCGATGATGTGAATGTGATGAAGGGCAGCTGCGGCAAGTCATTTGCCCCTTTCCCAAATGGTAAGAACAGTCCTTTTTCTCACCAGCACGATATAACACCATTTCACAGCCTCCGGCCATTGACCCATCCAAACTTATCGCTGCTTAATGTGTTTGGATCCAAATGTGCAGGTTGTATGTTCCACAGCGAGGGAGGGCTGAGGAGCTTCGAGCGGCCGATGAACAAGATGAAGGCGATGCCGAGGGTGGACAGCGAGGGCACCATGTGCGGTGCCTTCTTCAAGGTCGACAGCTACGCCAAGCTCAGCGCCATGCCTCGCGTCGGAAGCTCCGCAGACTGGACCTCGTGGGAGGACTCGCATTAGTTGATCATGAATCTTGTTTGTTTGGTGGAATATTTATCTCACTTTTGTTGAATTTCTGGTTCTCGTTTTTTTTTTCCTGTTGTTGCTGAGATGCCTTGTTTCTTTCAATGGGCTCGAGAGCTCAGGTCACATTGTACATGTGAATTCCGTGTTTGCATAAATAACTGGATGAGTTCAACTTTGATGCCATTACCGAAATGCATCTATAAACCATTCCGGTCCATCAATCATCCTAACATATGATCAAGACGGTCTTCTTCGTTACATCTATCGTAACTCTACCCATCAATGGTCACTTATGCCGATACAATTGAATGTCATGAATCATGATATGAATGTGTAGCATGGAAATTGAAAATTAGGGAGTGGATTAATAGAGTTTATTGCACAAATTAAAAAAGGTAGTGCAAAATCAGAGTCATAATTAAAAATCACATATTTTAACGGAGTTGGTTACTCGCATATAACATGAGAATTTTTATTCTAATTTATGTATATTATAATTCGAACACAATTACCGCGTATAATATGAGAATTTATCTTACCCTAAATTTAAATTTGTTATTAATTATGTTTATCTTATATATTTTGTGTTGTTTTATTTACATATTGTGACATGGAAAAGAAAAAGGTAAATTGCACTCAGACTCGTTCTTTTGTAGGAGGATCTGTAACTTAACATACATAACCTTTGAAATTCGTAATTAGAGCCCCACGAACAAGGGGTTGACATGGGGTTTAAGTGACAACATAAAGAGCATGTGGTCTAAGCGCTGTTTACCCTAGGAAAATAATAATTATTATCCATGAATAGTTGCATTCGAATTCATATATGGTCAATATGGATATCAGCTAGTCAAGGAGTAAATTTCCTCCTTAATTAGCTCACACATTGTCACCTCTCCTATGTTTTTTGACGATCAATATCTTCATGTTCTAAAACATCAAACTATCAATTTTCAATTGAACTCAAGAGTTTTACTGTTCGTCTAACTGTTGCAAAAATTTTGGTAGTGTGAAACCGGTAAATTTGCGACAAGTGGATGAACGACCAAAACCTCTTAGATTCACTTGAAAATTAATGCTTTACGGTTTTAGAACATTAACATCAAAATGAATGGATCTGATCGAAGGGAAAAATTATGAAATGTGGATTTGACGATAGACAAGGAGAAAATTTTCTTCTTGATTTGATGATGCCCATTGTTCTCTTCATATATAACTTGTAGGAAGAAAAAACCAACCTGACATGCATGCCGGCCAAGCAAGCCAAGGTTTTTAACCCTAATACTATCTATTATACAAAAGAGAGCATGCGATGTGACATTTGTCCCAGTCATCACAAGCTGACTGGGACAAACGTCACATCGCCCCGCCCAGTCAGCTTTGGGATTTTAGGCTTTCTTTTGGGGTTTTGGGCTTTGGGTTTTGTTTTTGGTCTTTTTACCCCTGACGCTACCGACACACACACACACACCCCTATAACTCTCTCTTCTTTTCGGTTGCGCGTGTGCACCGCATCCTTTTCACATGGGTTTTTTTCCGCGTCGTACACTTTATGCACGTGTTATTTCTATTTCTATATAAGTTAACACCCTTTTCTCTCCATCGCTAACAATCCTTGCCAATTTGCCGTCACATCTGTTGTTTGTAATCCACCTCCCCAACAATTCCTTACATTTATAACTGGAGTGCTATTGATTGCACTGCATAAAACCTATGATTTCACCACACTTTTATTTACAAGTTTGTCATTAACTAAATGTATTTTAAAATGACAGTTTTAACCACCGGTTAAATGGTTCCCTACAAAAAAATAGAAAGAAAAAATGTTTGCAGGCTTCTCTCATCCCCTATCGTGTGAGACCAAAGGCTCAAAATTCCCCTCTCTCCGGGGGTGCTTGCAGGTCAGGGTGTTTTTTTGGCCCACCGGGCCGGCCCGGCCCGGGCCCGGCCATGGCCCGCCCGGGCCATGGGCCGGGCCGGCCCGGGCTCAAAAGGAACCCGGGCCGGGCCGGCCCGGCCCGGGTGGGCCAAAGTCTGGCCCAGCCCGGCCCGGCAGCCCGGGCCCGGCTAGGCCGGGCCGAGACGGCCTGAATTAATTAAAAAAAAAATTTTTAAAAAAAAAAACCTTAAAGTCTAATATTTAAAAAATTTTATAAAACATAAAATCTAATAACTAAAAAGCTAAAATATTGTTGTAAACATGTAAAAATTCCAAAAAAATTTTAGAACACTTCTAAAAAATTCAGAAATTTTAAAAACTACGAAAAAACTTTAAACAGTTACAAAGCTCTTAAGAAATAAAAATAGGCCAAATTAAAGTTTTAATTACTTTAAATATTTAATTGTATATGTTAATGTTAGTATGTACTATGTAGTAACTTACTTACAATACAAGAAAAATCTTAATTTTTTTAGAAAAAGTTTAATCCCGAAATTCGCGAAGGTCCCGGGTTGAACCTTTAAATTTTATTAATTGAAATTTTTTTGAGGGGGGGGGACATACGTTGGCCAGCCTAACCCCTCATACATTGGCCAAAACAAGAAACTAATACATGTTATAAACTGCTAATACAAGTAAGTAAATATATCAAGTCTCTGCTGCTTCTTCTACCTCTTCTTCTTCAGAGTCTTCAGACAGGTCGGTCTGATATTGGGTTCTCGATTCAGCCCTGAACCAATCCTTCGCACAAACCGACGCTTCTACTATATCTGGCTTCAGCCGTGACCTCTTGCTCCTAAGAACACGACTACATGCACTAAAAGCAGACTCCGAAGCAATAGTGGATATGGGTACGGCTAAAAAATCACGATCCATCATGGAAAGAATTGGATAGCTATTCTTATACTGTTTCCACCATGACAGAACATCAAAACCCTCATTATTCAAGTCTTCTTCAGAAAATAAATAAGAACTTGACAAATACCTAGACCGTTCATTAGCTGTGTCTGATGTTTTTTGCTTCTTCTTGCACATAATAAGGCGGACTCTGCTTGGAGCACTTGAAGATGCTTGAACATTAGATGTTTGTGTAGAACTACCATATCGTGTCTCATATACAGTAAAAAGTGATCTTAAGCTATTCTTAAAACTAGCTTTGTGTTGTTCTGCTTCATCTTGAAGGTTCATGTTTTCGTAATAGGTATCTAAGAAGTCAAGTACTACATCCTCTTTAAACCGGGGATCTAAAACCTTCGCTATAGAGTATAGCAAAGGAACAGGATTCCAATACTTACGGAGTTTAATCTCCATCTGTTCTATCATTGCCCTAAGGTCTGTAGTCCTAATGGTGTCATTATCACTATGTTTTTGTATGACTTCAGAGATCACCGCTAATTGGTCTAAGCCTAGAACTGAAGTGGAGTAATACATACCAGAAAACTTGTTTGTTGTCAAGTAGAAAATTTCAAAAATTTCATAAAGTTCATCAATAATAAGCCACTCATAATCACTAATTTCATAATCACTATCATTTGCAAGGTATGCACTTGCAAACTCAGTAAGTTGGGTTCTATTTTGTCTAATACAACGTATCATTAGATACGTTGAATTCCACCTATGGGGGACACTAAATTTAAATGCCATATACGGTAGTTGGTTACTACGACAAAACTGCTTATATTCTCTCTTTTTTGTGAACTAGTTGTAATTAAAAGCATAAGGGATCTAGGTTTTTCCAGATAAACAGAAGTAAGTTTTGTAACGGCCTGTTTTCCTAGTCGTATTTTTGGCTATTATGTGCGTGTATTTTTAATTCGTAGATCCACTTATTTTCGTCAGTACATCAACGCGAGCGCGTCGTCATTTTTGGTTTTTTCCGTAGCATAACTTATGGCCTGTCGAATCGTAATTAATCATCAAATCCCTAATTAAGTAATTACTACCAAGTAATTTAACACACCAATTACTTTTCTAGTTGACTCATTACTTTTAACTAGCTTATTTTTCACCTTAACCTAATTACATCTGCCATTAACTTACACTAATTAACCTAACCTATTTGGTCCTAATCAACTGTCGGCAACCACCCTATCACCCTCTTCATTTGCCAGCATCATTCTCCCTACCTCACAACCACCCCCTTAAACATGTCTCCTCACCTTCCCGTTCTTAAATCAAGCCTACAGGAACAAGAGCAGCAACCTGCAGAGAAATCAAACAGCAACCAGCAATACCCCAACGTCTCCACCACCTCCTCCCCACAACAAACACTTCACCTCCCTCATACAATCCAGATCAAAACCATCCCAGAAACAAATCGAAACCAAAATCCAAAATCAACCAATATCATCCCAAATCAGAATCAATCCCTCAGATCGCTCGCTCGCCATCGTTCTCAGGCCACCCTCCGATCCGCCACCATCCGCCGCCGTGTCGAAACCGCCACCCGCCCCGATCTCGTCGTGTCGCGATCGCCCGACCTCGGAGCCGCTCAGCCCCGCCCCGCCTCGATCGTCGTCGGATCCGTGCTCCCGCTACACGTCGTCGCCCCGATCAGCCGTCGACCACCCTGAGAGCCTAGATCCGCGATCGCCGCCTGATTCGGGTTCAATATTACATATTTAACCCCCCCATTTAGCCCTACTTTGTGCTCATGTGATGCTACGTTGTTCTCTAATTCATACGTATTTTCTACACATTTGTTTATTAGAGAAAACACACTATTTGAGCACAAAACAGCATTTAACGATGTAATTCTGCATATTTTATATTTTTCATAGCACCGTCTCGATCTCACGATTTCAACGAATATTTATTTGTATTTTTCTGAGATCTGTGCTAATTTCTATGATTTATTGAATGCAGGATACCATTTAAATGAAGAAATACATTCAAAATACTCTAAATACGGTCGGCAGCCAATGGGAGATTGACACGTGGCGTAGATCTGTCCATTCACGCGCGATCGAACGGTGCGCAGATTATCTCACTTGGAAATCTATCCACCGTTGGATTTTAATCCAACGGCAGTCAACCATCTCCAACGCAGCGAGGAACAGGCGACGTGGCCAAATCTTGTCCGCTGATCGTCGATCCAGTTGCCGAAATGAAGAGGCGACGCGGCGACCTTTTATCCGTTCGATTGTGATCCAACGATCGGGAGCGCGAGGCGACGCGACTTGAGGCGGGCGCGAGATAGATCCACGTGGCGTCAATCAAACGGCAGCCCGCCCGATCGGACGGCCAGAAATCCACCCGCCTCGCGAATTCGAATTCGAACGGAGGAGCGACGTGGCTTTATCACGAGCGTTGATTTCTTATCGAATGGCCGTGATCATCTCCGAATCGATTTCGAAGCGCAGTTTTCCTCCGGCGACGTGGCGTGTTCTGAGGCGTTGGATTTAGATCCAACGGATCTTGTTCTTCCCGCCTGAAGCAAAAGAGAAAGCGACGTGGAGCGATTTGCACCATCCGATCAATCGATCGGACGGTCTGGAATAAATCCGAACTGGGTTCGGATGCGAGATCAAGCGGATGCGGGTGCGCAAATATTAAGGGACACGTGGCGGCCTATAATCGAATCCCGCTTTTGATCGACGGTTCACAGTTGCTCCGCTTTAGATCAGCGGTTTAGATCTATTCGGGTGCGGTTATGCGGGTTTTGAACCCGATAGCACAGTAAACCCGCAATGATTTATATTTAAGCGTATTTAGGGTTTTTTTGAGCGTATTCAAGCAGATTGGGGCGTATTTTGGGCGTATTGGAGGCTCTAGGAGCCGTATTCTCCCCCTGAAAAATTCTGTAAAATTCCAGAGGCTTGTTTTCTTATTTCCAGAGAGTTTGAAGTCTTTTCAAAGAGAATTGGTGATACTTTCTTCAACTTATATCCCGTATTTTGGTGTTTTCTATTGTATTTTGCTATGAACTTGAAGTATTTTGTTATGAAACTTGTTTATTCTGATATTATGAGTAACTAGAACTTATTTGTGCATGGTATGGAGTAGTTAGGGGATATTATTCGTGTTTATTTGGTTGAAATTCCTCGTGCTAAACCGTTAAACGTCGCTAAAATTGTAATCGTTGTTCGTAAATCGACTTTTTTAGATTCCAAAAGAATTAATTTAGTTGATGATCACCCCAAAAGGGTGAGTTTTGATCTCCCCAAAAGGGAGTTTCATACCGTAGTTTTGATCTCTCCAAAAGAGAGTTTCATATCGTATTATAGCTTTAGCGACGATCTTTTTGAATATTTTGCTTGAACCCCCAAAAGGGCATCTTCCGATGAGTTGCTCCCAAAAGGAGAATTCATTGAGTTATATTGGGTATTTTCCGGTGAATTGCTCCCAAAAGGAGAATTCATTGCGTTATACCTATCAACCAAATTAATACGAATCGTTGATCCTAACGAACGCATACCATGTGCAAACTTTTTATAGGTATTTTCGTACACGTATTTCTATGTTTATATTGTTCACGTGTTCACATCACCATCACCGTCATCATTTGTGAAGTGGTTAGTCTCTTTCCGATAGATTTCTATTTGATTTGAATTGTGGTTGCAACAGATTTCTTCCTGTGGATTCGACATCTGGACTCCCAGATTTTACTACTTGTACGGACTCTTGCGCTTGAGAGAAGCACCTTTTCTGTCCCACCAAGTTTTTGGCGCCGTTGCCGGGGAGGAATGGTTTGTGACTACGGTTTATTTCATTTAGAGGACCTTCGGTGAGATCTTTCCACTTTACTGTACATAAAATTTTTTTTATTTTTTATTTTATTTTAATTTTTTTTTTGAAATGGAATATATGAACTTCTATTGCACAAACAATCTTTACGATGCACGATATGCTAATGCACACAAACATAGAATGGAGAAGCTCAAAATTGTCAATTTTAATCAAACTGACTGTGAAACTTTCTTTCAGGCCTGGAGGAGGTTCACAGACATTATATCGAGCTATCAGCAGCATGGGTACACAAATGAAGAGCTTATGGCGTTCTTCCTAGATGGACTACAACCGCAGCTGCAGGAATTATTGGGAGGCATGACGCCGACAGTGGCGTGGGAATACATGGAGTCTCTGCAAGAAAACGAGGAAACCGTGGAAGAGACTTCAGAGAGCGATTCAACGGAGCCTTCGTGCCTCGATCAAGAAGAGCAAAGCGTAGACGTACCTTTGCAATCCTTGAAAGAGGAAGCTTACCAGACTATTCAGACACAGGAGGCCACACCCCATCAATTCCAGGAGAATTTCCTTGCTCGGAGTCGGCAGATTCAAAATTCCATTGAAAATCTTAATTTGATTGCCGCTTGCTTAGAAGAAGGTAATGATTTTGAAACTCGATTTCAAGAATCTAATACGAGTTCATCTTCTATTGCAGGAATACCGAGCGAGGACACGAATACGAATATATACATGGCAGGAAGTGTGTGCAAAAGAGAGGACGAGCTAGCAATTTTGGATGAACGAGAGGAGGAGACAGCTAGGGACAAGGGTTTTGAGATTATCGCCATGGAGTCAGAACCATGCCCTCCTCCAGTTTTGTCCCAAAATCATTTATCCCTCTCCACAATGAACGAGCATCGTACAGAGAGTAGTGCATATCTTTCAGGGAGTAGTCGTCAACTTATTTTAATTTCTTTCACTTATTTTGATGACTACATTTGGAATAATTTTATTTCGAAGAATTTTAAAATAATTTGGACTGACATAACTCATCTCTCGCAGGACATTGGCAAACAGCTTATAGAGATGCTTGGGGTTATGTTGCTGGGGTCCAAATTAGTTTTTGGAGGAAGAATAATCACCGAGGAGCGCAAGGAGCAAATTGAACAACTTCCTCCACCATCAAAGATTCGGGATCCGCCATTTGATCACGGTGTGTTCTTTCCAGTAGTGTAGTTTTTTAATGCTTTCTAGGTTGCTTGCTTGAATAAACTCGTACCTCTTCCAACATTGAGGACAATGTCCATCTTTAGTTGGGGGGTGTGTATGAGACCTTAGTTTCTTTTTTTTTGAGAAGAATAAATCACCAAATCTCATCATTTTAAAACTCATTCATATGCCTCAAATGCGGATGATTATACATTAATTGTGTTCTAAAAATTGTTTATGGCCTGATTAATTATTTTTCCTTCATGGAATTGCCGTTAACATGTTATTCATGAAAACTTTCAATTTCCATGATTAATATCTCGAAATAGTTTGAATTGATTTCATGCATGCTAATGTGATGGAAAAAGCTTAAGTATACACGATTTTTAAGAATAGTCTTCAAGTTGAAGAGGAATGTGGCCATGGTTATTAATGTTTATGTTCGAAAGAATGGGTTCTGAGTTGCTTACAAGAAAAAAAAAGAAAAGAAAGAAAGAAATGAAAAGAAAAATGATGAAAAATGAATGAATATGTATGTCACTAATAAATAACTTGGTTGGCTCGAGTAGTACAGTCCGAGGGGTCCTTCTTGGCCTAATGCCCTATGATCGTCCGATTTGGGAGCCATTGACCGGAAACTCACTCATTTGATGGAGCGATCCAAGTTATACTTTTTTCTGCGAATGTTGCTTGATGCGCGTTACGCGGAACGAATAAAAGAAAAGAAATGGTGAATATACTAAGCAACTTCAATACCCATGTCTTGAATGATTATTTTGATAGGCCAATTCCTTGGAAACACGAAAACTAGTATATAACGACGTGTTATACTTTCGCTTGCGCAAAACGATGCTTGTATGATTTTTATTCAAATTAAATTAGAGAAAACATCGTGTGATTGATCTTGGTCATGGATTGTGTATATTGATGGTCAAGACCATGTTGGAATGCGTATTATTGAGCCATGCCATGAGCAATTTGAAAGAACTTATTGTTTTATTACTCATTCGTATTTATCGCTATTTTTGCTAGAGACTAGCAAATCGCTAGTTGGGGGGTGTGATTCGGGTTCAATATTACATATTTAACCCCCCCATTTAGCCCTACTTTGTGCTCATGTGATGCTACGTTGTTCTCTAATTCATACGTATTTTCTACACATTTGTTTATTAGAGAAAACACACTATTTGAGCACAAAACAGCATTTAACGATGTAATTCTGCATATTTTATATTTTTCATAGCACCGTCTCGATCTCACGATTCCAACGAATATTTATTTGTATTTTTCTGAGATCTGTGCTAATTTCTATGATTTATTGAATGCAGGATACCATTTAAATGAAGAAATACATTCAAAATACTCTAAATACGGTCGGCAGCCAATGTGAGATTGTCAAGTGGCGTAGATCTGTCCATTCACGCGCGATCGAACGGTGTGCAGATTATCTCACTTGGAAATCTATCCACCGTTGGATTTTAATCCAACGGCAGTCAACCATCTCCAACGCAGCGAGGAACAGGCGACGTGGCCAAATCTTGTCCGCTGATCGTCGATCCAGTTGCCGAAATGAAGAGGCGACGCGGCGACCTTTTATCCGTTCGATTGTGATCCAACGATCGGGAGCGCGAGGCGACGCGACTTGAGGCGGGCGCGAGATAGATCCACGTGGCGTCAATCAAACGGCAGCCCGCCCGATCGGACGGCCAGAAATCCACCCGCCTCGCGAATTCGAATTCGAACGGAGGAGCGACGTGGCTTTATCACGAGCGTTGATTTCTTATCGAATGGCCGTGATCATCTCCGAATCGATTTCGAAGCGCAGTTTTCCTCCGGCGACGTGGCGTGTTCTGAGGCGTTGGATTTAGATCCAACGGATCTTGTTCTTCCCGCCTGAAGCAAAAGAGAAAGCGACGTGGAGCGATTTGCACCATCCGATCAATCGATCGGACGGTCTGGAATAAATCCGAACTGGGTTCGGATGCGAGATCAAGCGGATGCGGGTGCGCAAATATTAAGGGACACGTGGCGGCCTATAATCGAATCCCGCTTTTGATCGACGGTTCACAGTTGCTCCGCTTTAGATCAGCGGTTTAGATCTATTCGGGTGCGGTTATGCGGGTTTTGAACCCGATAGCACAGTAAACCCGCAATGATTTATATTTAAGCGTATTTAGGGTTTTTTTGAGCGTATTCAAGCAGATTGGGGCGTATTTTGGGCGTATTGGAGGCTCTAGGAGCCGTATTCTCCCCCTGAAAAATTCTGTAAAATTCCAGAGGCTTGTTTTCTTATTTCCAGAGAGTTTGAAGTCTTTTCAAAGAGAATTGGTGATACTTTCTTCAACTTATATCCCGTATTTTGGTGTTTTCTATTGTATTTTGCTATGAACTTGAAGTATTTTGTTATGAAACTTGTTTATTCTGATATTATGAGTAACTAGAACTTATTTGTGCATGGTATGGAGTAGTTAGGGGATATTATTCGTGTTTATTTGGTTGAAATTCCTCGTGCTAAACCGTTAAACGTCGCTAAAATTGTAATCGTTGTTCGTAAATCGACTTTTTTAGATTCCAAAAGAATTAATTTAGTTGATGATCACCCCAAAAGGGTGAGTTTTGATCTCCCCAAAAGGGAGTTTCATACCGTAGTTTTGATCTCTCCAAAAGAGAGTTTCATATCGTATTATAGCTTTAGCGACGATCTTTTTGAATATTTTGCTTGAACCCCCAAAAGGGCATCTTCCGATGAGTTGCTCCCAAAAGGAGAATTCATTGAGTTATATTGGGTATTTTCCGGTGAATTGCTCCCAAAAGGAGAATTCATTGCGTTATACCTATCAACCAAATTAATACGAATCGTTGATCCTAACGAACCCATACCATGTGCAAAATTTTTATAGGTATTTTCGTACACGTATTTCTATGTTTATATTGTTCACGTGTTCACATCACCATCACCGTCATCATTTGTGAAGTGGTTAGTATCTTTCCGATAGATTTCTATTTGATTTGAATTGTGGTTGCAACAGATTTCTTCCCGTGGATTCGACATCTGGACTCCCAGATTTTACTACTTGTACGGACTCTTGCGCTTGAGAGAAGCACCTTTTCGGTCCCACCACCGCCGCCGCACCTCGAATCCCGCCGCCCCGCCGCTTGATCGCCGCTCTGCCGCTTGATCGCCGCCCCGCCGAGCTCCCAGGCCCGTCGCCACGTCCCCGAGCCCCCTGCCGCCCCCGATCCATCGCCTGGCCGCCTCCCTTGCGCCGCCGTGCCCCCTCCCTCGGAACGCCGTCGCCGCCCCTGATCTCCCCCGCCAGCGCCCCTGCATCAAAAAAAAAAGAGGGGGAACGAAGAGAAAGAGACAGAGAAGATGGTGAGTAAGAGAGAAGGGGTTAAGTAAATATAAGTTTTATTATTATTATTATTAAAGTTAAGTTATAATTTAATAAGTTTTAAGTTTAAAATAGTTAAGGTTATTTACATAAGTTAAGTTAAATGTCACAGTCAAGTTTTTAAGTTATTGTTATTGAGTTAAGTTAATTTAAAGTTCTAATTAAATTTTAGTACTAAGTTAAGTTAGATAAGTAAATTAATTCTCATAAGTTAAGTTTTATTAAATTGTGTAGCTAACTTGCAGTGTAACCTACGTGAACCAGGTACACCGACCGCCTTTCAAAACGCGCCTTCCACATCAAGGCAATTCGGTAACTCATCGTACCCATGACATGGGTCTTAAAAACAAAAACAAATGCATGCCAAACTAGTTTTATTTCATTATTACAGTGTTTCCATTTCTGAGCTGTTAGCTAAATTGCACGGTATCGTATCGTAAATTGCACAGTATCGTAAAGGGAGAATTGGGCTACTTGACATGATTGACAGAAAATTGTGACTGGAAATGTAAAATTGCACTGACACTGGGTTTTGGGGTAACTTATAATGGCGAGGGTACGGGAGCGACTAGTCCAGCCTTTGTTGTCACCGTGCGGGTTCTAGCAACCCATAACAGTGCCGGTGACAACCGTCACAGATCACAGATCACAGATTATTGCACAGTACTCAGAGAATTGGTTCGCCCGGGTAGCACCCGCGGCAAGAGTTGGCCTCTTGGTTGCTTACTGTACCCCGCATTATAAGGCACAGTCTAGGTAAAGGCACAATTAGACTCTCGCATCATAGTTACTTTTAACATTGCACTTTTAACTGCTAGAAATTGTTGATAGCTGTAAAACTGTGAAGTTTACTTTTTCTGCTCATTTTCTCTTACTATTATTGTTCGTATTTTACCTCTTTTCTTTTAAAATGCCATGCTTGTATATTTGTTTCAATATCCATGTATAGAGATACTTTGAGTTACGTCTGATCCTGGCGACCCTTCTCTTTGTGGTGGACTCGCCAGATATCTCACAGGTCGAGGAGTTTGCACCAGAGGCCGCAGACGCTGAGTTTGTGGTTGAGTACGACCAGCAGGACCAGCAGGACCCTGTGTATTGAGAGTGAGTGTGAGAGAATTGCTTTGTTGTTTTCAGAGTGGTTTGATGTATCATTTGTACTTTCATTTGTAATTTTCTTTTCCTGTTAGCTGCTGGATTGTAATAAGGTAGTGTACCACTTTCATTACCAGTATTTTGGCGTATTTCTGCAACGTAGCCTGTGTTGACTTCATTGGTGCCTAGCAGGACTTGTGCATGTTCCAAGCAGTAACGGGCCCCGTAAGTGGGTCGTTACAAGTTTGGTGGCCCATGCAGGTCCGCGCTACATGCCACATGAACAATACAGGAAGTTCAGAATATGTCGTATAAAATACTCAATGAGACTGATCAAACCTTATGGAATGCAGATAAGCCATGGAAAGGAACACTTCGGGAAGCGATGACAGTGCCTTTGGATCCGGGATCAACCACCAGGATGGGGGTCCCAACCAAAATGATGTTGGCAATGGAGCCAACAACGGTTCGGGCGCAACAGTATTCCCGACTGCACCGTTGTCTGCCGAAGATTGCATGCGGGGCATGTATGCCCTTCATCAGCAACTTGGACAGGCCTTGGAACATGCTTTGCACAGAGAGCAACGAGCTGACCCAAGTGCTTATCATTTTCGAGGGATGAGCCCGAAGACCTTCGCATGGACTGAGAGCCATATTCAGGCGGAAGAATGGCTCAAGCGCATCACTGATGATCTGAGAGCATCTCAGATTCGAGAAGAAGCCTGGGTGGCTGTCGTCAAGAGGCAACTGACAGATGGTGCTAGAGACTGGTGGAAGGCGGTTGAAGACCGCTTGGGATTACCGATTTCATGGGATGTATTTACAAGTACCTTCAACGCTCAGTACTTTCCCCCACACGCAACGATCAAGATGAGGAAGAAGTTCATCAACCTGAAGCAGGGTTCGATGACGGTGGATCAATATGACGCTGAGTTCTCCAGGCTCAGCAGGTTTGCTCGAGAGATGGTTACAAATGCTTTGACTCGAGCCCAGCAGTTCCAGCAGGGGCTCAATATTGAGATTCGAAGGATGATGGTCGGTGCTAGCCCGACCACACATGCTGAAGTTCTGGCCATTGCTCGTAACCATGAGATGGTTGAAGAGGAGGAAAAGGAAGAACGCATGCTGGCAGCATCTGCGAGGCCCCCACCGACCCAAGCTGGGCCAAGCAGACGGCCACAGATGCACCGCCCTATTCAGCAGGTTCAGTTTAAGAGGCCAGGACCACAGCAGCAGGCCCTCCCGGTTTGCCACTTTTGCGGAAAGTCTGGACACTTCAAGTCTGAGTGTCGAGGATTTTTAGGCCTTTGTTTGGTTTGTGGAGACCCTGGACACGTGGCTAGAAATTGCCCACATCATAAGCCACGTGCTCCAGCTCCGGTTCCAGCTCCAGCTCCTCGTGCTGCCCCGACTGGGAACGACCCACAGCGTCCACCACTACCTCCACAGCAGAGGGTGTTCCAGCAGGCAAGGCAGCCACCACCGAGACGCCAGGCTTATACCATGACTGTCGAAGAGGCCGAGGCCACCGGTGAAGTGATCACAGGTATAATTCTTGCATTATTAGTATATCTTTTCTTTCATTAGCATTGGTTGCTTAGATTAGTGTTTGAACCTAGGTGTCTTGCTAGTAGCTGGGAATCCCGCCCTCTCCTTGTTCGACTCGGGAGCATCACACTGCTTTCTAGCGAGTCGATTCGTTCGCACCCATACCGTTCCTGTTACAACCTTATCTACCGGTTGGAACGTCAATACGGGTGGCGGAGTGATAAAGGCGACCAGTGGGTATCCTCAATGCCCCGTGGTGATTTGTGGGCGAGCTTTATTCGCTAACTTCATGATGATTGATATCCCGAACTTTGATGCTGTATTCGGGATGGATTGGTTGGGAACTTTCCATGCCACCATCGACTGTTGTCGAAGTAGGGTAGTCTTCGACATTCCTGATCATCCGAAGTTCGAGTTCATTAGTGGGAGCAGATCTGTAGGCCCGGTGAAGTATAAGGCCAAGTCGACTGAAGCAGTAGCAGCCGCGATGGAAGCTGAGCCCGAAGTACCAGAAGTGGTTCGAGAGTTCTTGGATGTATTTCGAGATGACCTTACAGGTTTACCTCCGGATCGCACCCTTAAATTTGCCATCGAACTAATGCCAGGAGCCCAACCTATGTCCAAAGGACCGTATCGTCTAGCACCTTCTGAGCTAGAAGAATTGCGGATCCAACTTGATGATCTACTGAAGAAGGGATGGATACGACCCAGTGTATCTCCCTGGGGATCTCCTATATTGCTGGTGAAGAAGAAAGACGGATCCCTTTGTATGTGCGTTGACTACCGCGAGCTGAACATAGTCACCGTGAAGAACAAGTACCATCTACCGCGTATCGACGATCTTTTTGACCAGCTCGGTGGGTCAAGCGTCTATTCGAAGCTGGATCTGAGGACAGGGTACCATCAAGTGAAGGTGAAGGATGAAGATGTTCCCAAGACTGCATTCAGGACTAGATACGGACATTATGAGTACTTAGTGATGTCGTTTGGTGTGACCAATGCACCCGCGGTATTTATGAGTCTCATGAACCAAGTATTGTATGAATACTTGGACAAGTTCGTTGTAGTCTACATCGACGACATTCTCATCTACTCAAAGAATGCGGTGGAACATGCAGAGCATCTTAGGAAGGTTCTCGAGACCCTGAGAAGACACCAGCTTTATGCCAAACTTAGCAAGTGCGAGTTCTGGCTAAACAAGGTGGCATTTCTAGGCCACGTGGTGTCCGGAGCAGGGATTGCTGTTGATCCTGAAAAAGTAGCCGCTGTTCAAAACTGGCCAGTCCCCCAAACGGTGACTGAGATTCGAAGCTTCTTGGGACTAGCTGGCTACTACCGGAGGTTCATCAAAGATTTCTCGAAGATCGCAGGAGCCATGACGCGATTAACGAGAAAGGATGTGATGTTTGTTTGGTCGAAAGCATGTGAGGATGCTTTCCAGGAGCTGAAGAAGAGATTGACGACTGCACCCATCTTGATCATTCCAGACCGATCAGGAGGATTTGAAGTCTTCTGCGATGCATCTGGCAAAGGACTCGGATGCGTGCTACATCAGCATGGTCGAGTCGTAGCATATGCATCCAGGTAGTTGAAGATCCATGAGAAGAACTACCCCACTCATGATCTTGAATTGGCGGCAGTGATTTTTGCATTGAAGATTTGGAGGCACTTCCTATTGGGTGAGCACGTGAAGGTGTTCTCGGATCACAAGAGTCTGAAGTATCTCTTCACTCAGAAGGAGCTCAACATGCGTCAGAGACGATGGGTCGAGCTCATGGCAGATTATGACATTGACCTTCAGTACCATCCTGGGAAAGTCAATGTTGTACCGGATGCATTGAGTTGTCTTCTAGCAGTGATGACCCTTACGACTCAGTGGAGATTGCAGCAAGAGATCCGGGACATGGGTATAGAAGTGATTCTACCAGGGATGACTGCATCTTTGATGGGCATGCATATCCAGTCGACCTTGGTAGAGAGGATCAAGTCTACTCAGATAGAGGATGAGAAGCTACGGAAGATTAGAGATCTGGTGATGGCAGGCCAGAGACCAGAGTTCAAGATTCATGCAGATGGATCCTTGAGGTTTGAGGACAGGATATGTGTACCGTCCGATGCCATTAGAGAGGAGCTATTAGAGGAGGCTCACAGTTCTCCTTACTCTATACATCCTGGAGGTACCAAGATGTATCAGGATCTGCGACAGCATTACTGGTGGCATGTCATGAAGAGAAGCGTCGCTCGGAGCGTAGCGAAGTGTATTGTGTGCCAGTAGGTGAAGGCTGAACACCAGAGAACTGTCGGTTTGTTGCAGCCATTGTCCATTCCAGAGTGGAAATGGCAGCACATCACGATGGGCTTCGTGACTGGTCTACCCAAGAGTACAAAGCAGAATGACGATGTCTGGGTGATCGTAGACCGATTGACCAAGACTGCGCATTTCATTCCTTTCAGAGTAGGCCAGTCTACGGAAGTATTGGCCAAGAAGTACATGATGAGATTGTGAAGATGCATGGAGTTCCTATCAGCATTGTCTCGGACAGAGACACCAGGTTCACATCTCGTTTCTGGAGGAGCCTTCAGGAGAGCTTGGGGACTCACTTGAGTTTTAGTACGGCTTACCATCCGCAGACAGATGGTCAGTCAGAGCGTACTATTCAGATACTGGAAGACATGCTGCGGGCATGTATGCTAGATTTCAAAGGATCATGGGAAGATCATCTCCATTTGGTGGAGTTTGCATACAACAACAGCTACCAGTCTAGCATTGGTATGTCACCTTTCGCGGCACTGTATGTGAGAAAGTGTCGATCCCCCTTGAGCTGGGATGATGTAGGAGATCGAGAGTTGGTTGGTCCTGAGCTAATCACCGAAGCCGTGGATGTGGTTCGGATCATCAGAGAGAAGCTGCAGCTGGCTCAGGACAGGTACAAGCATTGGGCAGATGCGAAGCGTCGACATCTGGAGTTCCAACCCGGTGATCATGTTTTTCTGAAGATCTCGCCCAACCGAGGATTGATTCGTTTTGGTCGAAGAGGAAAGCTCAGTCCTCGATTCATTGGGCCTTTCGATATTCTGGAGCGAGTAGGAGAGGTGGCATACAAGCTTGCATTACCCCCTGCCTTAGAGGGAGTGCATAATGTATTCCACATTTCGCAGTTGCGTCGCTATGTGAGCGACCCGAGTCATGTCGTGGACTACTCAGAGATCGCAGTTCGTCCAGACTTGACGTACGAGCAGCAACCTGTAGAGATCCTTGATCGACGCCAGAAAGTCTTCAGGAACATGACTATTGATCTAGTCAGAGTGATGTGGCGTCGCGACTCGCCAGGGGAGTCTACCTGGGAGCGAGAGGATGAGATGCGAGAATGTTACCCCTACCTCTTCCCTGCCCTATAGAGAATTCCGGGGACGGAATTATTCTAAGGAGGGTAGGATGTAACGGCCTGTTTTCCTAGTCGTATTTTTGGCTATTATGTGCGTGTATTTTTAATTCATAGATCCACTTATTTTCGTCAGTATGTCAACGCGAGCGCGTCGTCATTTTTGGTTTTTTCCGTAGCATAACTTATGGCCTGTCGAATCGTAATTAATCATCAAATCCCTAATTAAGTAATTACTACCAAGTAATTTAACACACCAATTACTTTTCTAGTTGACTCATTACTTTTAACTAGCTTATTTTTCACCTTAACCTAATTACATCTGCCATTAACTTACACTAATTAACCAAACCTATTTGGTCCTAATCAACTGTCGGCAACCACCCTATCCCCCTCTTCATTTGCCAGCATCATTCTCCCTACCTCACAACCACCCCCTTAAACATGTCTCCTCACCTTCCCGTTCTTAAATCAAGCCTACAGGAACAAGAGCAGCAACCTGCAGAGAAATCAAACAGCAACCAGCAATACCCCAACGTCTCCACCACCTCCTCCCCACAACAAACACTTCACCTCCCTCATACAATCCAGATCAAAACCATCCCAGAAACAAATCGAAACCAAAATCCAAAATCAACCAATATCATCCCAAATCAGAATCAATCCCTCAGATCGCTCGCTCGCCGTCGTTCTCAGGCCACCCTCCGATCCGCCACCATCCGCCGTCGTGTCGAAACCGCAGCCCGCCCCCGATCTCGTCGCGTCGCGATCACCCGACCTCAGAGCCGCTCAGCCCCGCCCCGCCTCGATCGCCGTCGGATCCGTGCCCCCGCTGCACGTCGCCGCCCCGATCAACCGTCGACCACCCTGAGAGCCCAGATCCCCGATCACCGCCGCCGCACCTCGAATCCCGCCGCCCCGCCGCTTGATCGCCGCCCCGCCGAGCTCCCAGGCCCGTCGCCACGTCCCCGAGCCCCCTGCCGCCCCCGATCCATCGCCTGGCTGCCTCCCTTGCGCCGCCGTGCCCCCTCCCTCGGAACGCCGTCGCCGCCCCTGATCTCCCCCGCCAGTGCCCCTGCATCAAAAAAAAGAGGGGGAACGAAGAGAAAGAGACAGAGAAGAGGGTGAGTAAGAGAGAAGGGGTTAAGTAAATATAAGTTTTATTATTATTATTATTAAATTTAAGTTATAATTTAATAAGTTTTAAGTTTAAAATAGTTAAGGTTATTTATATAAGTTAAGTTAAATGTCCCAGTCAAGTTTTTAAGTTATTGTTACTGAGTTAAGTTAATTTAAAGTTCTAATTAAATTTTAGTACTAAGTTAAGTTAGATAAGTAAATTAATTCTCATAAGTTAAGTTTTATTAAATTGTGTAGCTAACTTGCCGTGTAACCTACGTGAACTAGGTACACCGACCGCCTTTCAAAACGCGCCTTCCACGTCAAGGCAATTCGGTAACTCATCATACCCATGACATGGGTCTTAAAAACAAAAACAAATGCATGCCAAACTAGTTTTATTTCATTATTACAGTGTTTCCATTTTTGAGCTGTTAGCTAAATTGCACGTTATCGTATCGTAAATTGCACAGTATCGTAAAGGGAGAATTGGGCTACTTGACATGATTGACAGAAAATTGTGACTGGAAATGTAAAATTGCACTGACACTGGGTTTTGGGGTAACTTATAATGGCGAGGGTACGGGAGCGACTAGTCCAGCCTTTGTTGTCACCGTGCGGGTTCTAGCAACCCATAACAGTGCCGGTGACAACCGTCACAGATCACAGATCACAGATTATTGCACAGTACTCAGAGAATTGGTTTGCCCGGGTAGCACCCGCGGCAAGAGTTGGCCTCTTGGTTGCTTACTGTACCCCGCATTATAAGTCATAGTCTAGGTAAAGGCACAATTAGACTCTCGCATCATAGTTACTTTTAACATTGCACTTTTAACTGCTAGAAATTGTTGATAGCTGTAAAACTACGAAGTTTACTTTTTCTGCTCATTTTCTCTTACTATTATTGTTCATACTTTACCTCTTTTCTTTTAAAATGCCATGCTTGTATATTTGTTTCAATATCCATGTATAGAGATACTTTGAGTTACGTCTGATCCTGGCGACCCTTCTCTTTGTGGTGGACTCGCCAGATATCTCACAGGTCGAGGAGTTTGCACCAGAGGCCGCAGACGCTGAGTTTGTGGTTGAGTACGACCAGCAGGACCAGCAGGACCCTGTGTATTGAGAGTGAGTGTGAGAGAATTGCTTTGTTGTTTTCAGAGTGGTTTGATGTATCATTTGTACTTTCGTTTGTAATTTTCTTTTCCTGTTAGCTGCTGGATTGTAATAAGGTAGTGTACCACTTTCATTATCAGTATTTTGGCGTATTTCTGCAACGTAGCCTGTGTTGACTTCATTGGTGCCTAGCAGGACTTGTGCATGTTCCAAGCAGTAACGGGCCCCGTAAGTGGGTCGTTACAAGTTTTAGCCCATCCTGAACTACTAAGTTTAAAACATGGCATGCACAACGTTGATGAAAAATTAAACCATCTAGATCTGGGTTTCATTGACGTTGCAAAAAAGAAATGGCTAAAGTATTATTCGAAGCATTATCAAAAGTAATTGATACAATTTGTTTCTCAATATCATAATCATGACAAATATTTTGCAAAGTTCTACCAATGTGTGCACCCTTGTGTGCATACTCTAACACCTTAAAACCTATAATTCTTTTCTGAATGATATAATCATCGTCTGTAAAATGGGCCGTAAGACACAGGTATGATGAACCCCATTTTGTAGTCAATATGTCAGAAGTTAAAGAAATTCTAGATTCTAAATTAAGAAAAATCTGATACAATTTTGCCTGTCCATCATGAAACATACTCATACAATCTTTTCTAAGGGTGTGCCTAGATAATTTTCTAAATGCAGGGTTAAATACATTTTGCTGTAATCGCTCAAAGTCTGGGCTTTCAGCATAATTTAGAGGTTGCTCTTTGCATAACACAAATCTCGCCATCTCTTTTCTCATATTTTTAACAGAATATGAGAAAGGAGTAAGAGAGGAAGATGATGAAGATAAATTTAATGTTGCTTGTCTAGCATCTTTTTTAACATGCGATTTCATGTGTCTTAGCAGATGCGAAGTGCCGGCAGTATGTGCGGTAGCAAAACTAGTTCTATATATCTTACAGAATGCACGAATTTGTTCGATGCCATTACTGTCTTTTACCATTTCACGTGAAAAGTGCTCCCAAACACCGGACTTTTGTCCTTTCTTTTGGGTTTGTGTAGAAGGTGCAGCATGTGAAGCAGGGGTAGATGTTTGTGCCGGTGAACTTGTGTACGTGTGAGCAGCATGCGAGAAAGGTGAATGTGCAGGTGGTGGCATGACGGGGCTAGGATTATTACTAGCCCCAAAGTTATCTGGTTCTTGTGTTTCAATATTTGCTATATCAGGATTAAAACTAGCCCCTACGTTACCACGTAGTAAATCAGCATAATATTAAAAATCGGCAGTATTAGTATCATCATATATATTAAAATTCATATTTATCTTCCTAGACGGTGATCTTGACATTATGCTAATCTAAACTTTATACTACAGAAACCTGTTTGAGCCTTTGAGGATGACCCGAGTTGTAGAGACCGGACGCAGCGAATTTGAGTAGCGAATTGGAGTAGCTAGACGGTTGACGATAGTCGCGAGATTGACGACTGTAGAGACGGTAGTAGCGAGAGTTGTAGAACACCGGGTAGAGCCGTAGAGAGGTATTTAGAGAATTAGAGTTTATAGATTTTGTGAGGGAAGAGATGAATGTAGAGATTTTGTGAGAGAAGAAGAGATGGGGAGGAGGGGTTTTATAGAAGAAATTTGGATTAAAAAAATAAAAAAATAAAAAAAAGGGGCCGTTGCCAAATGTGCAAATTTTTGCCCGTTTGGCAACGGCTCCAAAAGAGCCGTTGCTTGCCCGGCCCCGGGCCGGGGCGGGCCCGGTCCCGGGGCCGGGCCGGAGGGGGGGGGGGGGACCCAGCCCGGCCCTGGGGCCGGGCCCGGGCCGCAGCCCGACACGGGTTTTGGAACCCGGGCCCGGGCCGGGCCGCCGGGCCTGGCGGGCCCCGGGCCCAATTTACACCATGACTTGCAGGCTTCTCTCCCCTTGCCCTCAAAGTTCCCCTCGTCATGTCAATCCATTAGAAATACAGAACAATTTCTTGACATCAATCCGCAGACTGAAGCTAATCGAGGGCTGCAAGGGGCCCACCCAGGTCTATGCCGTCAACCCCTCCTCCTCTACCAACTCCTCTCCGGCTCTTCCTCGTGGGCCAACGACCGGCCCAGCCTCCGGCCCACATTCTCCCTCCGATCCAAATCATCCCAATAATAGCACAGTCACTCTATGTCTCCGTCCATCATCCTTTCCTTGGCACCCTCCTCCCCTACGGCCACCCCTCCCTGGCCCGACCAAATCGAGTCAGCCATCGACTCTCTATTGTAGTTTTGTTATACTTGGTTTCCAGAGTTGATTTATTTCTTCGACTTCAGTTTCCTTTTGCTTCAAGAGCTTAGTTAGAGGTACCACCCGAAGGCCGGCTCTGATCGGTTTCTCTGCATTCACTTCCATGTCTTTAATTTGGTTCGGCTTCTCCTCCAGTGATGTCTCCATTTCGCTCTGCGTCCTTTGCAAGTGAATAGCCACTTTTTTGTGTTTCAGTGGGTAATGAGGAGGGTCAATATGGGAAATAAAAAATGAATTTAACAATTTATAAAATTTAATTGGTGAATTCATAAATTCTTTTGACGGCACTCATATAACTGTTAAAGACGAAACTAAGACAATAAACCTTTGATAGTGTGTGATCGATCGGCAAGAAAGTGGTTCTACTTTTTATAGAAATTTACATGCAAGGCCTAATTTGTTAAATAAAGTGATATTCTGTAGACCATTGTTGCTCAGAAAACTTATTGAAAAAAAAATTGCAGTACCACGGAATTGATGTATATCTTAACGTGCGAATAATGTGTTTTATTTGACATACTACCAATATAATAATATCAAAAAAGCTCATTGAAGATTCAGAATGTCAAGTATATGAGTGTGAAAAAAGTTTGAACTTTGACAAGAAATAGAACCTAAAGTAAATCAATGCAAAATTAGAAAGCTGTTATCCCTACTAATGTGGACCTTTGGTTATCGTATGGCCTTTTTGCTTCTATTGATTTAATAAAGGGGAATTCACATAAAAATACCCTAACTTTTGGGGGGCGCTTTCATATTAATACCCTGAACTTTTAAGTAGTACAAATCTATGTTGAGTATTGATTCCCCGGATTTGGTTTTGATGATGAACAAACATAAATATCATGCACTAATTCTCTTTGAGCGCAGTTATGGAGATCGTCGCCAAACTACTTTGTACATCTCAAGCGACGTTCCAAGACTTCTTAAAGCGCGTGATCGTTGTGCCTGAAGCTTCGTTGAAGCTCAAGGAGTTATTAATGAAGTCTAGAGATTCGGATTGAAGCTTTGAAGACGGTTCGTCATGTTTATTTAATTTATTGTCTTCTAGCTTCATAGTATAGAATGTTAAGCCTTGATTGGGATTTACTTATCTATCTTCATAACGCTCATATCTTTGATCTACGATTGTCTTAGAAGCCATTAGAATCTTTCCCGAAGCTTATCGCTTCATTTCACGGCTTCTTATGCATCTTAGTTGGTTCAAGAAGAAGAACCAACCGACTAGATGACAATCTAGTCGGTTGGAAATCCTTCTTGAACCGACTAGATATCCTAGTTCAATTCAGCCTAGGCACTGTTGACCAATTAGTCGGTCCAAGAAGGTTCACCGACCGACTAGTTGTCAAACTAGTCGGTTGGGAATCCTTCTCAGATCGACTAGTTATCCTTATATATTTCAGCCTAGCTACTGTTGACAAGTTAGTCGGTCAAATAACATTCACCGACCGACTAGTTGTCAAACTAGTCGGTTGTCAATCCTTCTTAGACCGACTAGTTTTCCTTGTGAAATTCAGCTCATTTACTGTTGATCAATTAGTTGGTCCAAGAAGGTTCACCGACCGACTAGTTGTCAAACTAGTCGGTTGGTGTCTCTTCTTATACCGACTAGTTCTATCTCTTGATTTCACTATCTTCCCTGTCAACCATCTAGTCGGTCCAAGAAGGTTCACCGATCGACTAGTTGCAAAACTAATCGGTCAGTGATCCTTCTTAGACCGATTAAGCAGCTTCAGAAATAGAGCCGTTGGGCATTTAATGCCACGATTTTTGCTGAACTCTTCTCCCTCTCCTATATATACTTGATGAGCTTCAAGCTTGCATTCAAGGCTGCCATTATTGAGATTTAGAGAATCAAAGAGAAAGTATTAAACTCTCATTTCTAAGCTCTCTCTTCTCACAAGAATCTCTCCCTCACTCTTTGAGCACTAATTTCCTCAAGAGAGATTCTCATTCATTGTGAGCTACTCAAGCTAAGAGCTTGAATCCAAGTCACCAACTTCTCCCTAGCCATCTATTTCTGCTCATCTTGGTGGAGTTAGGGTTTGGTGCTTGCTTCTTCCTCAAAATCCTTCTTGCTCTAAAATCAGTAAGTTTTACTCAAGGCATAAGGTTTTATGGTAAGTGATTTATTGTTTCATTTAAATTGATATTTAAGGTTTATCTCTCGGTTATGAGAGAAGATCGTGATCCCGGTTTGTGGGAGTCACGTTTTCGATTTGTGTATGATTTGATCTTGTAGAAGTTTTCTACAAGAATTTCATAGTGCAAACTTGAGTTAGAGGATTCTAGCTCAAGTAGCCGGAGGGGATCCGGGTGTCTGGGACGTAGGATCGCCGGTAATAAGTCGGGGAGGCTTGGGTGGATCCGAACCCGTTACATCGCTTGTTTGCGTTGGATTTTTATTGTTGTCAATTTTCATTCCGCATTGTTGGTTGTATTTGCACAATAATTAGGAATTATACTCTTCATTATTTTAAAGTACTATTCACCCCCCTCTAGTACTTGTGCAGTAGCTATCAGGGCATTACATTTGGTATCGGAGCCAAGTTCATATCAATGTCTGCCAACGACAACAAGACCGTTCGTCTACCTTTCGACTACAACACCTTCAAGAATCGTGAAGGAGCTTCTTCAGTGATGGAAGGACACTCCTCAACTAGGGCTCCTCACTTCAACGGTGCCAATTATGGGTACTGAAAATGCCGGATGGAAACCTTCCTCCGGAGCACTTCACTTTGGAGAGCCACGTTAATGGAGTATGTCGAGCCCGCTGAAGAAGACTTCGCGAAATGGACTACCGCGGAGGTCGCCGCGGAGGTGAACAATGCCAAGGCAATGAATGCCTTACAATGTGCATTGGAGCCTGAAGACTTCAACAAGATATACACATGTAAGAGTGCATATCAAATTTGGAACCAACTCCTCATCTTGCACGAAGGAACGAGTTGGGTAAAAGACTCTAACCTCGTTGTTGCTAACAAAGAGTTCGAGTTATTTCACATGGAACATGGTGAAAATATGGAGTACTATGCTCGCTTCGTGGATATAACCAACGAGTTGGAAGCTCTTGGGAAGACCTATACCCAAAAGGAGAAAGTCACGAAGATTATTGACGGACTTCCTTCGAGTTGGGAAAAGCGTACCTACGCTATCGAGGAAGGTAACGATATGAATAAATATACTGTCGTTCAACTAATGGGTACCTTAATGTCGCATGAGGTACGAAAGGACAGTAAGATAAAGATGCAGGACAAGATGAGGTCGTTCTTGAAGCAAGAAGAGCCAAAGAAAAAGGCAATTGCTTTCAAGGCCGCTCCTTCTACATCCACCGATGGTGAAGAATCGGGAGACGTGTTGGACATAGAATCCATTGCCCTTATGACAAAGAAGCTCAACCGATTCTTCCGAAAAGGTAACTTCAAGAATAAATCAAAATTTAGTTAGACTAATGCCTCCGCTCCTTTGTGTTTTAAATGCAACAAGCCAGGACACATCAAGGCGGATTGTCCTCTCAACAAACAAACAAAACGTGCAATTCCAAAGACCATTAAAACATTTGATTCTATCCATATAAAAATTCGTCGTGCTCTTTTTCTCCTTATCTCAAACTCTAAATTCCCATTCAAAAAATATCAGAGCACAATTTTTTTCTTTTTAGTTTCTTCCTTCCGAAAATAATTGAACGCACAAAACCTAGAAATTACCTCATCTCTTACTGAAATTGAAAACACAAAATCATGAGCACCTAACCAAAGATGAAATTTATGAAAGTGATGAACATTATTATGATACCTACCACCTATATACATATTATTACTCTTAATTTTTTGTTTAATGTGTCATTGTTAATAATCGAAATAAGGGCCGAGCCCGAAAGCCCAAGGATGGGCCCGAAAAGCCCGTATGATAGGGTTAAGGCTATCATTTAAAAGGCTCACGACGAGAGGTCAGGGCCGGATTTTTGGCCCAAATTTTACTATGGTCGGAGTTAGGGTCTAGCCCCTGCCGAGTCCAACTCGGCATGTTTTCGTCCCTATTTCCTATTGAGTCACAATGGCCAGTGTTATTGCCCGATTTATCAAGCCCACACAGGCCCAACTCTCCGAAGCCCAATAAGGAGAAGACTCGGACCCCTCCTTGGCATCTTACTGGGGTGCCAAGCTCCATGCGAGCTCCAATCCCAAACAAAACCCGTCGACTCAAACGGGGGGGAAACATCCATGTCATTCATATTGCCGTTAAAAAAAGACACAAAAAGACTCGTCTTTCAAAGAAGCATGCTTGATTCCATTGTTTTTAATAACTCACGTCACTTGTCTTTTTTGTATTCTCGACCCTAGCTTGGGGCTGTGGACGAGGTTGTTAAATTTTGGTGATTCAAGTCTCGCACATCACATATTCAGGTCGCTCGATCGAGCTGTTTCAGATGCTCGGCCGAGCTGGAGGCACAAAATGTAGGCCAAGTTGTATGGGACTACACTCGACCGAGCAATGTCTGCTCGGGTGAGCGGTTTGAGCGCTTGGCCGAGCTATACAAACATAGAGTTTGAACTCTGTAGTGCAACGTGCTCGGACCGAGCGAAGCATACGTTCGATCAAGCGCCACGTTCATCCACCCAGCATTTGCATCAGCGAAGCGGCCGCTCGGACGACGCCAACACAGACACGGCGCCAGCGCGGGTACACATGCTAAGGGTTTACGGATCCGTCGCCCACATTTTTTCATTCAGACCAACCCGATTTGGGTTCGGTTCCAGTTTGGACTCATGCGCCCATGAGATACCCCTTGTTCCTAGCCCATATACAAGTACAATAGTCCATATGCAAAAAGTCTCTTATATACCCATACACGTGAGTCATCCTATCCAATGTGGGACTAAAAGAAGCTTTGAATTGAATGAAATATCCAACAAGTTTGTAAGGGCTTGTGTATCTAGCCAAGTTATTACTCACATGAGTGGAAGCAAGATTGTAGTCTTTTTGAAGATCTCTATGATAGTGAAATCATCTCGGAAGTTGTTGAATGTAGGTTTTGCGCAACCGAACCAGGGTAAACCTTTGTGTCTGCGATTTGATTTATTTGTTGCTATTTCGTTTGCTGCTTCACTTTACCCGATCGTAAGGATTTTGTTGGGTTATTCGAGCATCCGATTTTTGCTAGTTCTAGATTCCTGATCAGCTTTTAGGATTGATTATTTTCGCGGGGATCTCAATTTGACGACTATGTGTGATGGAGCGGCTGCTTTACAAGGCAGCCACATGAATGACGTGTTGTGAGGATATAATCAAATCCAAAACCCTAGCCTGACCATTCGGTCTACACCCAGACCCACTAGCCACAACAAAAAATCATCACACAGTTGTGTCATCACCGGTGCATGTGGCAGACACCAGCCATGAGCGACGGTGGCTTGCGAGCTATCACCGTCCGTTTGCCTTTGCTCCCTGCTCCTGCATCAACTCTATGGTATACACGTAGGTTGGCTTGGCTAACTTGTAGCCTGCAAGCTATTTGTTACATGATCTTGCTAGTTCCTAGAGTCGATTGGATCGTGAGAACAGATTCAAATCTATTCTATTGAATTGGATCACGTGAAGCAGGGAAGATATGCATCATGTGCCTTATGACTCGCTCTTGATTAATGGCATTTTGAGTTCAAACATACCCATCTGAAATGGTACTACAAATCACGTCTCATGCTTGGCCTCCCTCTTGCAATAAACACCGAAGCCCCCAAATTACCAGCGAAAACATGCCCTTCTCTCTCATTAGACCAAACTTGAACATGTGTTTAGCGTACCACAATTTTAAGTGGGACATACAATCCATAGAATCGCTAATTCATAGTAATTATAACGTCACATCTTCTATATTTCAGACGGGCTTTAGTCCATGCTTCATCGCCGCCGCCCATACCACATCAACTCGGTCTACGTCGATCGCGCCGACCTCGTGATGGTTCCACCCCTCCAAGAAATGGACGACGCCCCCTGCATGACAGGCATGGACAACACCGCGCTCCATGGTGTACTGCATGTTCCATTGCACCAAAAGATATATATGAACCAGATCTCATCAATTCATCACCATCAATATCGACCAGAGAAGATAAGAAGGCCATACCTCGCACATCCCAAGCCCCCGCACGTCTTCGGGCAGCTTCATGGCGGCCAACGCTCCATACGTGCAGTCCCTTCGGAAACCGATGATCGGAGGGACGACAAACTGATGGAAGTGGGTTCCCGGCGGCGCCCACCATTGCTCTCTGGGGGTTATCCATTTGCCGACCATCCATGTCTGAGATTGTATCATCACATTGTCATGGTTAGAGATCACTTACCCTGACAATAAAATCAACCTATATGATGCATCCTCGTACACACCTTGCAGTTCTGCGCGGCCTGGTACTTTGTGACCTGAACCAGGTACTGTTGGCAGTCGGCCGGGGCCTCCCTCTGTATCTTCTGAAATCTCTCTGTCGACAGCGTCAACATCTATATACACAGAGTGCACAACCGTTCTCCAGTCACAGCCTTTCCGAGCTGTTAGCCTTCGGGATTTAAAGAAATAAACAGAAGGAATTTGCGTGGCTTACCAAGACTCGGACTCTCTTTCGGCTCAAGTATAGCGCGATCGCCCTTCCAAGCTTCGACGTAGCCCCAGTTAGGAAAACCTCTTTCACATCCTCGGGGATCTCATGGAGAATAACGGCGGCTGTCAACGTGTTACCGTGAACGACTCGGACCCTTAGGTCCGGGTGCTTGTTAACGAAGAGGGTTCCTCCACCATTGAGTGCTTCGTTCTGCACGGTCACAACGATATGATAATCTGATCTTAATTAAGAGTGTATGTTGTCTCACAACGTGTTACCTTGTTCAACGCAGCGAGGCTGATGACCTTGACCCCCATTTTATTTGCCCTCAAGATACCCAGCTCAATCTGCTTGTTGATCCCATCCGTGGCAAAAGGCAAGAAGTACTGCAAATACAAATTTCAGTTAGGGTGTCGGACTTTAAACGTATCTGATCAGCTGCGTGGACAACGAATTTGAGCGTAATTACATGGAAACCGTAGCGAGGGACCAGCCATATTTGATGCAGCTTCCCCCTCAGGTTGTAGAAAGACAGCACGAATGTCTTGGACCAAGCCCACATCATGAACAGGGCCATGAATACGCACGGCCAGAGGACGAATATAAACGGACGGTTGGAGAAGGGGATCGAGGCGAAGCTGCGGAAGACGAAGGTGCAGTGGAAGGAATGTGCCACATCGACTATGTGTGCCAGGAATACGAAATCAGGGATTTGTTCATCCTTCCCTGCATTTTAGAGTAAACCTGATGTATTAGACACTGAAGAATTAATGCCAAGTTGTTCAAAACGTCCATTAAATTCTTCTCTGCTAGTAACATCAAGACTGTTATATGCGATGCATGATATGTTACTTTGAATTCGGATGAAGAGAATAATGTACAAAAGGTGACACCTGATGTAATAGGTCAAGTACTAAGACACATAAAGTTGGAAAGCATAACCACATGTTGGACGTGTACTTTCTATGGGGCACGTCTTTTTGTGTCTTGCAATTGATGTATTAGATCAGGTGCGACATGATTCCCTTCGGTTGAACCCCGTTTTACTTCAAACATTTTTAGTGCATTAAGGAAAACTTGATGAATTCCGTAAATGGGCAAGTTCACAAATAAGCAGTAATTTCAGTTAAAGGGATAATAATTATAGTAGTAAGTACATATTTTTTTTTAGTATTATCTTGCACCTCAATGACTTGTGTCAGTACTCTAAGGCTACTGAAGCTTTTGTCATCAGGGGGTCCAGTTCATCAATTTTTTTCTGATTCAAACCAGCTAGGAGCATGAACAAGGTAACTGCATGCCAGCCAACTTGCCATGTTACTGTACTCTGGTAAATTCAGACATGAAATGAACGCACCTACAGAAGGTAAATTTCAGTGGCCCTTTCAACTCTAGCCATGCAGTCAAAAGGGATGGCAGAGCAGAATGATCATGGTAAATTTTACAGATAAGGCTTTGTCTTGGCCTCATGAAATTCAAATTTTGAAGCGCCTAGTCCCACATTTTGCGGCCTTTCAGGTGCAGGGCTCAGAGTCCCCCCAACCTTTGACCGCTAATGGCAAGCGTGAATTGAATGCATCTGACAAATCGCTGGAGCCTACCTAATGGTCCAGCTATCAGCACTAGTTTGAGCTTCAAAGAGTTTGGCTAATAAATGGACCCATCACCCTATTTCAGTTGCACATTCATTCATGTAGTTGTTGTGAACAAGTCACAAAAAAAGAAAGATGAAGAAGAGAGAAGTTTGTTTTGCATGTATTCACATGCTAGCATATTATGAACTTGATCAGATAAGAACATGTCATGTCTTGATGCATCTATACGTTTGAAATTTATTGCATTGGCTCCTCAAAAACTATTATTAGTAATTTATTTGGGAGAGGATTGAAGAGGTACCGGAGCTAACTTCCTTCTGCAACTCCCATGACTTGTTATTGATTGTCCCTCCCAACGCATCGAATAGAGGCATAAAAAGGCAGAAGTTGGAATTTTGCTCGGTGTGGTGTAGTGTGTGGTACCTGCACAAATCAAACGCATCCATTAACCATTCTATTTTTAGTATCACTTATAAAAATATCCGAGCCTGTTTCTACAACAAGAGCTCAATTCACCCTTTTTAAGTTGTTATCCACATCCCATGGATT